>JAJHZJ010000009.1:21550886-21948386 GCA_023548195.1 Bettongia penicillata ogilbyi | reverse complement strand
GGGGATTGTTGAAATTTGGATTCCTATATTGAAATTGCTGTGTTTATATAAACCTATCTTCCTGAAACAATAACAGCATATTCTGTGTCTACAAAGAAAGATGAGCTTCTTTTCTTTGTTTCTGGTTGCCTAATTCTTTTGTTGGGGAATAGTAGGGGACATGTATGGGAGGAAGAAAGAAATCCACTATATTTAGAAATTAAATTGTAGCAACTCCATCAAAAATGCAACTATCAGGAACTTATTAATATTTGGGTATAAAGAATACAACTTTTTACATGACTTTTAATAGACCTTCAATTCGGTTAAAAAGAAACTTTGTTTTGTAGAAATATTTTATGCTTTGTTTCCTACCGCAGGATGAAGGTAAAGACAAAGCCTTGAAGTCATCTCAAGCCTTCTTTTCTCAATTACAAGATCAAGTGAAAATGCAAATACAAGATGCCAAGAAAACACAAAAAAAACAAAAGAAGAAAAAAGAAATCTCTGTTCATAAACTCAAGCTGTAACATATTTTATCATAATGTAAATATTAAACTAAGCAAATATGAATTTTGTCATTCTTTTTTTAATAAACTTTTTATATATTTTTCTTTTAATTATAGAAGATATTTTTGGTTTCTTAAGTTTTGAAGACTAACCCTGTAGAGGTTTGTGGAGCAGTGATGCTTCTGATTCGGTCCATTAAAGATTTATCAAGTGCCTACCATGTGCCAGACACTGTGTCAAACGCTGGGGATACAAGAAATAAAAAGATAATCCTTTCCTCATCTAATGGGGGTGGGGGAGTAACAGTACACAAAAGGAATCGGAAGGAGGGGAGGACACCAGGCCATGTCTGGCAGTTGGAGCAGCTTGTTCCCTGGATTTGAAGCCAGGCAGAACAGCAGAGTGGAGGGAGCTGAGAGTCCAGTTTCTGTTCTCTGTAGAGGAAAACTTTGGGAGGACTTGTTACTCTGCCCTTAGGCTCTCCAGTTAGAGAGGAGAGGCTGAGGGAGGTGGTGTCAATCAAGGCTAGAGATTGGTGGTGAGATTAGGCGATGATCTGCAAAAGTGATGGCATTTTGTAGATGAAATGATTCATTGGTCAATAAAATGATCAAAATTGAGATTTTTTTAAAGTAGAGAATGAGGTACTGAGGCATCTATACCTTCACCTAGACCTGCCCTTAATGGCAGATATGTATGCAAAGTCATTGATCAAGGCAAAGAATATATAGTCTATGGCTTTGGGAAAGCACGAATTGACTTATATGGAGATCTTAATGGGGAGGGACCAAAGAGTGGTTTTCGAATTTTAAAAAATTTTATTCACCTTCATTGCACTTCTGGAGCACTTTATTGGGGAGGGTTTCAGTTCTTGGAGTTGAAAACTGCCTTTTTTCAAAATTGCTGGGTTCTCACCTGAACCCTGAGGAATCTAAATAAGCCAGTTAGAAATAAATCTGTACCTGGAGGACGAGATAATGAGTAACCACAGAGGGAACTGAAAAAAGGAAGTGAATTAAAGGCAGGGTGGCAGGTTATTGGAAAAGCAGGTTGTTCTAGTGCCAACTAAATCACCTTCCTCCTGTAGTTTTGATCTAATTCAACAAACAATAAACATTTAATATGTTCTAATAAGGAACACTGGAGATCAGTGATGAAAACCAACCAGTTCCTCACAATCTGATATGGAGGAAATTACAGGAGACACCTGTAGTTTGAACTGATATTAAAGCTGATTCTTGGCAGAATCTCTTCAATAAGTGTCTGGCGGGAAAGGAATAAGCATTTAAATGGAGCCTATTATGTCCCAGCCACACCGCTAATATAAATATCCCATTTGATTCTCCCAATAATCCTGGGAGGAAAGTGCTAATATTTCTGTTTTATAGTTGAGGAAACTAGAGAGATTAATAACAGTCATACAACTAGTAAGTGTCTGAGGTCTTCTCTGAACTCAGGGTTTTCCCTTCTTCAGGCCCAACTTCTGCTGACCCACCAGCTGCCACTCTAAACACGGTAATGGTGGTCACAGCCTTTGCGTAAACCAGCAGAAAGGAGTTTCTAGTTAGAATGGGTGATGCTGAAACTTGGGTGAAAAACAGAGAAGTTAAGACAGAGTTTTGCTTTCCACTTGAAGATACAAGCCATTGGTAAATGAGCTAGGAAGCCAGGTTGGAGGAGTGCGCAGACAAGGCAGGCATTTCATTGTGTCTCCTGCTCCCAATGCAGTATTTTATGGAGAACTCGCATGGGGCGGGGGATAACATGGTGGCCAGAAGAGGCGATACAAGGACACTCAAGAACTTTGGGTCTGACTGTGCACCATGGGAGACACTGGCACAGGACCGCTCAGCATGGTGTGCCCACGTCAGAAAGGGCCTTGCGCTCTATGGGCAAAGCAGAATGGAGACAGCGCAAAGTAAAGCAGGATGTGCAAATCTGGGCTATCCACCCCAACGTTCACACGGACTGTCCTGCCCACCCTGTGGTGGGGCATTCCGAGCTCCTGCTGGTCTGCTCAGCTGCACCCGGGCACACTGAACTTCACTTTATCATGATGAGGTCACTTCCAAGATGATGGGCCACAGCCAGCCAACCAGCTGCGCTCCCTCCCAACCGCTTAGGAAGCATTAAGCTCATTATGTCATTGGTCTCTGGGCCATCCTGTAAGGTGGTGGGTTCGAATCCTGAGACCCAAGAGAAAAGCTGCAAAATAAACTGAAGGTAGTAAAAATGCCCTGGATGTTCTGAGCACATTTGCTCAATACATGGGGTAGACCGAACGCTTTAAGGTCTGAAGGGATGCTTCGCAAGTGTCTCCCCCACACACCCCTGGGGGACAGGGGCCAGCAGCCGAGGCCCCTCTGAACAAGGCCGGACCAGCGTCTGTTAGGGGCTTAGGATGCCAAGCACTACTCCGAAAGTGGGTGCTGTTCCTGCCATCCTGCCGTCTGACATCCGGATCCGAACTCACATCTCCCTGGTTAAATCCCCGTCCTTGCATCCACCGCCCCACGTGGCAGCTCAGGAGGAGGGAGGGGAGTCGCGGGAAAACTCCAGCCTCCCTCCCGCCCGAGGATTAAATCGGGATCGACCGCTCGACGCTCCTCCTGTTGGGCCTGCGCGGCCCAAGACGCCCAGAGAAAGAGATAGATTGAGGATGTCTGGGGAGCATTGGAGCGGGGAACCAGGTGAGCGGAGGGAAACCGCGGGGCAGAAGCCGCCTGGAGCCGGCCCCTTCTAACCCCTGCGCTGCCGTCGATCTCCTCCCTTTGGAGAATTCATCGCCCCCTCCCTCGGCAGAGGGGGCGGGAGGGAAGTTGGGAGCGTGGTGGGAGATGCGCGCGCATCGGGCGCTTTCGAGGAGCCGTGCCGCGCGGGGGTGGGGGATGGGCCCGCGGAGACCTCGCCCTCCCCTCCCCCAGCCCCGGTCAGCCTTCTGGGCCTTGGGCCGCCCCTCCTCCCCGAGAGCCCGCGCCGGCCCGTGCCGCGGCCTGTGCCACCTGTGCCAGGCTCGGGGCAGGGCGACCACGGTGCCCCTCCGATGTAGGGGCTCCACGCGGTGTCGGAGGTTTTCACTGCATTGATCAGCTTTGCTGAATTTTAAACAAATGATTTGTTACAAAGGTGACTTCTCTGGGGGAAGGAAGGAGTGGAATACTGGGGGGAAATTTAGATGATAGAAAAGCAAAAGAAATAATTTTTTTTAAAAAAGAAAATAAATCTTAGGCAAAGAAGTGGTATGTATTATATATTATATAATAATATATAATATTATATATCACATAATATACAATATTATATATTATATAATAACATAATATTATATAATATATTATGTATTATATAATGATATATTATGTAATATATATTATATGTAATACAGCTATTGTAAGTGGCAAAATGAGACAAGGGGCTAAAGGCAGAATTTTCTTTCTTGTATCTAGCGGCCCTCCCTCTGAGCCTTTCTGGCCTTCAGAGTTTAAAACATTTGATTCTTTTCACCTGTTTCCTTTTAATTACTAGGTGTTTCTAATGAGTGTTGTCTTTACTTCTAGGAAGAAGAAATTGTCCAGGCAAAGAACAGGAAACAAAACAATTCCAATTTTTATCACTTCAAATTATCCACTTTTATGTGAAGCCGTCTGTGTTGTATAATTTCTTGTTCTCAAAATGTCAGGCAAATCTCCTGAAGGAAAAAGACCCCGTAAAAGTTTGTCAAAAAGTAAAAATCAGAAGAATGAAACCAGGGCTAAGAAGGAGCTGTTCAAATCCAATTCTGTTGTTTCGTTTTTTAACAATGTGCCCCCAGCCAAACTTGCTTGTCCTATCTGTGGTCAGATGGTGCCAAGATATGAGTTAAATAGGCACATTGATGAAATGTGCCAGCAGAACAATAATGAAGCAGTTCAAATTGATGCAGCAGACTTTGAAAGCTCAGCAAATCCAAATTTGTCTGCAGCTGAATTAGCCAAAACAACCACAGCATATATGCCTTCAAAGCAATCTTTATCTCCACAGATGAGTTTGAGCCCCATCAAAAGTGATTCTGTAAAAAATGCTAAGACACAGATAACTAGTCCATACTTTAAGAATAATGATAATTTAGTTAGCAATAGTCGAGAGGAGTTGAAACATCAGACGATGAAAATTATTCCCTTGGGAAGTCTGTCATCAAAATTGTCCAGACGATACATAGAAGCTAGAAAATTGGTAGCTAAAAATGAGAAGCTGGAGAACCATGAAGTTCTGAGGACACAAAATTTGATGCCGCTAGCTGTTGATGAAGTAGAAATCAACTCTGCCACAGATAGGGATGAAGATCAGGTCTTAGGAAGTGGATCTCAAAAGGAAAATTTTTGTGTTTCCGAAAAGCCTTCTGTATGCTTTAATAAAGAAAGTACTGCTTCTGAATATTCCTTAGAAGATACAGAAATACTAGAAAACAAAAGTCAGACTGATACACCAGAATGTGGAATGTTAGTCCCCACACATGATTTTATGGATAAAACTGGTGGTAGTAAATTGTCAGGTTCAGAAAATGTTCTTAAGATAGAGAAGAATTTTGAAGTTGTGGGTAGCAAAAGTGGAAGAGACGGTATGGTACAATCAAGTGGATATAATCAAGTAATAATGACTGCTGTCTCAGAAAACCAAGCTCAGTCGCCCCAAAATGCTTTCCCACCAGCTAATTTGGCAGGGAAATGTAATAGTTCTCTAAGTATTTATTCTGAAAGGGATAACACAAGAACACTTCTGAAGGAAAGTCACATTGACTTAAAAAATGAAATGGTTAATGACTTTGCAGTTTTGGAGTCCTGTAAAGAATTGATGCCAGCTGATGGTGAAGCAGAAAAAATAAATCAGGGTAGTGGTAACGTGGACTTGACCTCTGATTTTTCAGAACATCCATATTACCTTAGGAATTTCCTTATGGTACTGAAAGCAGTTTTTGAGAATGAAGATGATGTGAAGCTGTTTGATGAACAGGATATGGAAATCTTAACAAAGTTTTATAAACTATCAGGTATCCAAAGAGAGAAAACCAAAAGACCATTTGTTCTTGTGGGAAAGAATTCAGCTTTTCCGGATTCTGCCATGTGACTATGTTAGTTGATTGTAGCTGTACTTTCAGTGTCGCATTTGCTTTCAGAATCTTAACAAGTATATTTATGTAGTAGACGATAGCTTCTTAAGATAGTTTATTCGTTGTTAGGTTTTTGATAATGATAATGAAAAGATTTCAGAGGCCATAGGACTTCATATGTAAGGGAGTATCCTACTTAATTCTATAGTATTGCATGTCTTATAGGTGATAGTTGGTTATAATGAAAGCCCATTTTAGTAAGTGATACAGAATATTTGACATAAAGCAGACTCAGTTTTTAAAAAAAGCAATCTCCCTTAGAAAAGTAGAACTTCTGTTTAGCAACAAAAAAAGAAGAAGTTGAAAAGTTCGCTTTCTTAAAAAAATGTCCTTGCTACTTTTGCAAATATTATATGAGTTAGCATGGACCATTGGACTTACTCTCAAGTAAAGGTGAAAAGGAAAGTACAGAGTTATAACAGTAATAAAAATAAGTTTTTAGAAATTAGAACCTGCCTCTCTGTTTGTGGGAAGTCATTTGTATGTAGAATTAAATAGTCCAAATTTGAAGGAAAAGTTACTTTAAGATTTCTTATATAAAGGAATGCCTACCCAAGATCTCACTGGAGTTTCAAAAAGCTGACTTGGGTCTTACTACCCTCTAGGGTACCAGTAACCTACATTTGCATAGATGCCCTACAAGTGGCTAATATTACGGTTGAGCAGGGGTTTATAATAATGTTTAAAACTTGCTGATGAGCAAGAGTTCTATTGTAGGTCTCAATGCGGTGATCATTTTCGTGTTCCCTAATTATTTTATATCTTAGCATGTATAAACATCTCTCAGGGTTAATTGTTCCCGGTTATCTACCCCGCATCCCTCTTTACTTCCTTCTTTTACTCACAATAGAAGAAAGGACATAATGATGTCAAGTTTACTATCCTATCAAGAATATTCAGAATTCTACTCTCTGGTGCAAACTGAATTAATGAGAATTATCATGAATTTAGTTTGACTAGTTAATGGATTGTGTGCTTCATTATAATTCAGAAGTGAGACCATTTTCCCTAATGAAAGCTCTACATGTTTATCTCTTACGCATGTCTCTCAAAGGCAAATCTTTTATAATCATATTTCTTTGTGTTATTTGAAATCCACTGTTCATTGTTTTTGTTGCTTTTACAAAAATGAGAAAAGAATGTGGTTGTCAATTCCTGTGATAGGTTATAGACTCTTAGAGCTTTAAAGAACATTTGAGATAATATAGTTTAACCTCATTTTGCAGATGAGAAAACTGAGGCCCAGAGAATGTGACCTGCCAAGATTACAAAAATATTTAGTGAAAAAATGAGTAAATAAAACTAGGGTTTCCTGATTCCTAGAACAATGCTTGTTCAAAACTAGTCCTTTCTTTGGTTTGTGATTACTTTGTAGATTTTTCTCATGCTCAGAAATCGTCTAATTTCTAACACAGTCTAACAAAATCTAATACCTAGATATTAAACTAATACCTAACAATTTCCAAAAAAAAAAGTTCAGTTTTGGATTGGACTCCTATAAAAATTGAAGATAAGATTGTAATAGCCCAATTTGAGCCTCCGGATAGATTTCAAGGATCCATATGGGAACTTGGATAGGATGAAACAGTTACATCTTTATTTTCAGTAAATCTGACACATTGTCAGATCTGTCAATTGAGAATTTTTAAAAAACCCAACCCCATTATTCTGAGAAAGGTTCTATGGACTTAACCTGATTGCTAAAGGGGTCTATGATATAAAAGTTTGAGAATCCCTATGATAAGTTATACTTGAAATTAGAAGATGAAACTCTATAATACTATAGTCATGTTTGTTCAGAGTTTTTTTTTAATATCAAAGGAACTTAATTATATGGTTTAAGTACCTGTAATTGAGTTCTTAAAGTTCTTGTTTCTAAAATTAGATTTTTTTTTCCTTTTTCAGTTTTTGTAGGAAAGAACCGACTTGACTTTTCTTAGTTTAGCGGCAAAGTTGAAAATTTTATAATTTTAGACTGTATTATAACTTAGCAGTTGTTGAGGCAAAGAAGACTAGCTTAACGTTTTATGAGTCAGAAAGATCCCTTTCAAGGAAAATAACAGTGGACAAGGAGAGGTTGGAATTGAGTTATGATATAATGACTTCACTCAATTCTCAGAATTCAGAAATAGTTAAATGGGGAGTATAATCGTAGAAGTTGAACGGACTTCAGAGGCCATCAAGTCCAATACTCTGATTTTACAGATGATTCAGGTGAGGAGTTTAAGTGACTTTTCTAGAGTCAAAACAGCTAGTAAAGGTACAGAGAAGAATTTAAACCCATCTCTTTCTGACTTCAGGTCCAGTGCCCTATCCATTATGCTCAGTGATGTTGCCCATATGCAAGGAGACTCTTTTAATCTGAGTAAAATATATTCCTTCTTAAAAAGAAATTCTATCTACATGAAATGAAAGGCCTTAATCTCATCATCTGTAAAATAAGACAGTTGGAGCTAATGATCTCTAACTTCCTTTCTGGCTCAAAACCCTCTTATTCTGTCACTTCTTTTAAAAAGAGATGAAAGATATCTTAGAAGAGCTACTTTAATCCAATCTTGTAAACAGTTTTATTTTAAAGAGCATGTTTGCATATACCTTCCTGAAAAATAATGGAAGTCATGAGGCATCTAGATGGTGCAGTAGAGGGGGTACTGGACCTGGGATTAGGAAGTTCTGAGTTCAGACTGAGCTTCTCACACTTATTAGCTGTGTGACCTTGAGCAAGTCACTTAACCTTTGTTTGCCTCAGTTTCTTCAACTGTAAAACAGGGATAATAGTACCTATCACCCAGTGGGGTTGTGAGGTTCAAATGAGATATAAAGCACTTAGCTTAGTACCTGGCAAATGATTTCCATAATATTCATTATGTTTATGAAGAAAGTTAACAGAATTTTTCCCTTTTAATCACTTCAGCAAGTGGGCAGAAGTTATATGTAAGACTTTTTCAGCGCAAGCAAGTTTGGATAAAAACTAACAAGATAGATTATGCAGAGATTGGCCAAGATTTATCACCAGTGATTGAAGAATTAAAGCAAGCAGGCTTTCTGCAGACAGGTATGATTAGTAATAAGAAGTGTGAAATGAGCGTAATGTCTGAATTGCTTTTAGAATAACATGAATACAGTGCTGTACATCTGGTTGGTATCAGTAAAAATTAATTCCTTGGTTATTTGAATTATTGGCAGTTTCAGTCTTCTATTTGGGTTAAGCATTTTGAAACTGAGGTTGATTAAAGCCCAGATTAAGAATGCTGAGAAAACTAAATGTTGTCTTCTGTTACATGATCCCAGTTGATGTTCGTATGTTTGCAACAGAGAAAAATAACCCAAGAACACTTGTATTAGCAAGTGACACAAAAAAGAAGAACTTATCTGTTCTTGATTTCTTTCTCTGTCAGGAATCTGGGCTGCCTCTTAGAGACTCTCACTCTTAATAGTAGAATTAAAAGTTTTAATTTTGAACCAAGTTGAAATCAATAATGTTGCTAAAGTTTGCATT
Source organism: Bettongia penicillata ogilbyi (assembly GCA_023548195.1). Classification (NCBI taxonomy): domain Eukaryota; kingdom Metazoa; phylum Chordata; class Mammalia; order Diprotodontia; family Potoroidae; genus Bettongia; species Bettongia penicillata. Next base: position 21,939,252 of record JAJHZJ010000009.1, on the reverse strand, counting down.
TTACTTTTTTCCTCCTCATCTTCATCTTCTGAAATATTGAGTAAATGGATTAAAAAGAGTTTATTAAGAGCTCACTCTGTGCTAAGCTCTAGGCTACCCTCTGAGGATACAAATAGGAAAAGTAAGACTTTCCCTGTTCTCAAGGAACTCACAGTCAATTCCCAGGGGAGACAACACGTAGAGAAGAGTTCAGTTTCTTGTCAGCTAGAAAGTCCTGGAAGTCCTAAGAACACATCACCAGGTGGATGGCAAGATCCAAAGCTGCTTAGGATGTATTAGCAGGGCAGACAGCAGTGTCAGAGGTCTAGACAGTACAGAGGTCAGATAGTACAGTCCTGAAAGTCATCTTACAGGAAAGACTGTATTTAAATTTCTAGTTTATACCAACAGTATGAATAGTCTGTTGCTGTTCTCAGCATTTCATGCCATGACTGTAAGCAGCCCAGGGTTTGGGGGAAGGGAAAGGAGAAGAGTCTGGGATGATATAATGACTTCACTCAATTCTCAGAATTCAGAAATAGTCAAATGGGGAGTATAATCATAGAAGTTGAACGGACTTCAGAGGCCATCAAGTCCAATACTCTGATTTTACAGATGATTCAGGTGAGGAGTTTAAGTGACTTTTCTAGAGTCAAACAGCTGGGAGTCCCCCTCCCTGATGAAGCTTCCTGGAAGCATCTAGAACTGAGCTTGTTCTTCCCAAGTTGGCTGTATTTAATGCTTTCCTGAGAGTTTCTTCTCCAAACCTTGTTCAGTCTAGACTCTCAGGCTTTCTTTCTGGCCTCTGCTCCAGTGGTTACCTTTGTGGTGACAAAGCCTTTACCTCTTCTGTGGTTGGTGAGTTTGTCCCCAAAATCTGAGGATGTGCTCACGCCAGCTGTGCTTACTCCAAATCTGATTCAACCATGACCCCCTGATTTCCTTTTGGACCTCCAGCCCAGCAGCCATCAGGCCTTTTCAGAGGATATTCAGCAAGGAACATCTTAGCACACCATTGACTGAGAGACACGGAATATATAAGGTCCCATTGACCTTTTTGTCAGTAATGAGAAAACATTTGAATCAACGGAATGCAATGCCACCTTATAGGCTCTTTTACAATAAGGTGTCTCCCATCATATAGTATATAATTCAGTATTCCTTGGAAGACATAAAAACGGAACTAATACTGTTCAGTGACCTTTTGATAAAAAAAAATCAGGTGATGTATATATATATAAAAAAAAAAAAGATGTATGCTTGCCAAAGTATTTACCACCATTCTAGAGGAGCTCCAGCACAGATTCCCTCTGGATGGTTAGGTCCTCCAGATAGTCTTGATGTCAGATGATACTATGTTGATTGCCTCAAGCTCTAAGACATTGTAGAACCTCCTTGAAAAGATCTGTAATCACTCAATGGAGTTTGGCCTGCCCATCCTCACAAGAAAGATTAGATCTGGGGCGGGGAACCTGTGGCCTCAAGGTCACAGATAGCCTCCTAGGTCCTTGGATGCAGCCTTTCGACTGTTTTTACAGAACAGATCCGTGTATTAAGAAAATTTGTTCTGTGAAGTTTGGATTCTGTCAAAGGGCTGTACTTGAGGACTTAGAGGGCCATATGTGGCCTCGAGGCTGCAGGTTCCCCACCCCTGGATTAAATGATTGAAATGTCTTTTGTCTAGTTTTCAACATGGATTGAAATGGACACCCTGTAGAGCATGGTCAATGGTATGAATATCTGGAATGGACCATACAGATGGACAAAGAGCTGAATTCAGAATTGAAGAGGAGACAGGGTTGGGTTGCTTTCAGGAAACTGAAGGGCATTTTTACTGACCTCAAACTCCCTATGAAAGAAAAGGCCCATCTTTTCAATGCTAACATTTTACCAGTGTTGCTATATGGCAGCAAGACCTGGAAGAGCACTGCTTCCAAAGAATTAAAGATGGACATCACACAGAAGGTGGTGGAAAGGAACGTGGTGGGTATGAATAGATTGCAGCATAGAACCAATGCATAACTCTAAAGGACAGGAGTAAAGCATACCATCAAAAAATTGTATGACACCAGAGGCTTATTGTGTGACAGTATCAAGGGATGATATGTGGAAGGCCATTGGAAGAGAGTAAGGAAGGCTCTCCAGCATGTTGGGTGCAACCCCGAGGGAACCTATTGGCATGATATTGACAGAATGAATAGATTACAGTCTGCATCCTTGGAGGGAAACCCTGAATTGATGAGATCACAAGTCCATTTGGATATTATGAATTCCTTCTTTGATACCTTAGCATGGAGGTGAACCTGAGTTGAAATTGGATGTTTTATGGTCATCTCATATTCAGCATGCCCAAAACAGAACTGAGTATTCTTCCTCCCCAAATACTCTGCTTTTCTGACTTCACTGCTAATGTTGGGGGCACCATGCTCTTCCCAGTCTCCAATGTTCACAGCTTCATTTTCCTTCACTTCCTCACTCATCCATCCCATTGCCAAATCTTATCACTGACATCTCTCATATATCAATTCTCAACCCCTGTGACCACCATCTTAGCTTAAGTCCTCATTACCTCTTGACTGGACTGTTGCAATATTCTCCAGTTATCCATTCCACTTCTTGGGGTTAGGGGAACAGTACTCACCGTGTTCTGGAGAATCCACATAAAATTTTTTTTGGTCCTCCCTTTGTACAAGGGAAGAAGTCTGAATTATTATGGTATTAAAAATAAAATATGTTGATATTATATAGTATTACTATGCGTGTATTTTATACATTTCTAAGTTTCTAAACTTTTTCTGTGTCAGTTGCTGGCCTTTGCATGTCAGCTACAGCTTCACAAAACTCACCCAAAATTCCCATATAATTTCTTATGCTAACGCTTGATATATTGACACTGTGATGGGGGAAGGCATGATTGTAATTGATTTCATTGCTGCAGGATGCCCCATTGTAATTCATAGTTCAGAGTCCCCAAAGGGACTTTGCTAAGTATAAGACTGGCCATGTTAACCCCCTCTGCTCAGTAAACTCTAGTGTCTCCTTAGTACCTATGATTCAAATGTTAATTCCTGTATTTGACATTTTAGGCTATTTCCTACTTTTTCAGTCTTTTTGTGCATTATTCCCTGCCATAAATTCTGTGGTTTAACAGTGCCCTCATGCTTTCTGTTCTTGCACATGACACCATCTTCTACCTTTGTGCCTTTGCCCTGCCTATCACCATTCCTAGAACCTTTTATCTCTTCGCCTCAGCATTTTTCAGGACTCAATTCAAAGGCCTCCTTTTCTTTTATATATATATATTCTGTATCCATGATATATATACATATTTATTTACATGTTCTCTTCTCCATTAGTATGTAAGGAGGCAGGAACAGCTTTTTGTGTTTTTATCTCAGTCTGTAGCACAGTTACCTGGCACATAGTAAGCCTTTAATTAATGTTTGTTGATTATTTGTTAAACTTTATGCCAGTGGAACATAGATAGTGGGAGGACTCAGAAAGTTTAAAAGGCCTTGAGTACAGACCATGTATCTGTTGTCTGAGGAAGAGCATTATCTGTTTGTGAGAAGGTTTTTCTCTAGAGTCTTGACCATTGTGCTTCTTTTTTGTGTGTGTGGAGGAAGTAGAAGTGAGGGTGGGTGATGGCACTGCAGTTCATTAAGACTGATTGTAATTGATGTCTGTATCAGATGAAATACAAGGAAGAAATGGCTTCTAAAGTTTTAAGGCTTAAGATTATAAGCTACATGATCATTTTAATGAATTATTATTAATTAATAAAAGGATCATTTTTATTTTGTAACTCATTGTTTAGTATAGTTCTTATAACTGGTGGTTAATAAGTGGCTTTTGTAGAGATCCATAATTATTTCCCTCACCTTTCAATGAGAAACTCTTAACAATTAAACAAACAAAAAAACTAGAAACTAGACAAAAATAGAACATCATAGAATCATAGAATCTGACTTGGTTTGGTCTCTAGCAGTTACCTCTTCAAGCATTCATATTTTTGTGAAGGATCAGAATTTAACCATTTCATATCTTCCAGGGACCTAATAGGCCACCAATTCCAACTTGTGCCTGAACAGTCAAATGAGATAATACTTGTAAAGTGCTTAGCACAGTCCGTGGCACATAGTAGGCACTTAATAAATGCTTGTTTCCTCCCTCCCTTTCTCCTTCCCTCCCTCCCCCCTTCCTTCCTTCCTTCCTTCCTTCCTTCCTTCCTTCCTTCCTTCCTTCCTTCCTTCCTTCCTTCCTTCCTTCCTTCCTTCCTTCCTCCCTTCCTCCCTCCCTACCTCCCCCCTTCCTTCCTTCCTTCCTTCCTTCCTTCCTTCCTTCCTTCCTTCCTTCCTTCCTTCCTTCCTTCCTTCCTCCCTTCCTCCCTCCCCTTCCTCCTTCCTTCCTTCCTTCCTCCCTTCCTTCTTTCCTTCCTTCCTTCCTTCCTTCCTTCCTTCCTTCCTTCCTTCCTTCCTTCCTTCCTTCCTTCCTTCCTTCCTCCCTTCCTTCTTTCCTTCCTTCCTTCCTTCCTTCCTTCCTTCCTTCCTTCCTCCCTCCCTCCCTCCCTCCCTCCCTTCCTTCCTTCGTTCCTCTCTCCCTCCTTCCCTCCCTCCCCTTCCCCCTTCCTTCCTTCCTTCCTTCCTTCCTTCCTTCCTTCCTTCCTTCCTTCCTTCCTTCCTTCCTTCCTTCCTTCCTTCCTTCCTTCCTCCCTCCCTCCCTCCTTCCCTTCCTCCCTTTCTTCCTTCCTTCCTTCCTTCCTTCCTTCCTTCCTTCCTTCCTTCCTTCCTTCCTTCCTTCCCTCCTTCCCTCCTTCCCTCCTTCCCCTCCTCCTTCCCTCCAAGTGCTCATCCAGCCTTCTAAAGCCCATCTGAGGCTGCCCATTCCTTTTTTGGAAAGAAAGTTTCTTAACATCAGACTTCATTATTCTGCTCTAAAGTTTACACCCATTTCTCCCTAGCTTTTCCTTTTAGAGACAGGCAGAATAAATCTAATTCCTTTAAAATGTGATAACCCTTGAAATGCTTGAAGACAGGTATCATACACTCTCTCCCAAGACCCTTCACCTAACTACATCCTCAGTTCCTCAGAGCTTTCACTAAGTTTGGGAATTTTTGTTTGGAGAGGAAGAAATGTGTGTGTGTGTGTGCGTGTGTGCACGTGCGCGTGTGTGTGCCCGTGTGCGTGTGCATGCACCTTCGTAGAAGTATGTACAATTCTTGGAGACCAAATGGTTAAGGGTCAAAGGAATGAAACTCTAATGGTGGAATTTCAGGCACTGTGCAAACCCAGGGGAAGAGAGACTTAATAGGTGGAGCCACATCTGATATCCTGTCATAGCATAGACGTTAAAGTTTATTTACTCACTTAATTGTTAGAATTGCCTAGCTCTTGGTGAAGAAAATTGCACTGGTTCTTGAGAAGGCTAGGTTCCCCTCCTGACCCTTTTAACCATTGCTGTATCATTAGAGGATAAGAACCATCGTTTTTTTCCTTTTTAAAAATTATGTCTCATTGACAAAAGAGCTGGAAACTGTAGGTGCTTTTGGGAAAGAATTATCTATGAGCTTGTTGTTGAAAGGTTATGTTTGTAGAAGTTAAAATACTCATTCCACTTTAAATGTCTATACTTTTTGCTTCTTTAGAATCTGATTTACAAGAACTCTCCGAAGTACTTGAGCTGCTTTCTGCTCCTGAGGTGAAAACCTTAGCAAAAACATTTCACTTGACAAATCCCAATGGACAGAAACAGCAATTGGTAGACATGCTTCTCAAGATGGCCAAACAGCGTTCAGTCTTCAGTTTGGGCAAGAATCAGCCTGGCATTGGTGCAGTGATTTTGAAAAGGTACCAGTCGATTTAATGCATTAAAAATTTCCAACTGCCTTTATGAGTTAAAGAAATAATACTTTCACACACTGTATTCATTGTAGAAGTTAGGTGCTTATTTTAGTGTCCCAACTCTCCCACATCTTCTCCAGCATTTATTATCTTCCTGTTTTGTCATATTAGCCAATCTGATAGGTGTGATATGGAACCTCAGAGTTGTTTCGATTTGCATCCCTCTAATCAATAGTGATTTAGAGCATTTTTTATATGATTATAGATAGCTTTAATTTCTTCCTCTGAAAACTGCCTGTTCATATCCTTTGACCATTTATCAATTGGAGAATGACTTGTATTCTTGTACATTTGACTCAGTTCTCTATATACTTTAGAAATGAGGCCTTTATCACAGATACTAGTTGCAAAAATTCTTTCCCAGTTTTCTGCTTACCTCATAATCTTGGTTGCATTGGGTTTGTGCAAAAACTTTTCAATTTAATGTAATCAGAATTATCCATTTTGTACTTCATAATGTTCTCTATCTCTTGTTTGGTTAAAAATTTCTCCATTCTCCATAAATCTGACAAATACATTATTCCTTGCTCCCCTGATTTGTTTATAGTTTCAATTTTTATGCCCAGATCATGTATCCATTTGGACTTTATTCTTGGGTATGGTGTCAGGCATTGGTCTGTGCCCAGTTTCTGCCACACTGTTACCCAGTTTTCCCAGCAGTTTTTGTCAAACAGGGAGTTCTTATCCCAGAAGCTGGGGTCCTTGGGTTTATCAAACAGTAGATTGCTATATTTATTGAATACTGTCTGTTGAGTACCTAACCTCTTCCACTGCTCTACCCCTCTATTTCTTAGCCAGTACCAAGAGGTTTTGATGGTTGCTGCTTTATAATACAATCTGAGGTCTGATAGTGCATGGCCACCTTCCTTAGCATTTCTTTTCATTAATTCCTTTGATATTCTGGACCTTTTGTTCTTCCAGATGAATTTTGATATTATTTTTTCTAGATCTAGAAAATAATTATCTGGTACTTTGATTGGTATGGCGCTGAATAAGTAAATTAATTTAGGTAGAATTGTCATTTTTACTATATTAACTTGGCCTACCATGAGCAACTGATGTTTTTCCACTTACTTAGATCCAACTTTAATTTGTGCAGAAAGTGTTTTGTAATTGTGTTCAGATAATCCCTGGGTTTATTTTGGCAGGTAGACTCCCAGATATTTTGTAGTGTCTACCCTAGCTTTAAATGGGATTTCTCTTTCTGTCTCTTGCTGTTGGGCTTTGTTAGTGATATATAGAAATGCAGATGATTTATGTGGGTTTATTTGGTAACTTGCAACTTTGCCAAAGTTGTTTTTTATTTCAAGTAGTTTTTTACTTGATTCTCTGAGATTCTCTAAGGATATCCTCATACCATCTGCAAAGAGTGATAACTTAGTTTTCTCTTATATTTCTAGTACCATATTGAATAACAGTGGTAATAATGGACATCCTTGTTTCACCCCTGATCTTAATTGGAAATGTATCTGGCTTATCCCCATTACTTATAATGCTTGCTGATGGTTTTAGGTAGATACTGCTTATTATTTTATGGAAGGCTCCATTTATTCCTATGCTCTCCAGTGTTTTCAGTAGGAATAGGTGTTGTATTTTGTCAAAAGCTTTTTCTGCGTCTATTGAGATAATCATGTGGTTTCTGTTAGTTTTGTTGTTTATATAATCAATAATGCTAATAGTTTTTCTAATATTGAACCAGCCCTGCATTCCTGGTATAAATCCTACCTGACCATAATGTATTTTTCTTACGAAAAGTTGCTTTATCTTTTTTTGCTAATATCTTATTTAAAATTTTTGCATTTATATTCACTAGAGAAATTGGTGTATAATTTTCTTTCTCAGTTTTGGCTCTTCCTGGTTTAGGTATCAGAACCATATTTGTATCGTAAAAAGAATTTATTAGGACTCCTTCACCAGTTTTCCTAAATAGTCTATATAGTATTGGAATTAATTGTTCTTTAAATGTTTGATAGACTTCCCTTGTAAATCCATCTAGCCCTGGAGATTTTTTCCTAGGGACTTCATTGATGGCTTTTTCAATTTCTTTGTCTGAGATGGGGTGTTTAAGTATTCAACTTCCTCTTATGTTAATCTGGGCAATTTATATTTTTTAAAATATTCATTCATCTCACTTAGATTGTCAAATTTATGGGCACACAGTTGGGCAAAGTAATTTCTAATTACTGTTTTAATTTCCTCCTCATTGGAGGTCAGGTCCTTATTTTAAGTGGCTGGAATGAAAACAAAACTTAATTTCTTTTTCTTAAGATTACAAATATGACCATTCCTAGCTTGAGTATACAGGTAACACAAGCCTGCTTTTAACACTGTAAGTTTTTCAAAATCTTCTGTTTTCAAAAACAGAGGAAGTACGAGCAGATAGGTTGTGCAGTGGATAGAGCACCCATCCTGGAGTCAGGAGGACCTGAGTTTAAATATGGCCTCAGACATTGACTAGCTCTGTGACTCTGGGCAAGTCACTTAACTCTGTTTGCCTCAGTTTCCTCATCTGTAAAATGAGCTGCAGAAGGAAATGGTAAACCACTCTAGTACATTTGTAAAGGAAGCCTCAGGTGGGGTCACAAAGAACTGGACATAACTAAAATGACTCACAACAACAAAAAGTTCCTAGGTCTCTTTTATACATACAGCCTTTTCTTAATATATTTTATATTGCTTTATTCCACGTTCCCAAAAACCTTACTAGTAAGTACGAAGTTTGATATCCTACATTTGCATGATACATTGCAGTTTTCAGAATGTTTTCACTTATATATAAGATCTCATTTGATCTTTATAAACAACCCTGTGAAGGAGGTGGAGTAGTTCTAATATTAATTTCTTTTTGCAAATGAGAAAGCTGAGGCCCAAATAGGTTAAATGTTACCCAGCCTCACATAGCTAATAAGCTGTTACAGCCAGATTTAGAACCTGGATCTTCTGACTCCAAGTTCATTATGCTTTTCACCACACAAAGTTAGATTATAAAGGAAATTAGATCAGCACACTTGGTTACTAATCTTAGAAAAGATTTCTTTTTTTTTACCTAAAGTCACTGTCATGTAAGATTTTTAACCTTCTTAGAAATGTTATGTAAAATTAACAGTTGTACTTTATATATGTGTATACTTGTGTGTGTGTGTGTGTGTGTGTGTATATTTTTTTTTCCCTTTTAAAATGAGAGCTATTAGCAGGAGGCATTTAAAATGCCTTTAAGAGCCTTTTTGGATTACATTTTGCTTATGAGGATGCTTAAAAAGCATCACATTTATCTGTTCTCATTCTCACATACTTCCTTAGCAGTTTATATTTTACAAAGTACTTTTCTGATAACAACCCTAAATAGGATTATGTTCACTTTGCTGAGAGAAAACTGTGCCTAGACAACTTGTCCATAATCACCCAGTTAATAAATAGAAGAGCTACAGTGTGAAACCAAGTCTTCTGGCTCTTAAGGTTCCCAGCCCACTTCTCTTTACACTATACTATATCATCTTTTTAAAGAAAGAAAGAAAAAGTATGTTATATTCATTTTTTTACACCATAGTCATTTCTTAATACACACTCACTTCTCCGTAAACCCTCTCTTGGCACTAAGAAAAACCAGCCAACTCAGCAATGCCATGTGACGATATTTGCAGTATTCCACGTACAGAGTCCTTCACCTCTCTACTGAGAGGAAGGACATGTTTTATCATTTGTCCTCCAGGACTATTTAATCATGCCATTTAATCTGGGTTCAGTGACCTTTTGTGCTATTTTTGTTTATGTCTGTTCTTCTCCCCTGGTTCTTCTTTTATTGCTGTGTACCAGGTCATGTAAGCCTATCTGTATTTTTCTAAATGCATTGTATTTGTCATTTCTATGAGCACAATAGCATTCCGTTCCCTTCGTAGTCCATAATTTGCTCAGCTGCATCCTATTCGATGGGCCCCTGCTTTGTTTCCAGTGTTTTGTCGTCACAGAAAGTCCTGTGCTGCCTCAAGTAATCCCTATAAATAAATGTGGGATAGAGCTAACCCCCAGAGATGGAACCGATTGTACCGTACAACTTGGCTTTCTCTGACTGCTGTTCCACTTCCAAACGTGCAAAATGGTATTTCTCTCCACCAAGAAGTGATGACAATAATAATAATTCATGTAAAGATCTTTCATTTGTTTGAAAAAGTGATTGGGATCAGGAGTTAGGAATTGCTGATGTTGCACATGTAATTTTTTGTAATGATTAATAGCTCTTGATATTTTCATATCCAGATTTTTTAGTTTTTTTTTTAGTTATGTTGTGATAAAACAGTTTTTGAGTAATTTGCATTTAATTTCTTATATCTAATATATTTTAAATTACAATATTAAAGATACATTATAAATTTTCTTTCTAGGGCAAAGGATTTGGTAGGACAGTCTATAAGGATCTGTAAAGGTCCTCGGGCTATGTTTTCCCGTATTTTGCTGCTATTTTCACTGACTGATTCAGTGGAAGAAGAAGATGCCGCTTGTGGTGGGCAAGGCCAACTCTTCACGGTACTAATGGTCAACCTAGGTCGAATGTCTTTTCCTAGTTACACAATAAATAGGAAAACAGCAGTCTTCCAAGATAAAGAAGATCTCATCAGGTAGGATTGTGCCAGAAAAACTTTAATAGCGAATATGTTCTTGGTTGCCAGTATTATTCAGAATAAAAACAAACTTTTGAATTTTTTGTTTCATATGTGGAAATAATGAATTTTTCAAGTACATGAACTACATAAAAACAGTAGTTAGAATTAGTGTGCCACAGCCATTTGCTTTGTGCAGTTAGTTTTCCTGATTTATTATTCTGCTTCACTTTCTTTAATTCATTATTTTATCTTACTCTAAATAATGTTTTTAAAATGAGATACATTGTTTTCACTAGCAAGGCTGAAGATCAGTTTATCTTTAATGATAGCATTAAGGAAATACACATTTTCCTAAATAATGTTACATGATGTATTCAATCTTTGACCCTATTAAAAACAGAATTTTAACAGACCTTCCTAACACATTTCTGTTGCCCTTTGAAAAGTAGCTAACCAATTATGACTGTTACCATGTTACTAAGAAAAAACATAGTTAAAAAGTGAATAAATGATATAGCATTGATTGAAACCAGAGGCTAAATCTGTTATCTTTAGCAATGAAACGTTTAATTCATTTCAACAAACTTTGTTTAAATACCTCATAAGGACCAGGTGCTGAGGATCCAAAGACAGAAGTAAAAAAAATCCCTGCCTTCAGGGAACTTAAATTTTAGTGCAGTGATGAATGGTCTTTCTCTTTGATTGTCCGGAAACCTATCTGGGCTACCTCAGACCTGTTTGAAATTATTTGTCTTTGGGTTCACTTTCTCAGGAGGTTTTGCTGTAAAATTGTTGATGACCAGAGGACACGGAAAGTACTAAAGGACATTGTTACCTGCGTAATTTCTTGTTTCCTACTTTGACAGTGTTGTGGTTCTGATACCTTGATTATCAGACTTTATTCTTTGCGAAGTGAACCCAAAGGAAAATATTTTAAATATGACTGGCAAGTAACGTTAGAGCTGATTTTTTTTTGACATTCTAAGGGCTAATGAGAGATAATGCTCATCCTTTGAGGTATATTGATTTCAGAACATCCCTAGGTGAAATGTTGTGGAATGGTCAGAGGGACCCTGCTCTGGTTTGGTGAAAAAACAGACATCTTCTGACTTCACTTGGTTTAGATTGTCTTTAAGTGAAGACCCCCCTCTTTGCTCCAGAATAGACCAATGCTATCTCTGTCTTTTGCCTTGCCAAGTCATTAGCAATGTTTTCAAAGCCTTTATGGCTCACAAGTAATAGGGTCATTGTTTTTGTTTATAAACATAGTCTATTTATATGAAATAGAGGCAACTGTATATCCGACATATTGTCAGCCATTCAAATTTAGTGTTACTGGCATTTTTTTTTGAAAGGCCCCATTAGTTTTCAGAACTTGGAAAGGACATCTATGTTTGAATGAGTAGTTTGTCAAATATGCACCACAGTCATAAGAAAAAGTTAAAAATTTATTCTCAGAGACAGATGGTGAACAGACTTTTGCTTAGCTCTGTATTTTATAATTCTGGTCAGTGAATTATTTCATGGAACAAAATGTATTAGCTCTTCTAGGTTATTAAATATTAGTAAATTATTCTTACAAAAGTAGGCATTTTGTCCCTAAGGAATGTTGACTAGATTGGACTACTGTGTTTTTTCTAACTTTGAAAAATTGATGTTGGAGAGAAATTAAGTATAAGAAATGGGTAAAATTCATTTGTTTTTATACAAATGCTATTTTCACTTGCCTTTTCATTATGACTTTTTAAAACATCAGATATGCTTCAGCTACTCATATGTTGAATGATATTTCTACTGCTATGGTTAATGGGAACTGGAAGGAAGCTCATGAGCTCTGCAGATGTGCAAAGGAGGACTGGCACAGGCTGAAAAACCATCCTTCCTTAAGGTAATAGCACACAGCTGCGTCTTCCAATGCATGTCCCAGTGAGCATGCTCAGTTTGTGTAAGACTCCTGTGGGGTTAGAGGAGCGTAAAGACCGTGCTGACTAATTTTGTGGTGAAGCCTACAGTATGGCTGGAAGCGTTACGTTTCTTGGTTACTTCAATACTGTTGTGTGAAATAGAAGCAGTCTGAGAGCTCAGGGTGGACTCTTACTTCAGAAAGGGCACTTCTCCGAGCCCCAGTCACATGGGCTGTGGACCAGTGAGCTGAGTCTGAGATGCAGAAGAAACAACGAGGTGGTGCAGAGGTTGTGGGGAACATAGGTTTATTCATCAGATGGAAATCCGAATAGGTACAATTGTGCAGATGAGACTGGAGTGAGCCCGTGCTTTAGAAGTCCTGCGTGGTCAGCACAAGATGCCTCGTGTAATATATGTGACAGTTACTGAGCATCCTCACTACTTAAGTATTATCCAGAAATTCTGTCCTGTTCATTCTTTTCCCCATTCAGTATTTGTAAAATATTCATCAGTGAAATCCTTTTACTTTTAGAATGTTTAGAGCATAATTCCCACAAGGAAATAGTTTTTACTTGAAAGAACTACTCATCTTCCCTGAAGGGCTATTCTTTAGGAAAGTAACCTTTGTTATTAGAGTTCGACTTGTGGGTGAAATAGATGGTGAGGGGCCAGTAGAACTACCAGGAATACCGGTTCTTTTGTTTAGTGCTGCAGGGGAGCTAACTCCCTTCACCAATGCAGGTCAGCAGCTGCTTTGCTGCTTAGAGTCGTAGGAGAGTTGCCTGAGACCCTGAGAGAAGTGACTTGCTCAGGATCTCACAGCCACTATGTATATGTCAGAGATGATACTTGAGCCTTTCTCGAGCTGATTATTCATAATGCAGGGCTGCATCTCAAGGATGTAAGGATATATATTAAAAACCTGCATAGAGAGAATTTCATTTGTAGTTGTATTTAGGATGTGGAAAAGCTTGTCAAGCAAAGATGGCTGAAGTGGATAATGTGTGGTTTTTAAAAACATTCTACTTTTTTTTAAATTTTGAAAACTCCATATTGCCTTATTATCACTGTTTTACACTCAGATCTTACTCTGATGCCTGATCGTGGCACAGAGGTGACCTTGGATGCCTGGAGTGCAGGTTCTAGCTGATCCTGCTTTGAGTGTGGACCTGATAACAAACTGTTATCCGAGGATCCCACCCCCAAGCTAAACCAGTTTTTAAAATATTGTCACTAAAAAGTGGGCCATCAAATGGCAACTTTTTTTTTTTAGTAATAACCACCTAATTAAGAAGGAAATGAGCATTAATATAGCACCTACCATATACCAAGCACAGTACTAAAGCACTTCACATTTATAATCTCATGTGATCCTCAAACAACCCTGCAAAGTAGGTGATGTTATAGTTGAAGGAACTGAGGTAAACAGAGGTCAGATGACTTGCACAGGGTCACACAGCTAGTTGTCTGGGAGACCTTACGTTAGGCCCAGCACTTTAGCCACTGTGCTACTTAGATGCTTTTAATTAAGCGTGGGAGATCATAATCTATATCCATGTAAGTAATATTCACTCTGATACCCCAGATCTGTGCATGCATTATCAGACTTGTAATTAACATTAAATTCTTGGCATAACAACTTTACTTTAGATACCATGAGGATTTACCTCTTTTCCTGCGGTGTTTTACTGTTGGATGGGTTTATACAAGGATTTTCTCTAGAGCAGTTGAAATCCTACAAAGACTACACATGTATGAGGTATGTCTTAGGTACTTTTCTGCTCTTTTAGGTATTTAAATGCTAAGATTATGAAAAAAATAAAATCTTTGCATGATTTAATCTTATTTTGCTGTCAAGGTAGACTAGCTCTAAATTTTTCCATACATTTTTGTAGCCAGTCGAAAATAGTTAAAATAATCAATATAGGTAATTCACTGTTTTGGTTTTTTGTGGAGGAAGGAAGAGAGGAAAAGACATCTTAACATTATTAAACATTATTGGAACTCTTACTCTGTTTCCTCTTGTGATGAAAAAGTCTGAGAGATATAGTTTCTGGGTAATTAATAATCAATTTTATTAATTATAGCTAGCAGATAATTAATAAAATGATGGTCATTTGTCTTTCTTTTTGCTTCATTGTGGGGGTGGACATATTAATGAGGAAATGGGCAAGAAGTCTTCAGTTCCTCCTGCAGAGAATATGACCTAATCATGAGACTCAGCCACCTCCAGCAGTCTGGACAAAAAGATCCAGACCTTGCTGGCTGGCTTTGCCTTTCATAAGCTCAGTTACCCTAAATTCTAATGGAAGGTCCCAAGGACAAGGGCTTATTTCCTAAAGGCAAGATCTTGCCTAGAATGGATTCTGTAAGGTTTTTTCATAAGCTTTGTAGGTCAGGTTTTTGTCAAGTTTTCTAGGCGGGGGTCCCACCCAAGGCTGAAAAGCTTGTACCCCAAGGATTTGGCAATGTCATGTATCATCAGTGTTCTTCAGAAACTGGCTGAGTAACTTACAGGGTTTTATTTCTGGATGAGGAGATGAAAACGTGGATCCTAATAACTGGTCACTAGTATGAGAGGAATCATCCTTTCTCTCGCCCTGAATACATGAGAAAAGAGAGATTCAAAAGTACAGGTAAAATACAAGCATAGATTCTCACCCTTGTCCATTTTTCATCAGGTGTCATGGATTATTGGGAAAGTAAGTAACTGGAAGTTAAAAAAACAACCAGAAATTGACTTGATGCCTATACCAGGAATAATTTGTGAGAACTGTTAGGGTTCACTTCTGCTCTTGGCATTTCTCTGTTATAAAAGTTCATTGCAAAAAGATGATTTCATATGTTAGTAAAGAATGACTATGATAAAGTCACATCTGGGTTGTTTTGTTCAGTTGACCATAGTTTGGTCGTTTGAAGCATTGTTTTCACAAGAACGAATTTGCATGGTCCAGAGAAAAAGTGTGAAAAGTTAATGCACACAAACCACATTCCTGAAACCTGACTGACCTTCTCAGTACTTGATTACAAGAAAACTTGGTGAAAGATGTGCTTACCCAAATCATTCTTACTACATGAGGGATAATTCAAAGTGCACGTGAAATGAATGGTGTGTTATCACCTTCATCTTTGGGTGGAAATGTGATTTGTAACTCCAGTTAGCAATGTTAACTGGTTTATAGATTTAATTCATCTTGAATTAATTTTCATTTGTCTAAATGAAAGCTTCTTGTTGCTATAGGAAGCAGTAGAGGAACTTGAAAATCTTTTGTCACAAAAAATATATTGTCTTGAGAGCAGAGGTCGATGGTGGGACAGACTGGCACTTAATTTACATCAACATTTGAAGCGTATTGAACAGGTATAAATTTTTAAAAAATATATGATCAACTATTGTGCTACAATTTTCAAAGACCATATAAATCTTTTAAGTACTTGAGTATGACTCTTGGAAGAATATAATAATTGAAACACTTATTTCTTTGTTGGGTCATTTCTGTTTGTCTCTCCTTGCCCTCTCTCCCCGCAAAAGAAAATTTCATAAGAATTCTAAAGAAAATTTTCAAATAGATGTCTGATACTTATTATTTATTGTTGATCAAAACTAATTTTAAATTATAGTGTCCTGTTAGCAGAATATGTCATATACCCTCCAATGAGAGCAGAAACTGTTTTCATATTTTTCATTGTATCCTCAGTGCCTGGCACATAATAGATACTTAAGAAATACTTATTGAATTGAATATGGGATATTCTCATGAAAGTTGTAGATATTCTAATCATCTTAACTGTGGAATAAGTTTGTTCTATGAGGGTAAATATGTTAAGAAATAAACCATTAATATTACTTAGTAACATGTGCAACTACCTGAATAATTTCATTGAAGTATCAAAATAATAGATTAAACACAGTCATTATTTATTGATCATTAACTTTATTATGCAGAAAAACACTGTGGGAGAAATAAACATAAGACCTTCTTTGCCTTTTAAGAAGCTTACAACCTAATGGAAAAAATAAGGCAGAATACACACACACACACACACACACACACACACATACACCTACACACATATACACACACATATAAATGTAGAATAATAATTCTTCTTGGCAAAGATACTGGAGTGGTTTGCCATTTCCTTCTCCAGCTTATTTTTACAAATGAGGAACCTGAGGCAAACAAGGTTGAGTTACTTTGTCCAGGGGGGGTCACACAGCTAGTCATTTTCTGAGGTCACACTTGAACTCAGATCCTTCTGACTCCAGGCCTGGCTCTCTATCCACTGTGCCACCCAGCTGCCTACAACTTCAACAACAGAGGGGAATGTGGTAACTCTCAGAACTATATACAGCATCCTTGTAAAAGTTAGGAGTGAAGCTCTATAGGTTCAGAGGAACATAAACTCTTATTGAAACAGAACTTGAGAGGTTGTCTAGTTCATTCCCCTCATCTTGCAGATAAGGACACAGAGGCCCAGAAAAAGAGGCAGAATGAGAATTTGAACCCAGGTCCTGTGACTTTAAATCCAGGTCTCTCTACATTTCAGATCTTCTGTTTGAGGGATCAGAGAGGCTTTTTGAAAGAGGTGGATTTAAGCTGGGATTGGAATGGGTAGGATTTCATCAGACAAAGATGAGGAGAGAACTCTAAAAGCAGAGGTAGGGGGCAGGTTGGATCTCAAAAAGGCACCTAATGAAAGACAGACTGGAAAGAATGGATTGAAGCCAGAACATGGCACTGAATGCCAGGCCTTTGGACTATATTTGGCAGAAATTACAATGTTAGCTCCTGGAGGGGCAGGGAGCCGAGCACACGGTAACTTGCATGCTGCAGGCATTTAACTATGTGTCGCTTATTGTGAAGAGTACTGATTGGAAGGTTTTTTTTTTCCCTGAAAAGATTTTTGAATAATTAGGTGATCAGAATTATTATTTGGGGAAACTTAATCTCCCAGTGGTATGAGGAAGAGACTAGAGGTAGGAAAATCAATTAGAAGGCTCTTCGTACTGAGGTTATTGCTGATGAAAGCCTGAACTCAAGTGGTAGAAGTGGGATGGATGAGGATACTTTGGAGGCATAATCAATAAGACTTAGGGAAGAGCCAGAGATGATAAGCAGGCTCTGCCCCCGAATCATCGGAAGAGTGCTCTTGACATGAACAGAAGCAGGAAACTTGGGTCAGAGTGGGGTTAGAGGGTCCGGAGTGGGAAAGGCATTGTATTTAGGATCCCAGGGAGAAGGGGCACAGGGAAAGGGAGCAAGCATTTATTAAGTGTTTACTGTGTGTCAGGCACCGGGCTATCCTCACAACAGCCCTGTGAGGTAGGTGCTATTATTATCCCAATTTTACAGTTGAGGAAACTGAGGCAGACAAGCTAAGTGACTTGCCCAGGGTCACACCACTAGGTAGTTTCCAAGATTGGCTTTGAACTCAGATTTTCCCTATTCCAGGGTCAGGGTTCTATGTGCTGCTCTACGTAGCTCTCTATCCACTGACAAAATATGGCAAAATATATTACATGATCCCTCATGTAATTATATATATATTACTCTGATCCCTCAAACAGAAGATCTGAAATGTAGAGAGACCTGGATTTAAAGTCACAGGACCTGGGTTCATATTCTCATTCTGCCTCTTTTTCTGGGCCTCTGTGTCCTTATCTGCAAGATGAGGGGAATGAACTAGACAACCTCTCAAGTTCTGTTTCAATAAGAGTTTATGTTCCTCTGAACCCATAGAGCCTCACTCCTAACTTTTACAAGGATGCTGTATATAGTTCTGAGAGTTACCACATTTCCCTCTGTTGTTGAAGTTGTAGGCAGCTGGGTGGCACAGTGGATAGAGAGCATTACATATTACATGATCTGTCCATTTTCTTACTATGTTATTCCATAATTAAGACAAAGTTTTGAAAGCCTGTATAGTACTTTAGGTTCACCTGTTTCTTCCCAATACTGCGATTAGTGGAGTAGAAGAGCTTTGAAGTAGAAAGTGGTTTTGTTGGCTGACATTATCAGAGGGCAGAGTGGGAAATCAAAAGACTGTTAAGCACAGCTGAGTTGGAACAGTAGCTCTTTGTGTGTCCGGTTGTTGGCTTCACCCCCATCGTCATTCCAGTCTTGCATTTGTACTGAATGGGTCAGTCTGATTCTCTTTGGGCTTTTGTTTTTTCAACTGGCACAGTAAGCAAATTATGATGACTTCAGGGTGGAATGTAGAAATAGTGCATATTCCGTTTATGCTGCAAATCCAAAAAACTGCTTAAAGTATTTCAAGTGAATAAAAGTAATTTTCCTCTTTAAATGTATATAGCTGTGGTGTTTTGCTTTTTATCTCTTTGATTACTTCCATGCTTTTTTAACTCGGGTGAAACAGTAAAGATGCTCCAGAAAGTCTTGTGACTTTGTTGCCTTCCTGTCATTTACTTGTAAGCTTAGAATTAATATCTAGATTTATATCAGATAATTTCCAGGGTTGCTTATCTGAAAATTATTTTGTATACTTTCAGAAATTCCTTAAGCTTTTCCTCATAGGACTTAGTTGATAGTCCTTGATATTCTTATTCTATGGTGTTGGACTATTTTTTTTTTCCCTTCAGATTAAAAAGTGAGCAGAACAATTCAAAGAAAACCTAGGCTAAAACCCAGTTTCTAGTCCTGGCTTTCTTACTACCTATTTACCTTAGGCAAGTTACTTGCCTCTGGGCCTCACTTTCCTCATCCATAAAATGAGGGAATTGGAACAGATCTGTGATTAAGTGCTTTTTGGGCACTGTGATTTCTGTGATTCCGAAGTTCTTTGCAAAGATTTAGTAGCCAGTATTTATTATACTCTGTAACTGGTAACAGAGGCAGCTAGCTATCAGCATATGGTTAATAAGTTGTGCTTTATCATACATTTACTATGAGGAATATCAGAGGAGTTTCAGAATTTCATAAAGCAAAGTTCATTTTGGCAGCCCTAATTTTTAAAGTGTTTATTTTGCTAATTTGCTAAGCTGAATAACCCGCAGCACCCCATTAAAGTAAGATTCTCAGGTGTGATTTTGTTGTGCCCTAGGCTGTTCACTGTATCACAGAAGGGTTATTGGATCCACATGTAAGAACAGGACATCGTTTTTCTCTTTACCAACGAGCAGTGCGACTAAAAGATTCTCCGAGCTGTAAAAAATTCAGCCACCTCTTTCATAAAATGCCAGTTATATCTGTTAAAGATGTTAGCCATGTGAGTAAATTTCTTTTGTTTCTCTCATAGTCAAGATTAACTGACTGTACTTTCTCTTTTAGTCTATTTTTTTGTATCTTTTAGTATTGAAATTTTCTTTTCACATTTTTAACAAATTCTGTTTGTTTTTCATGTTCCTATCTTTATAAGCAGTTGCTCATTGAGTCATGTGATTTACTCCAAACATACAAAGTCCAGTATTTTTCTTTCTTCCTTTCAAGTCAATAAAAGTTCTTCTTATCCTTGTGGTTTTTTTGTACCATCTGAGGAAAGAAGCTTCCAGTGGCATTTTGCTAGTTTTTTATCCTGAATTGATTCCAGAGCCATTAATTCCAGCAGTCACACGTTGTAACTGGGGTGGGTAGGAGCTGAGGGAACAACACCATAAATTCTGCATTTCTTATAGTTGCAAGATTATCAGTTATATTCTTATGTTATCTATTGAAAATGTCTCTAGTCTGATGGCCAACTATGAATTAAGAAAACATTTGTTATTGCATGAAAACAGTTGCGTAGAGGTAGGCTGATTTGTTTCGATATCCGTTTTGATATTGTTTAGGTGACCATAAAAGGGAAAATGTGTCCCCAGAGTGGAATGGGAAAGTCTGTGTTTCTTATGGAGGAAACTGATAAGGAAGGAGATGAATTTCCTCCAACCACAGTCATGTGTTCAGTTGAAGAGCTGGCTCTAGCCTATTACAGGCAGAATGGTTTTGACCAAGGTAATATAACCAATTATTAAAAAATGTCTTTTGTTTTTACATCACCTATATTTTCTCCTGTGTCCACATTGTAAAATCAGACATTTTATGACTCCTACTCTACTTTTCAGAAAGGACAGGATGGTTCTTTATAGTTTTGCAGCACTCAGGTTCAGTAGCTTCATGATCGTCCTTTCTTACATTTGTATCATTGTGGTCCTTGTGTAGATTGTTCTCTGGCTCTGCTTTGCATGTAAATCTTTCTGTGCTTTTCTGTGGTCATCATTTCTTATTGCACAGTAATATTCCATTCCATTTATGTACCACTTTTAGCCATTCCCAATCAGTGGACCTCTACTTTATTTCCAGTTTTGGTACCACAAAAAGTGCTGCTTTAGCTCTTTTTGTAGTGGCCAACAATTGGAAATTGAGGGAATGTCCATCAGTTGGGGACTGGCTGAACAAGCTGTGGCATGTAAATGTAATAGAATACTATTGTGCTATAAGAAATGACGAATTGGCAGATTTCAGAAAAACCTGGAAAGACTTACATGAACTGATGCTGAGTGAAGTGACAAGTACCAGAAGAACGTTGTACACAGCAACAGTAACATTGTGCTGTGATCAGCTGTGATTGACTTAGCTCTTCTCAGTAATAGTGTTCTAAGACAGTTATTAAAGATTCACAGTGGAAAATGTTATTCACATCTAGACAAAGAGCTATGGAATCTGAATGCAGATTGAAGCATGTTATTTTCACTTTTTTTGTGGCTTTTCCCTTTTGTTCTGTTTCTTCTTTCACAACATGACTAATGTGGAAATATGTTTACATGATTTCATATGTATAACCTATATCAGATTGCTTGCCATCTTGGGGAGGGGGGTAGGAGGGAGAAAAAATTGAAAATTCAAAATCTTATAAAAAAATGAATGTTGAAATCTATCTTTACATGTAACTAGAAAAACTAAAGTAACATTTACAAAAAACTGCTGCTATAAGTACTGCGGTGTAAGTGGAGGCTTTCATCTGGTCAGCGACCTCCTTTGGGAATGTGCCTAGCACTGGACTCTCTGGATCAGAGTATAGACATTTTGGTTCCTTTATTTGTGTCATTCTAAACTGCTTTCCAAAATGGTTAGACTAGACCCACAGATCCACCAACAATGTATTAATGTGGATTTCCATAATCCCTCTTAAGTATTGGCTATATCTTTTGTGATATTTATTATCTTGGTCGCTGTGAGATGAAACATCAGAATGATTTGATTTGCATTTCTCTTATAAATAATTTGGAACATTTCCCCATAGGATCGATAAAAGTTTACATTTTCTTATTCTGAGAACTGTTTGTTCATTTTGTTTGACTACTTAAAAATTTGTGCAATGTCTTGTGGTCTGCAGTAGTTCAGCGCAGCAGTGACGAGGGCGTGCAAGAGGGTGGCTGCTGTGTGACAGCAGAGGAGACACAGCATATGCGAAATGTTACAAAGGCAGAAACAGCAGGTCTTGACACTGATTGGATGGGGTGGGAGTGAGGGAGAGTGGGAAGTCAGGGCTGACATGTGACAGGAAGGATGCTGGTATTTCTTGATAGTAACAGGAAAGTTTGGAAGAGGACATGGTTTGGGGCAGGGAGAGGTTATGAGTTTAGTTTTGAACATGCTGAATTTAAGATTTGTACAAGACATCCAGTTTAAGATGTCTGTTGTTTTTCTTCTATGCTTAATTCTTCCCTTTTTAATAATTAGGACTATAATGACTCATAAAGGGAGTTTGGTAGAGTATTTGTTTCTCAACTTTTGAGAATAATTTTTACAATAGTTGCTAGGATTCTCTTGTGAACCCATATGGACCAATTCCCACCCCACCCCCTTCTCCCCTTTTGCCTTTGGTAGTTCCATTACAACCAGTTCTTTAATACAGTTTGATTATCTATCTATTTGGCATTCCATTAGTTTGAGTATTTCACCTTTTTAAAGGCATTCCCCTATTTCTTTTGTGTTTTCAGTTTTGTTAACATGTAAACTATCATTTACTCCCTGTTGTGTTGCTTGGAAAGTGGGCCTTCCCCAACCAAAAAAAAAAAAAAGATACATTAGAGAAAAAAGAAAAAGAAAAGAAAATCAAGCCTTTTTTCTCAGAGGTCCCTTGCAGTGTTTCTTGAGCATGTGGGCTTCTCACCACAGGGACTGAGGATCTTGGGGTGACTGGAAGTCAGTCCTTTACCCTTTAGATCAAAAACCAGATTGATTTGCCTGGTGCTTTGTCTTTAGGGTATAGGGTCCTTGCTGCCTACTTTTCCTGTGGGAGGCCCCTCTACTCTGGGCTCAGTCAGCTTTGTTGTTAAGTCATTTCTCTCATGTCTGACTCTTTGTGACCCCATTTGGGGTATTCTTGGCAAGGACATTGGTGTAGTTTGTCATTTCCTTCTCCAGCTCATTTTACAAATGAGGTAACTGAGTCAAATAGGGTTAAGTGACTTATCCAGGGAAATGCAACTCAAGTCTCCCTAACTCCAGGCCTGGTGCTGCCCCTCAGGCAGCAGCAAAGTGCCGCAATAGTACTGGTACTGAATTCTGGGGGTACTAGAGTACTTTCCTCTCTTCCTTTCCTATTAATGAGATCTGAGACTTCACCCCTACCTCTCACACATCCTGGGCTTAATCACTAACTTAAAGAGGAAAAAAATAAAACTTTCAATTTCGAAAAGGAAAACTTAGTCCCTACAGAAGTTCATAGGGCACGTGGAGCTCTCCCTGAAGGGATGTGGGACCTAGAGCTGACTTCATCATCCTTCACCTTCCCCTTTCAGTGAGAAAACAGACTGTCCTTGGTGAAAACTCTTATGATCCTGTCAACACACACACAGGTATAGGGAACCTGCAGCCTTGAGACTGTATGTGACTTTCTAGGTCCTTGCGTGTAGCCTTTTGGGAGTCCAAGTTTTGCAGAACAAATTCTTTTATTAAGGGGACTTGTTCTGTGAAGTTAGGATTCAGTCAGAGGCTGCATTTGAGGACCTAGAGGGCCACATGTGGCCTGGAGGCCACAAGTTCTCTACACTTGCATGAGGCCATCTAGTACAGTCTAAAGGAGATTTTTAAGCTGTCTTTCTACATGAGGCAGATGAGAATTTCTCTCAGGGTTCTGGTACCATAGTTAATCCTCTTTGAATTGCAGACAGATGTGCTTTGAGTCCCTGTTCCCAGAACCTTCTAGAATATTCCCCAGGAGACACCTGCTACTGCAAGGACACTTACTGGAATTCCAGACTCAGTACCAGGACAAATACGCTGAGTTAGAGGCTAAATATAATATCATGTAAGCCCTGAACAGGGGTGCGGCTCTTAGGAAAAAGGGATTAAGCTTTTGGAGTTTAATGCTTGGAATTTCTATGCCAGCAGGCAAACATCTGATGGACCTGATTTCCGAAAGGATCTCAGAGAAGCTATGTAGATTCATCTCACAAATAAGGGCAAGCAATCTGGGTCTGCTAGAAAGTAAAAGCAAATAATATGAACATTTATGAGCTACCACAGTATACTCTAGGCAAACTGCTAGTCACTAGTGTTTTAGAGGTCAAAATCCAAAAATTTCTTATGTTTACTGAAGTGTGCATACTGGATTACAGTAATATAATGGATAATGGTACTTAACCATTTTTATAGGCAAAGATTATCTGAAAAGAATTCATCTGACTTTTAAGAACATATACCCCAAAACTGAAAACTGCAGTTTAAAAGAGGAAAAAATGCTCTGATTTTTTTTCTAGTGGATACAGAGTCTCCAGTAATGAAAGTTCCAGATGGAGGATCTCTCCAGTAGGTTCCCCAAAATTCAAAGGACTTTACATTTTTCCTGAATGAGGTCTCCTCCCTCCCCAGCCCACCACCCCATGTGGCTCATGGTCCTAAGAATTCTTATCCCAGATCCCACTCTCACAAATGGATCTCAGGTTTAGGAGCAAGGCTACATCTGCCTGCTGGGTTTCTAGGTATATACCAAAGGAATTAGGATGGTTCCGTAATGCCATTGGCTTGAGCCTCCACCAATGTTTCCCTCTAGCCCCTGGGGCCACACTGACTCCTATACCATCATCCTGGTCCCTGGAAGGAGCAGGCTCAGACTTAAAGCAGCTTCTTCTACATAGCATTTATCCTACCATTTTAACTTCTAAATGCACTATAGCTAATGGATATATGGATCTAGGTCTTTGCTGAGTTGGATCAAACCAACTGGTCGCTCTTCTGCCAGAATACATCTATTTCAGTAGCTCATTTAACAAAAAAAAATCTTGCTCCTTCTCTCTTAAGTTCAACATGCCCATAACTGAGCTTATTATTTTTCCCCCAAGGCCTCTCCAACCCCTCCTCACCCTTACTGTACACCATCTTCCCATTCCCACTGTCTCACAGGGTACCTTCTTCCTTGACTCCACTTCCCATCCCCTATCTGATCTGTTGCCATGGTCTGTTGATTTCATCTTTGTAATAATTCTTGGACATGCCTCCTGCTCTCCGCTGACACCGTCATGCATCTAGTGGAGGCTTTCCTCACCTCATTTATGTGCTTTTGCAACAGCCTGCTGGTGGGTCAGCCTGAACAAAAACATTCCACGATAGATAAGTAATACAGGGATATGAACAAGTAGTGCTCAGATTGTTTGACGCTGGCATCCTGGCAGTTCTATGGACAGTACACTCTGTCTCTTGACTGGGCTCTCTCTGGCTGCCCCCCATGTCCAGAATGCTTTCCTTCCTCATCCTTGAAGTCTCAAGTAAAATCCCATCTTCTACAGGATCCTTTCCCAGTCCCTCATAATTCTAATGCCTTCTCTCAATCATTTCCTTTTTATCCCATATATAGCTTGTTTATACATACATGTTTACTTGTCTCCTGCACTAGACTTTGAGTTTCTTTGGGGAAGGACTGTGTTTTGCCTCTTTTTTTTTTCCTCCGCAGGGCTTAATAGGGAACCAAGCACATAGTAGGACTCTCAATAAATATTACTGACTGACTGTGAGACCAGTTGCTTACATACTTGCCTTTAATCTTCTGAGAACACATAGTAAATATCTTTAATTATTATCCAGAGTGATTGGAATCTAGCTTCTGGTCATTTCTGTGTCTTCCTCTCCCTTCTCTGCAATTTCTACCCACTAGGGATCAGATTCTGCATCTTGCGTCTTTGCTTTGCCTTGCTTTTGCTATTGAGAGTTTCTATATATTACTTATCAACACCTTTTCCATGTATTTCTAATGGGGTGATGGGGCCTGGACCCCTAAAAGGACAAGACCGTGTCTTTCAAAGCAGTCCAATCCCTGAAATTTCCCCATACATTTCTGCAGCCCAGATCACTGTTCTCTGTCCAAGGCAGCTGACCCGCCCCAGCCCACCTAGCTTACTTGACAGTCCTTTTCACTGTTGCTATTGGCCTACCCCAGACTACATAATACACCTTTCACTATTACACCTTGCCCATCCCATACTACATACCAGTTCTGAGTCCTGTCGATATCCTTTCACTCTCCTTTCTGTAAATAAGCATCAGTCTCACCCCCATTAAGTTGCAGGTCCACTAGGAACGCTGCCTCCTTCTGTTGGCAGACTGGAAGAAGGTTTGAGTGTGTGAATTCATTCCATTCAGATACCTCCCTGTACCCTGATGTTTCAGGGTTCCCAGCAGCCCCAAATTGCATCATTTCCACTAGATCTTTGAAGTGTAATATCTTAAAAAAGGATTTTTAATTATCCTAGGAATAGAATTTTGCTCCTCTTAACCAGGCTCACTTCCATAAATAAATGGCAGTACCAATAAATAATGTATTTTTATACCGCGATAGTCCTCAAAAACATGTTACTAATTTGAAAACTCAGCATTAGGTAAATGTTCAGATTTTGTTGCAGTCAATTTAAAGGAAGAAATTAAACTTTGCCAGATGTCCATTTTATTTGTGCAAATCAAAATATCTTATATGACCTTTGCCTTAGGTATTCATGGGGAAGGGTCCACATTTATTACTCTGTATAGCCTTCTACTATGGGACATCATTTTCATGGATGGGATACCAGATGTTTTTAGAAATTCCTATCAGGTATTTATAGATATTTTTATAAATCTTTAAGCAATTTTTCTAATAATTCATTTTTTGCTATTTAGTTTCATATGTAATAGAGGGTTGAAAACATTTACTTTAAATTTTTTGATATTCTAAAATTATTTTATTGTACTATATATCATTGCTATATATTATAGCACATTATTTCATACTATATATTTATCACACTGATGTTTTAAATAATTGTTATGTTGAATGCCAAATTATTAGTAAATTGATGTTAAATCTTATGAAATCAGAATATGCCATATGGGTATCTATTAAGCTCTCATTATTTAGCCTAAAATATCTTTTGAGGTTATATCAGCTATAAAAAATTAGCATCACAAATTGCTTTTCCATAACCATATGTTATGTGTGTGTCACCTTTTAAGAAAAAAGATTTAGATGAGAATGATATTTTATTTAAATTGACCTTTAAAAACTTGACAGTTTTGAAAACTTCTCCAATTCCAGTTAGACACCATATTAGAGAGCATATTTACGTTTCTGTACAGGCTTTCCCACTGGATTTGTACACAGACAGCTTCTACGAAAACAGACGTGATGCTATTGAGTCCAGGCTCCAGATGATTCACAGGGCTTCTCCTGAGACTCTGAAAGAGTGGATTGCGAATGTGTGGAAGGCTCAGGAGGGCAAAGCGGCTTCAGGAGTCAGCTGGGACAGGTTCTCTTCTCTTCAGCAAGCACAGGTAAAGGGGAGGTGTCTGACATCCTCCCAAAGGCTGACCAGAAAATCTCTCCCAAATAGACTGGGGGCAGCTTCTGCTGAGCACCTTCCAACAACTGAGGTCTGTCGGAGTGTCTCCTTCTATCCCTGAATCAACCAGCTTCTCACTGCACTTATCTAGCCCAGCACCTACAGTCAAGAATCTGCCTTCTTGATTTTTCTATCATTGCTTCTTGTACTGCTTCTTCTCCTAATACTATTTCTAGATTCATTCTTGCCTTGTTTGTCCTTTGTCCTCTAAGGGAGGTACCGCCATGACATGCAGGTGAGTTGGATTTGAGGGAGGGAGGGCTGTGCAGAATCATCAGCCTCATTTTCTCCTCCTGAGCTATCTAGGTCCAGTGGCAAGGTAGAGATCAGGTCCACCACAGATGGCCCAGGATGCAGTGGGAGACCTTGACCTTTTTAAGCTAAGGTCTTTAACAGGTCTCAGTTTGACTGAGGCCATGCCCATTCAGTGATAGAAGGCTAGGTAAGAAATGAAGCTGAGAATGGCCTCTTTCACCTAGTCAAAAAAAAAAAAATTCATCTGGGAAGGGAAGACCCTGTGGATTTCTGGCCAAAACAGAAAGAATTGCCATTTACATTCACTCTGAGCCAATCAAGGCCCAAACAGTGACCAGATAGGGCTTGGCCTGGAACCTATTGTTGGCCAGTTTCTGAGAGCCAGAGTGATTTTGGTTTAAGGCTTGGTCCTTAAGAAAAAAAATCTAGCCTGTAGATCCCAACATATCTTGCATGGTTTCAGCCATCAAAATTTATGTTCCTTTGGGCAGACCACCTGCAGGTAAGGGAGGGAAGGAAGGGGGAGATGGAGGGAGGAAAAGGGGAAAGGAAAGGAATGTTACCCAACCGGTCAGCTCCAGTTTGGTCCCCAGTGGGCCAGCTCCTACTACTACTCACAGAGGTTATTTGCTGTTTGTTCTCTAAAAGGACCATGACTTCAGGGAGGTGATGATTTAAATGAGGGAAGGCTATGCAGAGTCACCAGCCTCACTTTCTCCTCCAGAGCCATCCCTTAAAACATAAAACCAACATTAAGGATACTACTTCCAGCAGAGCGGATAGAGGTAGGGCCGAAAAGTGGCTAAAGCAAAAATTTTATTTAAAAGAACAAGCCAGTAAAATACATTGTCCACTAATGTTTTATATGTTTTGTGAGCTTAAAGGCAAGGAAAAAATATTTGATCTACTGGGAGCACAGGGTATGTCTAGATTAGGTTGGACTCATTTGTCTGTTTAACCCAACATTCTTGTATTAGCAAAAATCTCCAGGGAAGTGCTGTTGCAAGGCATGACTGACATCAACTCTTAAGGTTACACATATCTCAGTTTCTCTTAATAACTATTTATTGTTTTGTCATTTAAAAATTTGTTCAGATACTTTTGGGAACCAGTTTTGTTTTATGTCTGTTTTCTAGTGTTTTCTAGTGAAGTCATATGCAGGTGGGAGATTATGACCCTCTGCAGTTGGGACTTTAGCTAACACCTTTGACTTTCTTTTATCACATGATGTCTAGTGTACATAATATAATTCTGTAAAATCATGAGTTAGATGCATGTAATAGCATTTGTTTTTCTACTTAAATTTCAGTTATTAAATTAGATCATGTACATTTTTTAATGCTTCATAAAAACAAAAACATTGACTTAAAAAGTTTGAGATAGCTAATGCACCAAACTAAACAAATAAAAACAGGAAGTAAAAATTTCATGATGTATAGTGTCTGTGTCTGTGTGACAACAGAGGAGCTTAAGACCAGCTTGTGAGCACAGTTCAAACCCTGTGTGATACAATAGAATTTTCTTTTGCTAACATTGGAGACTCTCTGGGCATGGGTTTGTCATCTCTGAGTTGATGACTCATAGTATGATGTATGTGTGTGTGTGTGTGTACACACACATACATATGTGTATATATCCAGTCACATTCTCTTTTCTGAGCTCCAGTTTTGTATCATGAATTGCCAACTCAACATTTCAAGTTGGCTATCCTAGAGAAATTTTTGTCTCATTATGTCCACAACAGAATTCTCCACCCCTCTAAAACAAAACAACAAACACATCCCTCTTTAGTTCAGCAGCACCATCTTCTCTTCCCCCCCTCCCCGTTCTCCAGGTTCACTAACTTCAGCATCATGCTCACCCTTTACTCTCTCTCACCCCACACAGACAGTCTGGTAACAAATCTTGACTTTCAGCATCTACACTATCTTTCCCATTGGATGCCTGCTCTCCACTCCCTTGACCAGCACCTTGGCTCAGGCTTTTGTCACCTCTCACCTGGGCTTTGGCAGTGGCCCTATATTTGGTCTCTCCACATTCTGATCCTCCATCCTCCACGTGGCTGCCAAAGTGATTTTCCTTAAAGTGGAAATCTGACCCTGTTTCTCCCCCTATCCAGTCAATTTTAGTGGTTCTTTTTCCTCTAGGATAAACTAGAACCTCCTCTGCCAGGCTTTTAAATCCTTCACAACCAACCTTTCCAGCTTAACTCTACATTGCTGTCCTTCCTTCACTCTAGTCCAGCATAACTGGCCTCTTCTCTGTTTTTCACACGTGGCACTCTACTCCAGTCTTCCTTTTTAAATTCCTCAGTCCCTTTCTGCTCCTCCCCTCCACATCATAGAATCCTCTACTTTCTTTAAAGCTCAGCTCAAGCACTCTCTTCTAATTGAAGCCTTGATTCTTCCTCTCCCTCATGCTAGGGCCCTGTCTTTTTAAACTATCTTTTATTTGGTATTTATTCTGTATATACATACATACATGTTACACACACACACTCATGCATCTTCACCTACTCTCCCCCTCCCACTGCTCCTATCCCCAAGTAGAATGGAAGCTCCTTGGGGCCTAGAATGATTTTCTTTCTTTGTCCTTTTATCCATAGTGCCTAGCACTTAATAGTTGTGTAATGAGTGTGTGTTGATTGAGTAACTGATAGATGTGTTTTGCAAAGCCATAATTAGGACAAGGTGAGTGGAACTTTGCCCCAAGGTGCAAGAATTTAAAAGGGTTTGCTTCTTTCCCTTGAGGTCCTCCTGTGTCCTGCCCCTATATTTTACAGTCTTTTTCTAACACTATGCCATGACCCCTGACTCTATAGTGTGGCTGCCCTTGTTCCCTTACTTGGCATCCATCCAAGTTGCTAGCTTCTTCTAGACCTTGGGCGGAGGTTCACTGCTGGATTTTGCACATTCTTGCAACATCCCAGACTTGAGTTTTCCACCACTTTGCCTGCCCCTACTATTGGATCCTCTGTCATCTGGGGGAGGGAGGGTGTAAGTCATTGATTATAATATAGAAGTGCAGTCTAGACTCTGGAGTTTGGACTACCCTTCCCTCATCAAGTAGCTCCTCAAAGTCACCTATGGTGCAATAAAAGTAAAGGCTAATTCATCCTGGAAAAGGGACCCAAAGGCCTTCTCTTACTCCAGCAGTTATTTCATGGTCTTTATCCACCCACGCCTACACTTGTTTCAGAAGCCAGAATTCCTAGCTGTGTTTCTGGTGTTTAGAGTGCTCAATTGGATAGGCTAAGAATGGTTACTGTATTTTCTGCCTATAAACCCCAAATCTGGTTCATATAAAAAAACCTGAGAGCAGCATATAATTGGTACCATGTTTCAGTGTGTTTTCCCCACTCCAGATCCATGATTTCATTGACATATGGAATTGTTGGTAAAAAAATTCCCTTCACCAATGAAAGTCTTTGAATTATCCATCTTAGAAAGTTGCCTGATCTACTAAGAGGAACATTGACTTGCCCAGGGTTACACAGCCGGCATGTATCAGAGGTGACTTGAACCCAGGACTTCCTTATTCTGCAATTGTTTTCCAACTAACATGCCATGGTACTTTTTATTGTATGCATACGTTCATTTTCCTTTAATGAAATTATTTTCTTTAAAATAACTTATTTTGGGGTACGAATGAGTTGGATTAATACAGTACTTTTCATTTGTCCTAAGACTACCAGTGCTTACTGATTTTTTAAAGGACAGCCAGAACAGATTAAAGAAGCTCACGTTTTGCCTTAAAGGACCTGGTATCCTGTTTTGGAGGACCTTTCTTAAGCGGCGTTTGTAGACTACTAGCTACAGACCTTCGGCATCACAGAGGGGGTCTCCCAGATCTGGTTGTATGGAATACCTCCAATAATCACTTTAAGGTAAGCTCTGATAAAACTTGAAAGACATTCTCTAATTATATGAACATTTCTCTCAGTTTACCTTTGGCATACTGAATGGGAATTACCTATAATTTTAATAACCAATATCATAATAGCTTTTGTTTACTATCATACTATCATTACTTCTCAAATCCTCACGTAAAATTCTTCCCCCTCTCCCAAACAAAGCCCTCCCAGATTTCCATCCTCCTTGTGCCTCTCCAGCCAAGAGGAGGGCAGCATGATTTAGCACATAACTCGTCATCGCATTGGTCATAGTACTTATGTATTTCATGGTTTTTTACAGTGATGCAAATATTGTCTACGATGTTCTCCTGGCTCTGTTCACTTCATCCTGCATTAATTCATACAAGCCTTTCTGTATTTTCCTGAACCATTTCTCAATATTCCGTCACATTGATGCATTTTATTCAGTCATTCATTCACCAATTGGTAAATGCCCACTTGGTTTCCATTTGCTGTTGTTTTGCTGGAAGAAAAAAGTTTTCTACAAATATTTTTGTGCAGATGGGTCCGAATTTCCTTCTTTCTTTGCTTTCTTTAGGGCATATATCTAATAATGGGATCACGTAGCACTCTTATCCTAAGATATGTAATTTGAATTTCTTCAACAGATATGTAATTTGAATTTCTTCAACAGTTTTTGTTGCAAACCTGTTACTTTATGTTTGGAGATAAATTGGGCTATGAGGTCCCCCTTGTTGTCCTTGCCAAGAAAATTCTTTTCTTGTGAAATATTTTCTTGGTCATCTTAACTTTTATGAACTTATGTAGCAAAGGAAGGATGCCTTTTGAATGGTTATTTTTAGTTTTCAACATTCACGTCCACAAGAAAGACTCTGAGTTGCAAATTTTCTCCTCATCTCTCTCTTTTGCCTACCCCAAGACAGCATACATCCCGATTAGCCCTTCCCCAAATCTGCCTTCCCTTCTATCACCCTCCCCTTCTCTTATCCCCTCCCTTCCCCTCCATTTTCTTGTAGAGCAAGATAGATTTCTATACCCCATTGCCCATATGTTTTATTTCCCACTGCATGTAAAAACAATTTTTAACTGGTTGTTTTGAAAAACAAACACTTGCAGTTGGGAAAAACTAACAAAAACCCTGCCTTAATAAAGTTATTAATTTTGACAGCTATTCACTGAAAGCATTAATCACATTTTAATGTTTGTTTTATTCTAGTTGGTAGAAGTTAAAGGGCCCAATGATCGTCTTTCCCACAAGCAGATGATTTGGTTGGATGAGCTGCAACAGCTGGGAGCCCAAGTAGAAGTCTGCCATGTGGTTGCAATTGGAGCTAAGAGCAAATGCCTCGGCTAGAGATCACAGAATCTGGCTCATGTTTTGTCACTTGCTGCTGTTTTGTTTTTTTTTCCTTCCAAAAGATTAAAATGTTACTGCTACATTCTACATGCTGAATTTTGACTGTTTCTGTTACCAAGTTTAAGGTCTCATTTTAGTAATAATATGTAATAGGGACACATATATTAATCAAATGCTTAAGTAGTTTTTCCTTTTTTTCAAACCATTGTCAGACTTGTACACCAATCTAGAGAATATGGCAGCGAGCTAAGGTCAGTAGGGGCACTTCAGTTATCGTACCTTCACCTAAGCTCTCCGAACGTTAGTTTTCTCTAAAAGCATCTACTTCACAGAATTTTATGCTGACTGCTTTAGACATATTCCACTTTTGAATCACACTTGCTTCATGGAGCAAGGTTGTAATACTGTATTGAGGCTATTTACTGAAAGTCTCCCTTCTCCCCTCCGCCTCATCTCACATCACTCAGACATCTTCCCCTACTATTAGGCTGTCTTTCGCTCCGGCCCTTCTTGCTAGAGCCAGCTCTTGTACATGCACTCTTGATCTATCCTTTCCAAACTTCTTCAACAGGTTGCCTTCATTATCTGTCAGCTCCTTGCCTGCTATTTACAAGCATGTCCTTCCCTTGGAAAATCCTGTCTTGATCTTACTGTCCCAGGTGGCTGTGGCTGTTCTAGCTTCCTTTTCGTAACTAAGCTCCTTGAAGAGCCGCCTGCCTTTTGTGGTGCCATATTTCTTACTCTGATAAACCCTGTGCAATTTGGCTTATGACCTCCTCTTTCAACTACAGCTGCTCTAACATTACCTATGATGTCTTAATCACGTTAATTGGGTTTCTCTGTGGCATTTGGCATTGTTGATCCCTCTGGGCACTCTTTCCTCTGAGGTTTTCGTGGCCTTGCTCTCTCGGTGCTTTTCCTGCCTGTCTGATGGCTTCTTAGTGTCCGGTAATGCCCAGTAACCACAGTTGTCTTCCAAGGCTCTGTCCTGGACCCTTTGCCCTGCTCCATACCACTTCATTTGATCAGTTAGGTCAACCGGCATCTCTCCCAGCTAACTCCATTTTCTACTAGCGTCTTAGCTTGGTTTTGATTTGCAGTAGCTAACTGGTCTCCCTGCCTGGTTTCTCCCACCCTCAAGTATAACCTCCATTCAGTTGCCAACGTGATTTTTCCAATGTGTAAATCTGAACACGTCCCCCACACCCTTGCTCAATGAGCATGAGGTCCCTGTTATGTCCAAGGTCAAATATAAACTCTGGTTTGGCATTTAAAGCTTTTAATAATAGCTTCTTCCTATCTAATTTATGCCTCATATTCTTCCAGGATCTCTACATTCAAGCAGTACTATATGTTTCTCCTCCATTAGAATGTAAACTCACGGGCAGAAACTGTATCTTCGCCTTAGTATCCCTGAGCACTTAAGCATGGTATCCCTACACCAATAAAGCTTATGTCAGCACAATGAGCAAGCTCAGGAATTATCCACACATATATGAAATTTTCTGCATTTTCATATAAATATTCATTAAAAAAAAAATCCTACCTTCCCCATCAGTTCAATGTGTAATAGGCACAAGCAACAGTGATCAAAAGTATTTCCTTATAAAAGTAGAATGTGGCTTTTCCCTCACAATGTCACAAAATTCAAACACACTAATGATCTACTTAGAGGCCTTCTCTGGCTGTCTGACATGCAAACGAAAGAATAATTAATGGAGAGTTAATGTTAGCGACCATTTCTTGAGTCTCAACAAAAAATAGGCAACAATCCTCCCCTTTGCTCCTGATGGAATGGGAGGTGACCTGGCTTCTCAGACACTATGTTAATTAATAACCTCAGAAACATAGTCCTGGGACAGACTGCATTCTGAGGACTGGCCTAGCTAAGGGTGGTGACTAATTCATAGCCAGCAGGTTGGCCTGTGATTCATTCTTTGGTCTTGGAAACTCAATCCAAAGGGAAAAACCAAGGATAATAAAATCTGAAGTGTCTACCTCATACAGGTCTGTGCAAACTATAACAATGTCACCTACTATCCTTAAAGCTAGCTCTAAGTTCCTCCAAATGTGGTACTGTTTACTTCTAGAAAAATCCAAACTACTTATTAATATGTACAAAGATCAAACTTTCAATTGTAAATTATTATTCTAAAAGCAATACTATTTTCTCCCCTAATGGCAAGGTTTTAAAAAAAAATTAACTGATATTATTATGTATTAAATTTTTAAAAATGAAAATAAAGCTTTCATTTCAGACTTGGATTTTTGTAAAAAATAGTATGGGGGGAAAAACTAGATCCCAAAAAGTCCCCGCTCTGCTACTAAGATTGGATAATATGACCTTCCTAAGTAATTAAAATTCTTTTGCCTTCAGGTGCCTCATTTATATTGGCCCCTTGCACACACAGGCATTCAAAAATATTTGTTAAGTAAAGAATTAAGATTCTGACTTGGCCATGACATACAGGCACATACAAGCTTGAGGTTAATGATTAATCATATCCCAAACAACTAGAAAAGGGTTAATGCTATCCAAATAAATTTATCATTTTATGACAGTAAAATATCTGAGATTGTTTATGTAAGGTAGCCAAGCTGATTAGGTCTTTGAACTACTCAAATGAATTCTATGCATGTGACAAAGGGGTGATTCTATATTGAATACAACAATCACTGAGGAAAGATAAAAACTTTATTAATCAAGATCTCCTTCACATTCATCACCTCATACTGACAAGATTTCTAATATTCCTGCCAAATCCTACTTAACTCAAGTAACAGTCATTGTTAGGCACAAAGGTTTCAGATTTCACTTAATGTCAATTTTTACAAAACTGAGTTTACTGCAATAAGCAGGTACTGTAACTAAAAGATCTACGGAATAATTTTCACCGGTTAATTAGGAAAAATCATCTTTTACTTAAATAAAAGGTTAGAAATATTTTTGGTTTTTAATATAAATTTCCATCTGAGAATAAATGGCCAGGCACTGTACATGTTTAAGTAATATCACTGAAAGTACGTTGGCACCATTACAGATTTCTTTGGTACAGTATACATACTGTAGTTGCAATCACATCATTTTTTGTTAAGCAGTAGCTAAGTACAAGCTTTGTTTCACCCACTCTAATTGCCAGGATTTAAAATTTCAGCAGTTGTTAATTTTGTGTACAATATGGCACAATAATCGTAACAGACCAATAACACCCAATGCAGATTTTCATTAGAAAATGATATAAAAATAAGCTTACATAAAGATTTTTCTATCTTTATAAATCAATATTAGTACCTAATTTTAAAACTTGTAAATTTTTTTTAAAGTTAAAAGAGACGAATTATGTGGGTAGTAAGGGGACACAACGGTAGAAAATGAGTTAAATCCAATGTTTGAAATCATAACAGTCTATATACTATATTAACAATGAAGCAGCTTCAAAAAAGGGGAGGAAACAGCTTGAAACAAATGAAAAGGAAATCTATAGTACTTTAAGGGATTAAGAACTGACTTTCAATCAATAAGCTATTACAAATGTTTACATTAAAAAAAGGTTCCAATATACACTTAAAGTAACCCTTATTTTTATATGCCACAGGTTAGCAAAACCTTGACTTTATAAACAAGACAAAATTCTTAAGACAAGTTATAAAAACACCTCTCAGAAGCAATAACCATTCAAAAAATTTTGTAGAAAGGCAAATTATTCATCAAATAGAAACAATAGCTACTCATTAAATATACAGGTACAACACAATCTTAGAAAACCTTTAAAAAATACACAAATTTATTGTTTCTGGGCAGTAATCACTTTTTCAAAGTGAAATATTACTGATTAGTTGGTTATTTTACTTAGTCAAATTTTTGAAGATCCAAATGAGTTGGCAGTTTAAGAAACTGTAAACAATGTGGCTGCTTTTTAAGGATACAACTGTTTAAACCAGGAATGGGAAAAGAGGGAAGTGTAGAAAAACCCCCTCAAAATCAGGATCCTATATTGGAATTCTTGTAAGCAAAGCTTCAACCTGAACATGTCTTTGGCTAAGATTTAAGCCACTATTAGAAAGGTTGGGATATTAATGCTATTGCAATGAATATGTGCATATTACAAGAGTTTAATGAGGGGGCTGGAACAAAATATCCCCAACAAATGGGAAGTGCACTTGTGTATCCTTATTTCCATAATCCTCCTTCACTTTTGTCCCTTTTTTTCAATGTTTCTGACAAAAATAGTTGCACATAGGAAAAAAAGCTCTCTCTTCCCTGCTCAAAGTTAGCATCTGAGAGCTCTTGTGTCCTTCAGACACAAGTCTGTTTATCCTTTGTTGACTATTGAGACCCATTACCTGACTAGGTGATCTGAACTTTTCTAATAAGACATCAAAAAAATGTGTCAAAAGTTAAATTTATCAAAATGTCAGTGACACATACAGTGAAATACTTTCTTTTCCTCAGAATAGCAGATATTCCTTCCAAAGGGAAAAACCAACATTTGAACTTCACAGTGTATACTAAATTTTTCCCAACATAAAAATGAACAATTAGCTTAACAGAAAAAGAAATACTTCATTCTGTGACAATGACTTACTAAAGCTGAAATTAGATCTTTCTGCCAAGATCATTCTAAATAAAGGTTCATTCTAAATGACACTTTCAAAGGCATTCTATATACTGGCACTTAATGCTCTATGCTGTTTAAAGGTCCAAATAATGGCTTTGCTGATTTCCAGTTTGTTTTATGAATCTGAATATGAAAATGATGTTTACAATACATATTAGGATTTTAACATCCTATTTAAAAATGAAATTACATTTCACTGTGTAGTAGACATATTTTAAAGTTCATTTCAATTAAAGGCACTTCTAAGGCTATAATTAAATTATCTACAGCAAACATTTTACGATTAACAGTGCATATCATTTTAAAGTTAATTCCTATGTAGTAAAGGGAAGTTCACAAACTTTAAAAACCCTGTTCTAAAGATTCTTTATTTAACAAGATGATTTGAAAAAATAAATTATGGTCACAGTGCACTAACATAAGCATTAGTTGAAACCAATTAGAGATATAACTAGAAAACTATGCAAATATAGAAACACTAAAGCTTAGTTTCAAAGTTTTGCTCCCACACTTGTCAACTTATTTTTGGCAATAGATTATATGGTTATTCTGGATTTTTAAAATATTTGCTTTTGCTTCCTTAATTGCTAATCAGAGAAACCTCATTTGGTGGTTGAAAAAGAAATGCAAAGAAAAAAAATCTGATTAGCATAATCATATTCATCCTCTAAATTAGTAAATGAAACTTTTGTTTGCACGTCACCTGAAAATAAGCCAGACCTATAAAATTCAGGGAAAAAAAAAAATCAAAGCCAAAGTTTACGCCTACTTTAGAAATTGTGCGACTGAAGCATGATTCAGTTTACTTTTAAGTATTTGTGCAAAATTCAACTATTACTCTCATATATAAAATTATTACAGCTTCAGATGCCATAGTTAGCAGTGTTAACTTGGAGGAAAAAGATTTACCATTTTCTCCCAAACGTTCAGAAAATACTACATTTTAGTCCTCGTTTGCTAGAGTCTCAGTAGACAACCATATTTTGGCACCACTTAAAAATTTGCTTAATGGTGTTCCTAAAATGCTTCTTCTGCAAAGGTTCCCCACGGGAGAAAATGGAAATGAAGAGGAAAGAAACTCCGGCGTCCCTGATGTATCATTTAGACCATCGGCTTTAAAGTACATCCTACTCTGATCCAGTTCTGAAGAGCTAGCTTGTGTGGAACTGCTCCTGTGCTGTCGAAGACTCCTGCTGAGCATGTCTATTTCATCTGCCAGTAAAGACACTTTGTGAAATGCTGTGATGAAGCCTCCATTAGTAATCTGGGCCTCTGGAATCCAACGGAAGTAGCAGAGTTTCCACAATTTTATGTGTATTCCGGAGAGGCGGGGCAGAATGACACCATGCAGGTCGGCAGGTTTTGAAAACCAGTCTCTAAAGTACTGCTCCACCTCGGTGCTCTGGCTGCCAGTCTGCTGAAGGTCTGTTTTCAGCTTCAGTATTAGGGAATTTCTCCTGGGAAGCACATCTTGGTCACTGATGATTCCATTTTTAAAGGAAGGGGGCATTCCTCTCAATGTAGAGCTATAACTTTTCTGTATGAAGAAGAGATTTTACATGTAGATTATTTTCTAATTCACAAAAATAATTATAATTTAAAAGACAACTTTTTGAAATAAGCTGAATAAATAAGCACATAAATTGGATAGAATTTTAGCTTCAAATATCTTTAAACCAGTTGATTTTCTTCCTTTAGAATACTGCACTGACTCAAATTTTCTCTTTTTAACTTTATATAAAATGAGTACACTGAAAAAAGAAAAATCAGAACTTGAGGCAATTTCAGTAGAAAATATTTTCAGAAAACCTCTGCTAAGATTTTAAGTATACTCTTGCAGTGTAGCAGAAGGGGACAGACTGGAGGGTCAGAGCTTAAAAACTGGCACTCTGGTTACAAACTGTATAACCTTAGGCAAGTCACTTCCCCTTTATAATCCTCAATTTCCTTATTTAAAGGGCAGGTAGGTGTCACAAGTGGACCAAGTGCTGGACCTGGAGTCAGGAAGACCGGAGTTGAAATCCAGCCTCAAGACACTTGCCAGGTGTGTGATCCCAGGCGAGTCATTTAAGCCTGTGTCTGCCTGAATTTCTCGTCTGTAACATGGAGATGATAATGGCATCGAGCTCCCAGGTTGTTGTGAGGATCCTATGAAGCTCTTGGCAGAGCGCCTGGCACAGGAGATGCTACGGAAATGCTTCTTCTCTCCCCCTTCCCATTCCCCATGCCGTATGCAAAGTCACAAAGTCTGGCTATGCTTCATCATAATGTTTGGTTTTAAACTGAACCAAACAGATGCAGTTATTAAAGGTCTGCGTTTTCAATGTATTTTCATAATTACCTTTGTCCGCTTAAACGATTTCACTGACCCATTTTGCACGCATGGTGCACTCTTTCCAATGTACAAGGGATTGTTAAAAAGGGTGCGATCTTTGGCTGTAAACTGAAGAGCCCAGTCCCAAACAGAAGGAAATTTTAAGCCCTTTTCATCACCCAGCTGTATATTTTTGCTAATAGCAAATTCCTGAAAAAAAAAAAAAAGGCATTAAACATAAAATTACATGTCTGGCAAGAGCACCCCTCCCCCTCATAGCATAAAAAAATTAAAACTGCAATTTAAAGGACAGTACGCAACTGGCTACTGATATGGAAGTTACTTTCAGACCCAGCTGTCTCTGTATAGTCAGACTGTTGACTTGTTAAAGCAAAGATCAAAATTAACACCAAATTTAAAAAATGGTAAGAAGACAGTGTGGGACACCTAGTAATACTGAAAAATGGAAAACTATCAGAAGGACAGAAAAAAAAAAACTATCATTTCCTAGTGAAGTTGAACAAATTTAAATAAATTGCTGCAATAAGGAGAACAAAAGAGTGAGCCCACAAGCTGTCTTAGCTCCCCAAAACACTTGACTCCTTTCCATGTAGAACCATATGCAACCAAAGGCATCACTAACATAGAACATCAATTAACTTGTAAAATCTCATAGGGGACAGAGGATGAGTATGCAGTATTGCCTCCTGACATACTAAAAAATGGCAAAAGGAAAAATGAATTTACAGAAAGTTTAATGAGATGCCAACCTAAACCAAATCTTCCTGAAGGCTTCTAAGCATGTAAATGAAAAGAAACCAATGAACAAATGAAAAATAGAAAATATCATTCCAGATTTCTATAACTTTCTTTATCAATGACAGCGGGGTCACCATATTTGGACTTTAATATCACAGTTTGCAATGTGCTGCACGACCAAGTAGGAATGACGGTAAAACAGACACATTACTGGGACTGGTGGGAAGGATGTGAACTGATCCAATGGTTCTGGAAAACAATCTGGAATTATGTGAAATCCAACAATCCCACGACTTCCCAATATGCCCCCCAAAGATGTTAACTACTGAAAGAAAGGTTCTAAATAAACTAAAATACAGCAGGATATATTACGGTAGCGAATACCTACCTAATTCCTTGAAGAATGACCAAACTACAATAAATATGTAGTGGAACACTACTGTGCATTAAAAAAGTGACAAATATGAAGAATTCAGGGATTCTAAATTCAGAGAAAGCAGAGTCAAAAGAATACACATATGACTACAGTAAATGAAAACACTACAAGTATACAAATTAAATACAATGGCAAGCTTGGTTTCAGAGGAGTTCTGATAAATACACATCCCTCTCATCACCCCCATATCAAGCACAAGTGAATTATCATTAGGCAATGTTGCTTAAATGGTTTGGGGATATGTACTTCATGTGAAAATTTTGGTGATAGATAAGGAATATCTGATCTAACACAATTTTTTTTTTTAAAGTTAGGTTGTATTCAGTACTTGCTGGTTAATAAGTGCAGGAAAATATGCAATAAATTTTAGAAAGTCACAAATGGTCAAAAAACACGTGTTGTTAAGTAAAATAAGAAAAATTATGTGAAGATGCATTTTAATAAGTTAGAAAGTCAACAAATAAACCCCAAAATTAGCACAAAAGGGGAGACATTAAATTTTAAGGAGAAAGATTACCTACATAAAGAAGTAAAACTAAAAGGGTTCTATGAAAAGACTGATAAAAGTGATAAATCTTTAGTCAATCTGATTAAAAAGTCAAATTTACAAAATAGCAAAGTGAAATAACAAAATCTGAAGATACAGAATCATCAGAATTTCCCTCAGTTTTATATACTGCCAACCAAGTTGAAAATACAAAAGAAAGAGAGGAATATCATCAAAAATAGAAAAAACCTAAACCAAGTGAAGACCAAATGGACATGTAGAATAATCCTACCTCAGAAAAAGAAATAAAAGTAACTGAATAAGAACAACACTGAAAAGCTCCAGGACGCTTAGGATGACTATATGAAGATGTATTCAGAGGAAAAGTCTACCTTGAAAAAAAAACAATTAGTGCCAATACTACATAAACCATTCTTAAAAACTGATAAAGTGCTCCAACAGATTCCTTTTATAAGACAAATATAATCCTAATATCTAAATCAGGAAAGAGTAAAGCTTAAAACGAGAACAAGTCAATATTATGAAAATTGATTTAAAAAATCAAATAAAATCCTGTCAAACTATAGCAATTCATTCAAGAAATCATTCATTATGACCAAGCTGAATTTAAATCAGGGAGACAAGAATGTTTCAACATTAGGAAAACAGTGAACATAATTAATCACATTAAAAGTAAAAATGTTCAAAACCACATGATTTTGAGGAAGCAGAGAAAAAAACATGGAACAAGCCTCTGAACAAGTACAATGTTCAATTATGCTAAAAACCCTAT
Source organism: Bettongia penicillata ogilbyi (assembly GCA_023548195.1). Taxonomy (NCBI): domain Eukaryota; kingdom Metazoa; phylum Chordata; class Mammalia; order Diprotodontia; family Potoroidae; genus Bettongia; species Bettongia penicillata. The sequence continues at coordinate 21,897,163 of JAJHZJ010000009.1, read as the reverse complement.
GAAGTACAGGTATAGATCTTTTTTAAATATAAAAAGTATTTACCTAATACCAAAAGCAAGCTTTATATTCAAAGCTTTCCCAGTAAATACTGGGATAATGCAAGGATGTCTACTCTCCACCCTATAACTTGATGTAATTCTAGAAATGGAGCAATAGCACTAAGATGAGAGATAGAAATTCAAGGTATAGATAGTCAGAGGACATAAAACTAGCCCTACTGATGAAAGTAGTTTTATTTAGAAAATCCTAGGGAACAGACAAAGATACCTACCAATTGAGACAAAGTAAATTCAGAAGTTACAAAACTAACCCTCAAAATCAAAGCTTTCGTATATAATAACAAAATTCGAAAAGCAGACTAGAAAGTGAAGCCAATTCCAAGTAACTACAAAGTGCAAAAGAAAAATACTGAGGACCAATCTAAAACGCACACAAGATACTTGTACAGATTCAATTACAAAATGTTCCTAAAAAAATTGCTAGAGGAATCACTGTCTCAATGTTCATGACTGAACTGCGATAACAGAATAAAAAATAACACTATGACTAAAGCTAATTTATACTTTTAATGTTATACCAATCAAATTATCTAGGTGACAATTTATCATTTTAGAAATGAAAGAGATTATAAAAAAGATAGGAATGAAGAGGGAATGGCACTTCTAGATCTCAAAATAGCAATCATAAACCATTTTGTCTTGGTCAAAAAATAGACAAGTGCAGCGACAGAAGAAAATAGATAAAGGAAAATCAGAAAAAATGACCTCAATAACCCAATGCTCCATAAACCTGAAATCAAATTAATTAGCCAAGAACTCCCTTTGTGACAAAAACTGCTGGGAAAGCTAGAAAGCAGTCTGGCAGAAATTAGGCTTAAACACTTTATATCAAATTCCCTAATATTTTCTAAATGAATAAATGATCTTATCATTGTATGATATACCATAAATGATCATTTAACTTTCACAGCTTTGTGTAGGAATTATATTCTTAGCTCAACATATGGGCAAATTATAAAACAAATAACTTGATTACTCAAAACTGAAAAATTAAAGCACAAACAAAATTAATTCACCTAGAGAGAGAAGTGCTCGAATGGGAAAAAAAATGTACCAAATTTCTGTAAGGGTTTGTTTGCTATGCAAGATAAACAATTTATCTACAAACAAATGGTTGAAGGGTATAAACAAAGTTCTCAAAACAAAAATTACATACTAATAAATCATATTAAAGAATGCTACAAATCATTAATAAGAAAAATGCAAATCAAAACAACCTGGAGGTTAGTTACCAAGTATTTATTATCCATTTACTGTGTACCATAATTGTGCTAAGCACTGGGAATACAAATAATAGCGGAAAGTCAATCTCTGCTGTGGAGGGAATTGTGATTTTATGACAATCAATATGATATGTAGGTGAGATTTTGCAGAATTGCTTTTTGCAGCTTGGGAGTCAGGCTCACAATCACTGGCATCCTTCTACCTGCAGTGAATGCAGGGAATCAAAAACTCTAGAATGTGTTCCCATCACAGACTCTGGCTCTGTACTTCAGGAGAGGTGCTCACAACTCCCAATGACTTGCCTCCAGAACTACTGTATGGTGGGAAACCACTAAACGACTGGTGACTTAAGTACAAAACCTATGCTTTCACTTCCCTTACTAGAACGTTCCTCACTCTGAAACTGATTAATTAAACCACTTAATTCCTGGCACTCTTGTCTCTAGGCCTGCTTCGTGCAGCACTGAGCATTCTCAGGTGAGGGACTGGCCCAGTAAAAATCCTGCTAACACTGCTATAAAGGAGCAGTAATCAGGTAGCCATTTATCAAAAGCCTATTGGACAGTGACCACTGAACCTGCCAAACTGATGAGTTGGGACTCTGGAAAAAGGTCCAGTGGCTCCTGTCTCTTCTCCCTGTACTGGAGAGCTCCTACTTTTACCCCTGAAAGACTTCTGACATCAATGAATGTTAACAGCATTTTACTGAGACAGTCTCTAAACTGAGAACGACAAAACAGCAGGCCAGAGACCAAGTGTCAATAATCAAGTAGCGATTTAAGTAATTAGTTTCATTATGAGGAACAGATTTGCAAATTGGGAATTCTGATCAGAATTCTACCTTGTTGAAGTGAAAACAGAGATTTTATATATATATAAAAATTAAGTGGAAAGAGAAGTGGGAAGGTGGATAACAAACCATGGTTGAGTGGTTTCCAGTGAGAAACCCACAAATCCCACAACACAGCAATTCTGGAGTCAAGTCTTTGGGGGCAGTAAGCATCTTCCCTAGGGCACAGACACAGAACCAGAGCTCTGTGACAGAACAGGTTCAACAGCCTTGGATACGCTTCACTTAAGGTACACAGGTCATGACTGTGAGCACCGCATCAGAAGCTCTGACTTACAAGCTGGAAAAGGCAATTCTTGAGAATTTTGAGTTATCACACATACCATAAAGATTAATATAAAAATCATAATTCCCTTTTCCTTTTGGACCTGTAAATCAACATGACCATTTTGGAAAGCAATTTAATATGATGCATAATGCCTAAACACTGACCCACAGATTCCACTTTTAGGCTTATACACACACTGTATGTAAAGTGGATTTTTGTTATTATTTCTTGGGAGTTCAGTTTCCCAGGATCCACAGCCATAAGAATCTTGTTTCCAGGTATTAGATATAAGCTCTTATGTCCATGGTTCAAATATCTACACCACTCTTGTACATCATTATATAATGGTAAATAACGTAGACATCCACTGTGACTGCACAGTGAGATACATGGATGAGGTGATGCAAACTTGTGAGGCTATCACTAGCAATATGCCTTCTTTGTCTGTTGCCCTATGAAGCAGGTGAGCACCAGTCAAGGGGTAGAGAGCCTTAGGTTTGAGTGCCCAAGCTGGAACAGTAGTGTGTCATGATCGGCCCCCATCAAGCCTTGCAGCTAATCTGTGTTTGCTTCAACCCCCATTGAGGCTTGAGGGGATTTAGGGGATATGCCTGTCTCGAAAGACCCCATCGAGACATAGGGGTATAGTTGCCTCCCCTTCTCACTGGCCCCTGTGAGAAAGGTGATTAGGGAATGCTGTAGGAGCTGGTCCTCCCATAATCAGCAACCTCTTCTGAGAAAACTACACTAGAATGAAGTAAGATTATTAAGCCCCTTCTTGGCATCTTTCCTGTCGTACCAGATCAAGAGTGCACCTGTGCTAGCAGCCCTCCTGTGTGCTGTGTTTATCTGTCTTACACATACAATAAAAGATTTGTAGCAGTACTTTTTCTAACAGCAAAGAATTGGAAATAAAATGGAAGCTTATTTGTTAGGGAATGAATAAATGATAGTATATAAATGAAACAGACTGTAACTGCTATAAGAAACAATGAATATGATGAATATAGAGACTCACAGACAACATGAACAGATGAAACAAGATATAAGCAGAGCAAAAAAATCCCCAACAAAACCCAACATATACAATGACTATAACGATGTAACAATATATACAATGACTATAACGATGTAAACCACAAAACCAAGCACAAGTGGATACTACTAAATTACAAACAAGTCTCCAAAGAAGTGACCTCCTCCACTCCTCTTTGTAAAGATGAAAGGATCATAAGTATGATATAATGCACACAATTTCAGACTTTCTTGATCAGCTTTCTTGATTTCTCTCTTTCCTTTAAATATTTTATTAGTTCCTCTGGGAAAGGGGAGGGAAACCAGCTTGGTGTAAAAAAAAAATAAAATAAAATAAAAATTTATTTTTAAAAAAGGTAAGCCCAAAGGACTACAAAAATGCGCATACCCTTTGACCCAGCAAGAGTGCTTCTAGGACTGTATCCCAAAGAGAGCATAAAAAGGGGGAAAGGTCCCACATGTACAAAAATATTTATAGCAGCTTTTTTTATGTTGGCCAAGAACTGGAAATTGAGGAAATGCCCATCAACTGGGGAATGGCTTGAACAAGTTGTGGTATATGAATGTAATGGAATACTATTGTGCTATAAGAAATGATGAACAGGAAGACTTCAGAATGAACTGATGCCGAGTGAAATGAGCAGAACCAGGAGAACACTGTATACAGTAACAGCCACAGTGAGCAAGGACTGTTTCTGACAGACCAAGCTCTTCACAGCAATGCAAGGACCTAAAACATTTCCAAAGGACTCAAGGTAAAATGCCATCCACATTCAGAAAAAGAACTATGGAACTGGAATGTAGAATGAAGCACACTATTTTCTCTTGTGTTATGTTTTTTTTTGGCTTGGTTCTTCTCATAATGTCTCCCATTTGTTTTAATTCTTCTACGCAACATGACTGATGTGAAAACGTGTTTAATAAGAATGTATGTGGAAAAGTGAGGGGGAGGAGCCAACATGGCGGGGTAGAAAGACTCACGTATGCTAGCTCCAAACCCACACAGCCCATATATTTCCTGCAAAAAGACCTCCCCACATATTCTGGAGCACTGCAAGGCGTGCAGAAACACAGTGGAAAACATTTCTGTTCCAGAGAGCCCTGAAGAGCTGTCCCCAGGGGTCCGTTGCGCTCCGGACAGCGGAGCCCACCCTTGTGCTGCCCTGGCTGTGCGGCCCCAGAGGAGCAGATCAGATCAGGCTTCAGGGACAGAATCTCCGGTGGCCGGGAAGGTCCCTCCACCCACAGGTGCACAGGTCAGTGAGAGAGACGTCTAGGCTGGCCAAGAGGGGAGCAGGGTGTCTCCGTGACTCAGGCCCCCTCAGGAGGCAGCAGCAGAAGTGGTGGCCCGGGATTCCCAGAGCAGCAGGCAGAAGTTCAGGGCCATTACCAAAGGTCTCTGCATAAACCCCCTGAGGGAACTGAGCCTGGGAGATGGCCCTGCCCCAACCTGAGCAACAGAACTTAAGCTCACATTGAATAGCAGCCGGGAAAGCCCTGAGGCTGGGGAGCCAGCATTTGAATCTCAGACCCCAAGCATTAGCTGGGCAGATGTAGGTGGGGGTGGACAGGAATCTCAGAAGTCAAGTAACTGGCTGGGAAAATGCACAGAAAAGGGAAGAAAAATAAGACTACAGAAATGTACTTTGATGGGGTACAGATATTCCCACCCTTCAATTCTGATGATGAGGAACAATTCTTACCATCAGGGAAAGACATGGAGATCGGGGCCTCTGTATCCCAGACATCCGAGATGGCTGTCTGGTGGGCTCAGGCCATGGAAGAGCTCAAAAAGGATTTTGAAAATCAAGTTAGACAGGTGGAGGAAAAACTGGGAAGAGAAATGAGAGAGATGCAAGAAAAGCATGAAAAATGGGTAAATGCCTTGGTAAAGGAGACCCAAAAAAATGCTGAAGAAAATAACACCTTGAAAAATAGGCTCCCTCAATTGGCAAAAGAGGTTCAAAAAGCCAATGAGGAGAAGAATGCTTTCAAAAGCAGAATTAGCCAAATGGAAAAAGAGGTTCAAAAGCTCACTGAAGAGAATAGTTCTCTCAAAATTAGAATGGAACAGATGGAGGGTAATGACTTTCTGAGAAACCAAGAAATCACCAAACAAAACCAAAAGAATGAAAAAATGGAAGAGAATGTGAAATATCTCATGGGAAAAACAACTGACCTGGAAAATAGATCCAGGAGAGGCAATTTAAAAATTATGGGACTACCTGAAAGTCAAGATCAAAAAAAGAGCCTAGACATCATCATCCATGAAATTATTGACAAAAACTGCCCTGAGATTCTAGAACCAGAGGGCAAAATAAGCATTGAAAGAATCCATCTATCACCGCCTGAAAGAGATCCAAGAAGATCTAGGAACTCCTAGGAACATTGTGGCCAAATTCCAGAATTCCCAGGTCAAGGAGAAAATATTGCAAGCAGCTAGAAACATAACAATTCCAGTATTGTGGAAATAAAATCAGGACAACACAAGATCTAGCAGCTTCTACATTAAGGGATCGAAGGGCATGGAATAGGATATTCCAGAAGTCAAAGGAACTAGGACTCAAACCAAGAATCACCTACCCAGCAAAACTGAGTATAATACTTCAGGGGAAAAAATGGTCTTTCAATGAAACAGAGGACTTTCAAGCATTCTTGATGAAAAGACCAGAGCTGAAAAGAAAATCTGACTTTCAAACACAAGAATGAGAAGGAGCATGAAAAAGTAAACAGCAAAGAGAAGTATCTGGGTAGTTGGTGGGACCACACACACACACACACACACACACATGTACACACGTGCAAGCACACACACATGCACGCACATACAGCGACAGAGAGCACAGAGTGAACTGAATACGATGGGATTATATCTTAAAAGAAATTAAGGTAAATGGTGAGAGAGAAATGTAGTGGGAGGAAAGAGGGTGAAATGGAATGGGGTAAATTATATCTCATTCAAGAGGCAAGCAGGAGACTTGTTAGTGGAGGGCAAAAGAGGAGAGCTGAGAAATAAACAAGTTTACCCTCATCACATTCGACTAAAGGAAGGAATAAAACGCACACTCATTTTGGTATGAAAACCTATCTTACAATACAGGAAAGTGGGGAAGAAGGAGATAAGCAGGGTGGGGAGGAGGAAGGGAGGACAATGGGAGGAGGGAGCAATCTGAAGTCAACACTTGGGGAGGGACAGGATCAAAAAAGAGAATAGAAACAATGGGGGGCAGGATAGGATGGAGGGAAATACAGTTAGTCTTACACAACATGACTATTATTGAAGTCATTTGCAAAACTATACAGATAGGGCCTTTATTGAATTGCCTGCCTTCCCAAAGGGAATGGGTGGGGAGGGAGGGATGGGGAGAATTTGGAACTCAAAGTTTTAGGAACAACTGTTGAGTATTGTTGTTGCTACTAGGAAATAAGAAATACAGTTAATGGGGAATAGAAAGTCATCTGGCCCTACAGGACAAAAGAGAAGATGGGGACAAGAGAAGGGAGGGATGATAGAAGAGAGGGCACATTGGTGATAGGAAAAATTAGATTGCTTGGGGTATTGGGGTGGGGGGAGAGGAGAAAATTTGGAACCCAAAATTTTGTGAAAAATGTAAAAAGTTAAATAAATAAATTTATGTTAAAAAAAAGAAAAGATAAAAATAAATAAATAAAAATAAATTTGAAAAAAAAAAAAAGAATGTATGTGTAGAACCCATACAAGTTTGCATACCATCTCAGGGAAGGAAGGGAGAAGAAAGAGGGTGAGAAAATTTAAGACTTGTGGAAATGATTGTTGAAAATTGAAAACAAAATTAATTAAATTTTTTTAAAAAGGTTAAGTTGTATTGTTTTTATTAATAATCGCAGGGAAGGAGTCAATAAATTTTAGAAATGTTTCCATCAAAAATGGTTAAAAATAAAATAAGCTTTGGCATTTTTAAAGGTCATCTTCAGGCATATGGAAACACATGGATTTCCATCTTCTCTGACCACCTCAGTAATTGTAAGATGCCTGGAAAATCTATGATTCTAGAAAGGATAATGTATTTTAGTTTAAAGAAAAGTTGTTTCAACAGCATTTACTTGAAGTCTGTCACTGTAAACACCCAATTCTTTTCCCAAGTACCAATGATCTCCTCTTCTCTAGGTTAAACACCTTAAATTTCTTCAATCCATTCAGCTTTGCCACTTACCAGTTGTAAACCCTGAGAAACCCTATATAACCTCTCTGGACCCGAGTTTTCTCATGAGTAAAGATGGCCTCTAAGATCTGCCCCTTCTAGATCTAAATCTATATGACTTCTTTTGGACCAGATACAACTTGTCTGTCTTGAACTGTGGCTCTCAGAAATGAACTTACTACATATGTGATCTGATCAAGGGCATATCAAAACAGGAGTATCATCTCTTTCAATCTGGACACTGGATCTCTCTTAATAATATGAGGGATAGTAACACATCACAATAATTTCAAAATCGGTTTGCAGTTCTCTAGAAACTCCTAGATCTTTTCCCACAGCTTTGTATATCTTCAAGTAGAGCTCAGTAAGCCACAGGTGACTCAATCACCTCAAGGAGATGTTACCGAGATTTTATAGCTGGGGTACAGGGCTTTCGGTCACTGTTCTAGGGCTAAGAAGAGTACTTGTGGTCACTCACAGGTCAGAAGCACAGGCTGGGAGAGCAGTATCTACACCTCTCTTTGGATCATATCACCTTGGAGGAGCTGAGGGCTTACAGACCCCCAGAACTAGCTTTGAAAACAGTGCCTAGCAGGAATGAAAGTCTCTCTTGGAGAAGAGTAGGGGAAGATGAGGCTAGAGAAGTCTGTTATGCCTCCGTTGCAGACATACAAACTACAGCCCCTTGCTCCACTTAGGGTGTCATATCCTTACATATGGATGCTCTGGTACATAAGGATATAATTTTTTGTTGCTTAAACCTTGTAAAATATTTTGGGGCTTGAGGGCTAGGTGTTTTTCTAAAAGCTGGGACAATTCATTTTTTTGTCTCATGAAGTTTTCATTTACAATTTCTGGAAAGGTAGCTCTGAAAAAACAGGTTTAAGCAAAAATAATAGTTTTAAAGATTCCATTGATTCTCCAAACCCCACCCATCGTGTTTCTGGAGCTACCAGATTATGTCTTTAAATCCAAATCACTTGGGATTTCATTAAATGGTCAATAATAACCCCCAGTCCAAGCCTCCCAAGTTCATCGTTTAGTTTTTGATGGCTTTTCATTATATTCAGTCTTTTCAATGGAGTTCAACTCTTCCAGACTTGACCCCAATCTGAGGCTTTCCTGGTGAAGATATTGGTGTGGTTTGCCAAGTCTTTCTCTAGCTCACTTTAAAAATGAGAAAACTGAGGCAAACAGGGCTAAGTGACTTGCCCAGGGTCACACAGCTGGCAAATCTGAGGCCATACTTGAACTCAGGTCTTCCTGATTCCACGCCCAGCATTCTATCTACTGCAACCTAGCTGCCTGAGTGATGGCTTAGAATGAATATGAACAGCAATTGTTTTCTGTTCTGGTCAAAAACTTTGACCTTCCTCTCCCAGGCTGATATTTTTGTGATGATAAATTACGTCATTTTTTTGGTCTCAATTCTAACCTAGCTCTTAGTCACTGAACAGGCTTTGCCTCAGACAAACTAAGGCCTAACTAACAAAGACCTTAATTTAGAAAGGCTAAAGGTCTCACTCACTGTATCCCAGACCACATAGCCAGTCATCTTGACTTCTGTCTTGCCACTGAACTCTGATGACTTGAGAAGAAAAAAAGGCTGACGACTTTACTAAGCTCTGCCTCACTTAAACTCGATTCACTTCAAAGTTGAGACGTGCTCTTGTCCTTACACAGGTAGGGCCCCTGCTCCCCTGCAACCACAACTATTCCTTTCTATCTTGGAAGTGTGACCTAGAACTAGGTAATCGATAGCAGAGCTGCCTAATAATGCCTGATCCTGCACTGAGTGCTAGCAAACAGAGATCTATCCCTTGGAATATCTTTTTAATCAGGTGTTCTACCCTTACTGTCCCTGGCATTTACTGTTGTTGCTGTCATCATGTCCAAGGTTCACCTGGTCTGTCCCCACCCAGAATCTGAAGGCCTCTCTTTCTGTCTTCCTGTGCTGCCCTGAGTTGGAAAAATGATTCATTGTGACTTTTTGTTGATATTTCCATTCAAAACTCAATCTGACAGCTTTTAAATTGTTTACAGGAGCATGATAAGAGGGCAAAGGAAAAAACACTCATTTCACACCTCCATCTTGACTCCACACTCCCTACAAAATCTTATCCAATATCCCCAATTTGCTTTCTCCTAAACTGCCTCATAAATTTTTCTTTTTTCTGTACATATTTATATACGTACCTGTTAACCTGACCCAACTGAATTTAAGCCCTTTTGGAGTGGGAATAGTTTTATTTTTGTGTCTGTATCCCAAGCGCCTAGCACAGTACTTGGCATAGTACATGGATCACACTAGACAGTTATTAAAATGCTTTTTGTCTGACTGAAGAATAGTTTCCTAGAAGCAGGCAAATTGACAATGGTAAGAAGCATCAGCTAGCAACAAGAAAGAACATAGAAAAAACTAAAAAGCTGACTCAAGGACTCAAAAAGGATGAGTCCAGGTCCATTTCAGATGCTGTCTAAACTAAAGAAAATCCTATATTCCTTAATAAACTCTCAAAATCATCATTTCACACTAACTTGTATTGATGACCCTAAGTCATCAAGAAAAAGTTTTTTTTAAAAAGTTACTGACAATTTATACCTCAGAATCCTAAATGCATTCCATTACAGAAGATTCTCTTTAAGGCAGAAGCTAGCCTTAGAGTTTGGGATATATGACTGTGGACAAATCTTGAACCTCTCAGGGCCCCATTCAACTTACAGCTGTTGCCAAAACAGGTGCTAATCTTCACTGGCATTTTCCTTATTAAAAGATCCCTATACCAATGTATGTGTAAGTTCAGGTTTTTAAAAATATTGTTTTAAAGGCAAGGAAGTATGTAGTATATTTTAAAAAATATTTCTATTAAAAATCTTTTAAACTTTCATAGACTAATAGGGGCATAAAGTTATTTAGAAAACTCCATTACCTACAGTATCTTTTTCCACAAGGGATTTGTGGTTTAATGTATTTTATATTTAAAACAGTTATGAATTGAGCTCCATCTATTGGAAAATCTCTTTCATTTTTACTTTTGGCTTCCATAATAGTATCAAAGACTTTTGCCTACGATCAAGGATTCTTAAATCAGGGTTTGGGAAAGCACACATGTGCACTTGTGCACATGTGTATGTGTATGTGTGTTTAAAATATGCCAATAACTGTATTTCAATCTACTTGGTTTCCTTTGTAATCTTATGCACCATATTTTACAAATTTAAAAAGCATTATTCTGAGAAAGGCTCTGAAAGGATTCGTCAAACCAGCAAAGGGGTCCATGATACACAAAGGTTAAGAACCCCTGCTACAGAGGGTGACATCCTCCCAATGTTCCTGTTTGTACTCACTGTATAAAGTTCTTAAATATTATAGCTTACTCAAAATGAAATTCATAATTACTCAAAAATTTGAAAGCCTATTTATACAAGAAAAATAAAAGTAGATGAAAAACACTGTCCATCGAACTCATCCAATAACAGTACCCAATATTATCAGACAATGGGAATGGCTAATGAGCTTAAGTCATGACTGAGGAGGAGAGTGAACTTATCTTTTGTTAATATTTGTTCTTTTTTCCCCCCAAATTTCTTTGTTTTCAGTTTTCAACAATCACTTCCATAAGTTCCAAATTTTCTCTCCCACCCTTTTCTCTCAACATGACATGCAGTCTTATATGGGCTCTACCCATACATTCGTATTAAAGACATTTTCCCATTCGTCATGGTGCATAGAGAACTTAAAGGCTCTTTACTGTTTACCTTTGTAGGAAATGCTACAATGCTTTTAATGACAAGATTCTTCTGAAATACAGGTCTACCTATTTAAGAAAAATATTCCCCTAGTAATAATAGTGAACAGTCTACACAGAACCCAAACTGAGGATCACATGCTGCACCATGAGTAGGCTCTGGTATGTCACAGACAAGGAGCTATATAGAAGATGAAACACAAAAGAAGTTACCAGAGAAGTGTATGACCAGAAAAAATTACAAAGCTAGAGTAAGGAGTAACTAATGGGCATCTCACATGGTCCACTTGGATCCATACAGGTTGGATGGATGATCTCTGACCCAGGACAGACTGACAGGGCTTGGACAGGAGTTGTGCAGGACGGACAAATCCAAGTGTGTTCTAATCACTATTTCTGGAGAGTACATGCATCAAAAATGATAGATCCATTGCAGACCAAAATATTATGAGCTGTCTACTGAGCTGAAGGGCTACCAGCTTTGTTACTATATTATTACATTTGAGATATATTTCTTAAACAACAGTTGAGTTTTCAGTATAAGGTTCTTTACTGTTTACCTTTGTATAATTAAAGCCTGTTGATGACTAAGTTCACAACAAAAACTAGAATTTGATTAAAAACAAATCAATTACATAAATTTAGATTTAAAAACTGACAATTTATTAAAAAGTTCCTGAATTCTTCTTTTAAACTTTTAGAAAACCTCGTAACAGAACTAAAACTGAAAGAGAAGCTAATTAAAATGAAAACACTATACTTACTGTGCTTTGTTTTACTCGTTGATGAGGGCAGTTGAAAAGAAAAGTGCCAAACAATGAGATTCGTGTACTGTCATACAGCACTGTTAAGTAAGTTTCTGAAAATTCAAAGGCTGCTGGATATTGTTCTAACAGTTGCCAGACGGAGTCCAGAAATAACAAAAATAAGGGAGACTAGCAAAACAAAACAGAAAATTATACCTCAGCTGTTCATATTTATGAGCATATCTATGTTCTTCAGAATGACAACAAAGAACAAATTCAGGGGAGAAAAGACTATAGTCAAAAGTACTTGGTCCCAGGGACATTGTTTATTTGCCTTAATAAATCTAAGCTTAAAGAAAAAATAGTATTAAATTCCCAGTTACAGTTACTCTAAATATCTGTAATAATAATGGCTCACATTTATATAGCACTTTCTAATTTAAGTGCTGAATTCTGCCCCCTACAAAAGCAATACACTTTATTTTTTTAATGACACAGATGAGGCCTCTAATACAACGTACCAAACTCTGACTTTATACAAAAACAGATAATTCAGAAACACACTTGATAAAAGTTGGTTTCTTTACATTCCTCCAGAATATTTAAAGTATATTCCAATATGTAAAAAAGACAATCTGTGATATTCCGAAATACCATCTCATTCCCCACTCCTCACCAAGGCTAACCCTTTTCTGCGTACCATGATCCAGAAGCCATTTAGCCCTATCTCTTACATTTTGTAACTCTGCTTTTAAGGCATGAAGGCTTAAAGCTGTCCTAAGACTTTTGGGTAACCTATCGAGATCATTCCAGCATAGTTGGAATTTATTTCTGCATCCTCTAAGTGACAGTCCATTCTGCTTCTGTCCTTCATATGGGAAATGCTGTCATCACTTCTGCCTCTTGCAAACTTCAGCTTCTTTCTTGTAAGGCTCAATGAGGTGTCATTATTTTCAAGAGGCTTTTTCTAAATCCTTCTCCATTACAGTGACACACCCTGTGCATCACTTGGTATTTATTTTTTCTATCTCCCATACTTACTTACCTGTGAAGATAACTTTGTCCTCTCAGTAGAATGAATGTTCCCTAACAGCACCCAGCACAGCATCTGGCAGTGTAATTACTTAATAAACACTTGCTGACTGTTGTTCTTAAATTGGTTAAGATAAATGATCTTCAAGGTTCTATGCTTGATGCTCTCTTTTCACTATACTGTCTTAGTGACAGCTTTTACTCTCATAACTTCAGTTACCACCTCTATATAGATAACAATTCTGTATCTCTAGCCTCAACTTCTCTTCTGAGAATCAGACTAGCATCTTCAGTTGGCCATGGGAAATTTCCACTTGGATGTTCCACCCACATTCTCTAGCTCAATGTGTTCAAAACCAAATTAATTTTCCTCCTCCCTAAAATCATTCTTCTTTTTAATCTCTAAGGTATCACGGGTATCACTATTCACCCAGTCTCTCATGTTCATAATCTTTGGTTATATATAGATATACCTATATATATTTTTTCCTTCCCCCTCTCCAGGGAGTTGAGTGACAGTGCCATCTATATTTTATGTCTTCCCCAGCATCTAGAACACATGAGATACTAAACACATTGTGAATTTACTAAATATTTTAAAAATCACACTTGGACTTTTATAAGAGTTTATATTATCAATCTCATAATAACACACCTTCTACCAATTGTCTATCCAGAAGTTAATGACAGTCCATTTAGAGTTTTTTTCATACCTCTTTGTCAGACCTCTTTAAGTGGTTACATCTGTCTAGGAACTGATATCCTGCCATGACCCATTCTTTCTGTATCAGACTTTGAAATCCAATAATTGTCCGAAAATAAGGATCCAGCATCACTTGAATGAGAGAAGCTACAAAACAACTTAGGTCCCTTCCTTCCTCCTCTGTGGAAAAAAAAATTAATAGAAAAATTATTTAAAAATACAGGAAAATGCCACACATTGTGACAGGCACAAAAAAAAATCTCTTAACTACATCAATACTTTCCATGTCTGATCTCTGTAGTTCTTATTAAGTGAATCAAAATACAGTTTTGCTTTCTTAGAATTTTCTAAAAAAATAAGCAAAGTCCTTCTGAGCAATGGAAATGAAACAACACTGCTTGCTGAACACAGCTATATTAAAAAGGCCATTATCCTTACGAGGTACTTTGTATAAAAGAAGTTTATCCTCTTTTTCTCTGGAATCTGAATTAGCATTTCATGTGCAGAAGAATCACAATGAAATGATGGGTGACTGGGTGGTAAAATGGATAGAATGGGAAGACCAGAGGTCAAATTCTCTAAACAAAAATTATCTTCCATCATCTAAAAATGGGCTTTTTCAGGTAACTGAAGATCAGAAACAGAATTTTAAAACTCAAAAAGAACTTCATTCTACCAATGAAGAAAATGGGTTAAACACTTGCCTTAGGTGGAAATCTTTCTAAAATCTATAACATACACCTTTAATTTATTAAATAGAATATGCCGCTTAATGTATGCAGTCTTTTCTTGACAACTCAGAGTTATTTTTCATTCAATTAATTTTGAGTGTCTAAGCACAAAATATCATGTTTGGGAAGCAGAAAGAAACAAAGATGACAGTCAGTCCTTGCCCTCACAGAGGTACAGTTAATGTAGTACAATGATGTGAAAAACTAGTAATTAACACACTGTCTTAAGAGTACTAGGTCAGGCGTCAGGAAGACATGAATTCAAATTTGGTTTCAGACACTCATCTGTAACCCTGGGAACTTATCTGACCCATTTGCCTTTGATTCCTCATTTGTGAAATGAGGATAATAACAGTACTTACCTCTCAGAGTTGTTGTGAGGATAAAATAAGATGATATTTGCAAAGTATTTTACAAACTTTAAGGCACTATGTAAGTGAAAGTTATTATTATTAAATTATAATTTTAATTAAATTATAAATTATGTTATTGCAAGACCTTTAGGATAATACAGGACACTCTAAGGATCAATAAGGTTTTAAGTGCCTATTATGTGCAAGGTACTGTGCTAAGCACCAGGGATACAAATACAGAGATAAAACAGCCCCTAACATGAAGGAGCTTAGATTCTATCAGGAGAAACATGTAAATACATAGATATATACAAAAGAGATACAATGTTATGTGGAGTGGGAGGAGGGCACCAGCATCTAGAGAGACCCAGCAAAGGTCCCATATGTAAGGTGGCACTTAAAGTAATTTCATTCACAGTACAGGGGGACAGTTAGTGCCACATATCAGGAACAGTAACACTAATCTGGCTGGACCACAAGAAGGACAAAGTCATTAATGTATAATCAGGGTAGAAAGGCAGGTTGGGACCCGGTTGTAAAGGCTTTAAGTTCCTCATGGAGAAGTTTGTATTTGATCCTAAAGGTAACAGAAAACTGACCATGAGAGTTTACCGAGAAAGGGAGTGACATGGTTATACCTGGAAGAAAGACTGGAGAGAAGAGAGATCTGAGGCAGGGAGATTGATTAGGCAGGCCATGTCAATGGTCTAGGCATGAAGTGCTGAGGGCCTGAACTATAAAGAGAAGGGAAGTGATGCAGGTGATGTTACAGAGACAGAAGTAAAATCTGGAAATTAACTAGATACATAAAGGTGAGTCAGAATGAGGAATCAAGGATGACATTGAGTTACAAACGAAACTGACTATAATTTTGGGGGAAAAGATAATGAGTTTAAGATAAGTGAGGGACATTCACTTTTAAATGTCCAGTTGGCAGGTGGGGATAAGGGACTGAAGCTCAAAATCTCTATAGAGATGATAATTAAACCAGATGAGACAGCTAAATAAAAGGCAGAAACAAATTTGTTTATATTAAGTATCAAAAATAAGACCTGAATGAAGGATTCAGGAATTCCTGTGAGGATCTTAATGAATGCAATTTATGACTTACACTCAATATAGCAAATTTATAACTGTCCACCTGGAGTCATCCTGTCCTGACTGCTAACTCAGCTAGTGCAAACACGCACAGCCCTCCACATCTAACTCACACAATGCTCTTCACTCATCCATCCAATTAACTCCTCCTCTTGGTCCTTGTCACCCTTCATTCATGGAACAGTAATCAAAAATATGCTAACCACTAGCTTTGGAAAACAGTATGTCCAATAACTCCCTTAGGTCTCTATAACCTTTTCTGGTCACCACATCTCTTTATGAAGCATCACTTCCTCCATCAGAACAGGAGTTCCCTAGAAGGCAAAAACTATCTTGCCTTTGTATATGTAGCCCCAGGGCTCAACACAGAACTGTTCAATAAAGGCTTTTCTTTCATTCACATATCCATTTAAGTATTTTTTAAAAAGTAATGCTGAAGTTTTTTTTTTAATTTACAACTTCCTGTTATTCATCAAGAAAGTTGAAGCTGTAGGGTAAATAAAGTTCAGAAGAAGAATAGGTAGGATACTATCAACTAAAATTCTGTAGCGAAAATTAGCCCAGAAAGGATAGGAAATTCAAGAATAAAAATTTGAAGACCCAAAGGGAAACAATTTAGATAAGGAAAAATGGAAATTGTCTGAAAAAACTGTTGTAGAAGCAAACAGAATTTAGTAACAAGTCAGACATTTTAAAATATTTACAAATCAATAAAAATTGAAGATTTAAAAAAATAATAGGCAATCAACAAAATGAGTAAGAACACTCAGTAGCTAAGGAAGTTGAAATACCTGATCATCTTGCTTAATTTATCAGTATCAGTAAAATTCAAATGAACATTTAAAGTATCAACTAAAAGTTATTTAAAAAAAACTACAATGTAAATAAATATTCTGTAGCCAGGTGAGCAATAAAATTTAATAGAGATGGCAAAAGTATTTCTTAAGTTCAAACAGTAAAATATGATAATGTACTTTGTAACTGTAAGTCTATTTTAAAACATTGTATTATTATTACTTGGAATAAATACATTTTACAGTATAAGATTTTCAAAGCACTTTTCTCACAACCCTGTATGCAATATTTCTGTTTTCCAGATAAGCAAACTGAAGGTCTGTGAGCTTAGGTGACTTGACCAAGGTTAAATTTTTGAGCTCACATTTTTGTGGGACCTTTACTCTTCCCCAAGGTAAACCTAAGCAATATCTACAGGATATAAGTTATTAGCTACAAAGTATGCTATTACACAATCATGTCTCAAGTAGATTATTTATATTAGCACCTCTACACAACCAAACTTATACTCAAGTTCTCATTATCACCTACTCTGCTTAATTAAATCATTTCTTGACAACATTACAATCTGTTTACTCATAGTCTATAATTTAGCAGGTGCTAGATGCAAAACAAAATCAGGCAAACAAAACTTAACAAAAAAAATTTAACAAACAAAATCAAACAAAATTTAACCTAAAAGACAACTATGTTGAGAAAAAGAACACTTTTAAGTATAAGGTTTGACACTGTAATGACTATACATACATCATCAAAATTAGTGCTGTGTTACAGGAATGAGGTTTTCTTCATCCATTTACCAGAAAAACTGAATGAATAATAGTGACAATAATATATTTTATGGTTAAGAAGCACCTTTTCCACAACTACTCTGTAAAGTTGATATTATGAGTAGTATGATCCCTGTTCTATAGAAAAGAAAACTGAGGCTTAGAGAAGCTAATAAAAGTTTGAGCCAAAAAACAAGCCCAGCTCCTCTGACTCCAAGCCCAACGCTATTATCACTATACTGTATGTATTTTGAAATATACTTTTTAAACTAAATATAAATCGGTTTATCTGCCATTTAATAATTGCATTCCATTGTTAAGATAAGCAAGTGTTCCTTCTACTTGACAATAATGCATTTGGCATGTAAACACGATTTACTTGAATGCAAAGTATAATTATTATCATAAGAAATAAAAGTTTAAGAAAGTTAAGTACCTTGAAGGATTACTGAAAGACGTTTACTTTCCAGCACATACACAAGTTCAGCAGAATGCTTTAAGAATGCTCTAGAAAATGTAAAAGAAAAAATTTTTAAATACATAAAGGTCAATTAATACTATGTTTGAATATTTAAAATCAACTATGAATGAATACTTTGTGCTATATTTACAAATAAGCAATATGAATTCATTTAGCATTTTACTGATGATTTATGTTATATCTTATAATCTTTACATTAGGCAAATGTATTAATATTTGTGCCATTCAAAAGAAAATTCATACATACCTTACATATTCTAACCACCGAGTGCTTTCCAGTGAGGACAACCATTTTTCATCTGTTTCTTCAAAAGGCTCTAAAATGAACAGTATTATAGACATTGTTTTAGATATGTTAGACTAAATCTTAACTTACCACTAATACAACATAAACTAAAAGGCAGGTATGCCACAGCTGTATTTTTGTTTTCTATATTTCTAAAACCTGTAATTCATATTTTAAGAAATAACTTTAATTTATTAAGTCTTTTATCATGTATAATAAATATTTTGGTTTCATATGCAAGTTATTAGAATATGGATCAAATTATATCACAAAACATATCTATGTGCTTATATCTATCATAAGTCCCTGTTATCAATTATATAGAAAAATAAAAATGAGATTACCATTAACACACAGTTGTTTAAGTTTTACAAACGCAGCTTGTATTTCTTGAATATTGGGCAAATTCTTATCCAAATCAGATTTGTAAACATCATTCCTCTGTGGATGACTTTTAGTTATTGCATTACAAATCCTGATAAAAACAAAATCCTTCAGTTACTATACAAAAAAACTTATTTCTCAAGAATCAATTAGTTTTAAATGGTAAAAAGAATTTTTTTGAAAAGATTTTAATTAATTTTAAATTCCTACCATTAACTTATAACACAATATACTGCAACAGAATGAATTAATCCTCCCTTAAATAGAAAAAATTCTATTAAATCAGTATTGATATTAGCAAAATAAATATCAAAGATATGCATTACGGAGTAAAAATTTTCAACTTGTTTAAGAATGAGGTAAAAATAAATGAGAAAAAGAGAACAGAATATCTGTAAATTTGTTAGCACTAGTAGTTAATATCTTCAATGGTATCTTGTTGATATTAACAACTAGAGTAAGGAGAGAAATGGGAAGTATGATCCTAAGGGACATTGAATCTTTCCTTGTTTCATTAAATATTACTTCTTTCATCATGCTGGTAGAAAGAACACAGGATTGGAGAGGTTAAGATGAGCTCAAGACAGGTAATCTTGGCAAAACAATTCACCTGTCTGCAACTCAATTTTCTCAAATACAAGAGAAGTGAGGCTAAAACAATTTCTGAAGTCCTTTTCAGTTCTAAATACTATTTTCTTCAGATATTGCTATATATTTTTAATCAACGTTCCTATCACCACCGCCATGTAATAAGTAATTTATATAATGCGATTTGGCTACTAACATGTTTAGCTATTCACTGGCCTCAGACATAAAACTTAGATCTGTTAATGTTCGGTCTAGTTTTCTCAACTGCCCATCTGCAAAATAAGGGGAGTGGATTAGAGAGTGTTCTAAGGTCCCTTCCATGCTTTAAACCCTACGATTATATAAATATTTGCTAATATGAAGCCCATTCAACAGACTGGTGGGTTGAAATCAAGGAAATACCTGAAGTGGGTGATCTTTTCTGTTGCTACTAATAAAGACTAATGCTCTCAAGTAAGTTTCCCAAAAACTCGCAATGATAACTAACATTTATATAGCTAGGCCACAAGGTTTAAAGGTTTGCAAAATACTTTACACATATTATCTCATTTGAGCTATATTAATTCTTTGATTTTCTGGCCCAGGTTTGAAGAAGTGGTAGATAAATATCAGTAATTTACTAGAACATTATTTTCTAACCATCTCAGGTAAAGACATTATTGTACCTACAAACAATCTGTCAAAAATACTATCTCATAGCAGAAGGCATGTTTCTTGACTACCTTTGATCTATCTTTTTCTGTTGCAACACATCCTTTATGAGGGCCATTCTTATAAGAGCACTGCCATTGGAGTGATTCCAGCACCATAACTAGAAGGAAACACAGCAGAATTACCACACCTGCCACAAGCCACTACTTAATACTAAACAAATACAATGACAGTCACACTTACTGGCATTCGTCTTCCAATAAACGAGTGAGAGTAGAGCTTGAGATCTTGGTCTGCCAAAGAGGACGGAACTACGAAGTATTCGGGAAGGCTGGAAAGGGAAGGGAAAAAAATCAATTTCAGAAGTTTGTGAAAGTCAGTAATACTACCAATGCAAGCATCAGAAAACCAAGGTCTGATGTCAGCTTAGGCAGGTCACTGAGTCCCTCCGGGTTCAGCTTTCCTTATCTATAAAATGCTGATAATCAGAGCTAGACTAGCTGTTTTAGAGAGCAGCTGTTACTGAGGAAGTGCTCCATAAATTTTAAAGTATTGTATAAAATGCCAGTTATTATTTCTACAGATCTGTGAGCTCACCTATATGCATTTTCTTCTATCAACACTTTCTAATACAGTCATTCTCGTCACATTTTCCCACAGATTTTTCATGTATCATGCTAGAACTTTCTTCTAAGTGCTTTTTATATTTTAAGCATCTCAAGAGAGCATCTGGGCCGTTTGTAACATCTTGTTCACGTCACCTAACCAGATAACCTACTTTCATAATCAAACATTTTTCTCAATGATAATGCTTAACACAGTCAGGATGAAAATTCAGGCTTTCCCATTTCAAATTCAGTGTTCTTTCTATTGTACCCAAAGCTGCTCCATACATACTCAGGTGTGTTAGGTAGATGGCCAGGGAGTAGATCAGTGTGTTTGCAGTTCATGAGGGGGAAAATAGGAAATTCAGATCAAAAAGAAGATCATTTAACAAAGATGTTGTAGAGGGAAGTCTTTCCTCCAAACTCAAAATCTTATGGTTTTAATTCTCTATGTAATCTTAACGTTCCTAGTAAATGAAACATATTAAATGCAGGAACAGAACCTAAAATGTGGCTGTCACTCAAATGTCTGTTGAACTAAACATGTGACAACTTTAAGTCAGTACAAAGTAAGGTAAGAGACATTCCTAAGCAAAGGCAAATGCTTTGGAGAATGGTTCAGCTGTGTTCCTCCCCTAAAGGTGTACAATCTGACCTCATCAGAACTACACCTGTCAATTCTAGTTCAATATTAAGTTTCTCTGGGGAAGGAATCCTTTTCATCCCTCACACTACACTTTCCCTCTCCACTAGTGGCAAGATGAAAACAGGGTTTGTGATTGCTAGGAGGCCTCCTATTTGGGACTGTGATTCCAGACTTCACTGCGCTATCAATGAAGAGGTGAACCTATTTTCAAGGCTATCTCCCTATGCTCTTGATCCTATCCCCTTCAGTCTTGTCCACCAATTCTCCTCCCACTTTCCAGTCTAAAACACTCTCAGAAGTCTCTCCCTTATCTTAAACGAGTCATTCTTCTGTCTTACTACCCTACCTACCAATAATTTATCTTATTTCGTTTCTTGTCATCTTATTCATTTCTTAATTCACTGAAATCTGGATGAAGCTACCACTCTCCTAATGGAGCTACTTCAATGATCTTCCCTCCAGTCACCAAACAGAATGTCTTTTTCCAGGTTCTCCCTCTCTGCAGCACTGAATACTTTGTGTATCACTACCCTATTCCTTAAAACCTCTTTCCTCAGTTTCTGACACTCCACACTCTCTGGTTCTCTTCCTACTTCTGTGTTTGCTTCTCTGCTGGCTCCCCTGAGTTACTAGAGGCATGTCCCCGTAGTTCAGTTCTTAGTGAACTGTTTCCCATTCTATCCCCCCCTTCCTTCCAGAAAGGAATCCCACCTACCTTAGATTATACAAAAATTGCTCAATCCATATCCACCCCTGACCCTTCTCCTGGGTTTCAGTTAGAGAAGTGATATCTGGAACTGCTGAGGAGCAATGGGCCTTGAGCTTGAAGAACCTCTCCCAGTTTTCATTCCCACACTGGTCTGGTGCACCTCTTGATTTATACATCGATACCTGCAGACTATCTATGCCAGGATACTGTCATCTCGAATTCAGCATGTCAAACAAAACATCTTTCTCTCCAAATCAGGTATTCTTTGGACTGTTTTTTTTTTCTCTCCATCCTTTCTCCAGTCTCTGAAGCTAAGAGTCATACTGCAGCTTTCCTTTCTTCCCAACATTCATTTCATCCTCTGTACATCTCTGACATTGATTTCTTCCTTCTCATTCCTACAACCCTATTTGATCCTTCAACACCTCAGAGTTGGACAGTCCTATGTCAGTCAGTAAACTAGCATTTATGAAGTACCTACGTGCCAGACACTGAATGAAGAGTTAGGACACAATGAAAGGCAAAAGGTAGTCTCTGTTCTCCAGGAGCTCACAGTCTAATGGACACAGCAAGGAACAATTACATACAAAGAAACATATAAATGATAAAATGGAGATAACCAATTGAGAGACAACTCTAACTTTAAGCGAAATCAGGAATGGCTTCCTGAAGAAGGTGAGACACTTTCTGAAAGCTGAAGGAAGCCAGGGAAGCTAGGAGGCAGAGATCAGAGGGAGAGCGCTTTAGGCAGTTAAAACACCTGGGCATTTGAGATGGTGTCAAGTGTGAGGAACATCACGGAGGCCAGAGCCACAGTATCCTTTCCTTTAGAGTCTACTATGCACGATGCTGCCAGATTATTATTCCTAAAAACATCACTTTGGACAAAGTATCTCTTATTTCCTCAAAAACCTTCAATAGCTCTCTACTTCTGGGCCCGGTACTCAGGTCATCTAACAAAGAGACCCTGGTTCGAAAGTCCCACTGCTACTTCCTAGCAATTCCAGATGTCATTGTTCTAATTCCTGTAGGGCTTAATACCTATTTTATTAATTCGATAAAAAGCAAGTAAGGTCTTGAGGCAGCTAGGTGGCACAGTGGATAGAGCTCTGGACCTAAAGTCAGAAAGACCAAGTTCAAATCCAGCCTCAGTCACTTACTAAGCTCTGTGATCCTAGGCAAGTCACTTAACCTGTCTGAGTTCTTCATCTGTAAAGTCAGCTGGAGAAAGAAATAGCAAATTACTCTAGTATCTTTGCCAAGAAAACCTGACATGGGATCACAAAACGCCAGACGCAACTGAAATGACTGAACAATATAAGGTCTTGAATTACTTAACTTTCTTACTCTAAGAATGGTATAAAGCTTTGTTACATCAGAGGAATTCTTCGTAGTCCTACCACAGTGTTTGGTACAAAATAAGCACTGAACGAATAATTTAGTGTTGATATGGACCTCAGGGATGGATCATAAGGATGTTTTGTAAAGTACATCTCTTGCTATCAGTTCTATCTTCCTGTTCATGTCACTCCACTTCCTAATCCTTTAGAAAGAACTATTGCTTTGCAACTTGGGTGTGTGTTCATCCTCCGCTGCCAAAGAAGACCATACCATCAGAGAAATGATGACATGACATACACTTGCCTTTGTTTTGAATGAGGGAGGGCTGTGCAGGTCATCAGCCTCACTTCTCCGCTACAGCCATCTGAATCCAGTGACCAGATATTCATCAGGATGACTGGAGATGACCCAGGATGAGACAACTGGGGTTAAGTGACTTGCCCAAGGTCACACAGCTAGTGAGTGTCAAGTGTCTGAGGTGAGATTTGAACTCAGGTCCTCCTGCCTCCTGCACTGGTGCTCTATCTACTGCATCATCCAGCTGGCCCTGCCCTGCCCCTTATCACCCAGAGGAATAGCTTTTACTTTGAATACCAAATGAAGTATTTAATAAATGCCCACTTGTAAGACACAGCTTGGCACTGAATACAACTATAAAAAAAAAACCAAAAAACAAGAAATCCTTCCTCTAAAAGAACTTCTACAATCTAGGTGCTGACAGGAATTGTAGACAGTAAGTACCTGACAAGCCATTTCCTTTCCCAGGCATTTCCTGCTCATCATTCTGTCCTTGGTGATCTGTCTTTACATCAGGAACACTAAGTTTAGGTTATGTTCTAGTCTTGACTGAATTGGTTTTATTGAAAAGATGTTTAACACAGTCATTTTTTAAAAAGTTTGAAACAACTTTACTTCTGCTAAGTTTTCATATAAAACTGCTTGATGGTGTCCAGAGGTTCAAACTTGATTTTGTTTTACATATTGCATTCTTGACAACAGCAGTTTATTAAATTGAATATCTTACATTTTAAAAATAAAATTTCATAATTAATTCCTGGAAGCTTTCCAATAAATAATTCCTAAATGATTTTCAAAATAAAGCTTCTTTTTAAAAGCAATCTACTACTATTAAAAATACTCTTGATTATGGTAAACATTTTCATTTTGTTAGTTTCTTTCTTTCACGGTAGAAGATGATTTGATTATTGACATCACTCAAGTACTGACATATACTGAAAATTTGTATCATAACCAACTCAATCAATCAATAATACTAGGTGCAAGTACATGTTCTAAGCACTGGTGATCTAAAGTACAAAGAAAAAAGAAATCCCCACTCACAATGAACTTATTATATTCTAATGGAGGAAGATAACTAGTACTAATACAAATATATGCAAAGCAGTTATTTAAAGAAATGACAAGGTATTTTAGAAAGAAAAAACAAAGGAGTTAAACCTTGAGCTGGATTCTGACTCTGGAGTGTTGCATAAAGCAAGTGAATTGATAGAGGCTATGGCAGAAAGTAATTCAGCAGGACCCTCACTAGAATAAGAGTTGTGTTCAGAAGTGACAGAGACTAGAGAAGCCAATCTTTAAAAGTACGGAATAGAATGGAACAGGATCTTTCACATGCTAAGTTTAGGGTTAACAAAAGAAATCGGTTATACAGTACTATTCAATGAACAAGTAATCATTAAATTATCTACTACCTGACAGGCACTCGGGGTACAAAGACAAAAGCAAAAACAGCTAGTGGCACAGTAGACAGAAGGCTGGACCTAGAATTAGTAAGGTCTGAGTTCAAATATGATCTCAGATACTTACTAGATGTGTAAGCTGGTCAAAAGGAAGTCATTTAACCTTCATATGCCTCAGTCTCCTCAACCATAAAATGGGTATAATAATGGCACCTACCTCACAGGGTTGTTATGAGAATCAAATGAGATACGTGTAAAAAAAAAAAAAAAGCTTAAATGTCTGGCACATAGTAGGTACAAGATAAATGCTTATTCTCTTCCTTGTTTCCCCTCTGAGGAACTTACAGTCCAGCCAAGAGAGAAAATGTGCATATTCAGGTATATAAAAAACAGATATAAGGTGATCTGGGGGAAACCAGAAGTAATTGTGGCAGTCAAGAAAGGCCTCACATGGATGGTGATGTTAAAGAAATCTTGTGAAAGATAAAAGTTAGGAGTGAATCTATTTTAGACCTAAGAAATAGCCAGGAAGAAAGCATGTAAGTGGGTAATGGGAGTGCCATTAATGAAGAATAGCGGCCATTTTGGTGCACCCAAGTGTATGTGGAAGGGAATAATGTGTAATAAGCTTGGAAAGGGCAGATTTTGAAGGGCTTTAAATCCCAAAGTTTATAGAGCTACTTGGAGTGACATGGTCAGACCTAAGACTCAGGAAAAGCAGTACGGGATCTGGAGAAACTTGAGGCACAGAGACCTATGAGAAGGTGATGAGGGCCTAAACTGAAGGGGTAATTGTGTGAGTGAAGAGATGTCAATAAGATGTAAAAGCTGCAGGGAAAAAGAAATGGGAGGATGAGTCAAAGTGAAAAGTAATGACAGGACCAGCACTGCCCTGATGCAGCTTCTGTTCCCCCAACCACAACATGGACAGGCCCGCGCCTCTTCGCCTGCCTTCTCCTTAGGAAATAGCTTTCCTAAAAAGGACAGAAGTCGCCTACAAACATAAAACGTCCCAGCCATAGGCAGGTGCGGCTCCTCAGACTTGGTGGATTTCCTAAGACCACACAAGTCACCATGTCATTTATCATTTCCTACTGTAACGATCAGACATGTTTCCAGGTGGAGTTGAGAGGGGCCATGTCCAGAGAAGCTAAATGCCACTAAATCCATGCTGTGCTAGAACAAAGTAAACCTCTTTTTGTTAACTGTTCAATTATGTGAGAGCTACTTCCTACACAAATCAAGGATCCTTAACACCTGGCTGACTAGAACAATAGTAGAACGCTTTACAAAAGAAGGGAGGGAGGGAGGGTTGTGTGTGTGTATGCGTATTTGGATATGTTGCATTTTAGAGTTTTATGGGAGATACATCTACACGCACATCCAGTTAGCAGTTGGTGACACAGGTTGGAGTACCAAAGGGAGATTAATGCTGGAAATATTGACCTGAGAGATCTACACAGAAATGACAACTAGGCCCACAGGAGATGATGAAGTCATAAAGAGAGCCCAAGACAACCTTAGAGTACGGTTTGTGAAAGGGTGCAATAAGGATGACAATCCAGCAAAGAAGATTAAGGAACAGAAAGATGAGTAAGAGAAAAACCAAAATAGTGTCATGAGAACCCAAGGAGTAACATTCAAGAGGAAAAGGTGGGCTCATAGCATCAAATACTGCAGAAGTTAAAGAGAATGAGAGTTCCATAAGAGATTAGATTAAGAGATCATCATTAATTAATGTTAATATCACAAATCAAAAGCAAGCAATGCCGATACAATTTAATTACTAAAGAGAAAAACTTTTCTTGCTAGATGTTAGTATTTCTCAAAAAAAAACCAAACCCAACTTACCAAGTAGAAATCATGTAGCCCTCATTAATTGAACAAACTCTCCATTCTGAGGCACCTGTCCTCTTGATTTCTCTATCCCAATCAGAAAAAGTTTCAAATAAAGGGGTTTTTTGACTACTTCCACCAGTTACTCCTCCACCTCCAGGGTCTATTCCATTAATGTTTTTAGCTGTAGAAAAAGCAATATAATTTACAATTTTAAAAAGTTGGGTTTTATAATTATTTTTGGTTAAGTCTTCAATTCCATTCCCTGGTTACTCTCAATTAGAGGTCTTGCCTCCCACTTATGGAGATCCCACACTCACCAATCTACTCACCCTTCTGTCAAATTTCCATAAAAGAGGTATCCCTTATCTTCTCTTAAGCTAACTGATCTACTTCTGGCCTACAACGAACACATTCCTTTTCAAAGTTTGAAGAACCCTACTCCTTGCTTATCGCTTCGGCCCATAATTCCTTTCCAGTGACCCCTTTCCTCCTGTAGTCAACAACCAGTCTGAAGAAACTGTCCCTGATCAGATACTATTTCTCTCTCCTCACTATCAACTTCTCACCAGTTTTAAGCCTACTGCTTCTATGTTTACTCCCTCCCTCGCTCTTCCAATCTAGCTTCCATTACCACTCCACTGCAACTGGTTGCTGACAACTACTTTATTAACAAGGTCAATCTCTGCTACATCTGGCACTTTTTGACCATCTACTCAGTGAGGGGCTAATACTAATGGAGAATTAATGCAGGAGCACCATTCTCCTAGTCAGGTCCTCAACTACTTCCGTTGCTCTCACTTCCAACTCTAGGGCTAGCCCTTAATCCTGGACTCTCTGACGTCTCTGTGAAAGGATTTATGGATTCTTCGTGGCCTCAGCACTCTTCTGTGCTGGAGGTTCCCAGCTACCTAGTTTTTAGATCACTTCCTCCAACTACCAAATACACAATTTCATTCAGATGCAAAATGATTATTATCGTCTCTATCCTCAAAAGATCCCTTTTCAAATTCATTGTCTCTTTAAAAAGCATCACTACTGTTTCAGTAGTGAAGATTCAAAACCTTGAAGCAATTCTTATTCCATCGTTCTGTTTTTCCACCTCTTTCTATTAAATCAGTCATCTTCCCCTTAAAATCATTACATCAGCATCCCCACTACTATTACCTTAGTTAGGATCCCCACCATTCGTGCCTGGATTACAGCTAGCACTCTTGCCTCCACGTTCACTGGTGTTGAAACCATCTTCTTGTAAGATTAATCTTCCGCAGGGGCAAGTTTTAATCACATTAATTTGTTGCTCTGAAGCTGCAACTCTCCACTGCTTACTAAACCTATTCCTATGCTTGGCCTTCAGAGCACTCTGTAATCAGTTTCCAATCCTTTCCAATCAACCTCATTTTCAACAACCATTTTTAGGAATGAGGAGTCTCTTCACTGTTCCAGAAATAAGTTATATTCATTCCTAAATATCTTCATCTATGCCTCTTCTTTGACTGAAACAATTTCTCTCCCTTCAACCTATCTTTCAAGTTTTGACTCAAAATGTATATAAATTTTATCTATGTTTATATAAAAATTTATGTTAAAATATTTTCATAAGAATTTTATTTTATTGAAATGCTTTTATATAAGTTTTAATTTATAAAAGCTTATTTTATAAATCTTTGTTGACTGTGTTTGACTAATCTAGTTTTCACTTAAGTCCAATATTTACAGTTACCACAAGATATTATCACAAACAACTCATAGATAAAAAGAGCCTTTAAAGAACTCATTATACCCTCTTACTATCAAAAGAGCTCCTAAATGCCACAGGTGCTGTTACTGGCCCAAGGTGGGGAGGCACCAAAGTCAGGTACTCAGTGACATGAGATCAATAGTTAATAAGAGAGAAGATGTCAAAGACAAATATGACTTGTTTCAAAATTATGCTTAGATTCAATTCTGTACTCAAGAAAAGTGGATGAAGTTGTCTTCTTTCTTGAACCAAATGTTCCCTCTTCCCAGGACCCTAAAAATAACTTTCTAAAAGTATGGTTTATTACTAGTAATATTAGTGTAATTCTAGTAATATTAATTTTTACTTAGTATAGTATTATATTTTATGGATATTATGGATTACATAGATCTCTTATCATCTTATTTAGGGACTGACCCATGATTTAAAAGGCAATTTTAAAGAGAAAATGAATTTTGAATTTCAAATAGCCTGATACACAAATGAACTGTCATTTACACAACCCTCTTTGTTTTGGGAATAGCCTTGTAATATTGTCTTAAATTATTTTGTTTCATATTTGTAAGTCGTGCTGCTATTATTAAAATGAAAACTCAATGGAAGCAAAGACTAGAACTCACATAAAATGTATATTCCCCATAGTGCTAAACACATAGCAGTCCTTTGATAAGCATTTGCTAGTTGACTATTTCTCCTTAATAGGATGGGTAGGGCAAAAGTGCCAATCCACAGTCACCAGCAAAAAAAGATTTTCTTGATCAAGGTATTCCCTATTTTTATAAAAATTAAATTCACATAAAGGTGGAATCTGAAAAACTGTACATATGAATGTTACCTGGTATCACTGTTGACTCCTGACATTTGTTGGCAAAACTGTTTCATTTCCATAATGCATGTCTAAACAGACATTGGCTGTCTTATGTCAGTTACTACAGAAATACATTTTCCCTCAAACCCTCACTGAGAACTATTATCAGAAACAGAAATGTAGTACTTGAAAAACCTAAGTAGCTTTCACTACACAATTTTACACTGGCTTTTTGTTTATGTCACTTCAAAGATTATGTACTGTTTAACAATCCTTTATTTTCTTCCCAATTCGAGATAGGTAAACATAACTCAAGTTAACAATTAACAAAATATATTTTTTTAAAAGTCCAATAGGAACCTCTTTAATCAAAATATATGAGTCAGTCTGACCGATGGTACAATATGTGACACTGACTACTGTACTTAAAGAAAGCTGGTTTTGACCTGGGTCCTTTTCATGTCACAATCGGACAAGTGCTAATTCTTCTATCAGAGAGAATTTGCTTTTGTAACTACTACTGCATATGTTATCCTTTAAATCTTCTGTATTTTGGAATTTTCTACACAGAAACCCAATTGTAAAATTATACAATGTGAAATGAGAGTAATAATACAAATATGTTTATATTTACCCAGATTGTGATACTTTTCCCCAACGTATTCAAATGCAAAGAGTAGCTGGAGATCTGTTGGCTGAGAATAGTGAGCTATCGCAAGGCACACCTAGGAAAAATTCTATACTTAGAATTTTCATTTAAGATAATTAGCACTATTAAATATACAGTATTGGTAAAAATCATCTTTTGACAGCTAAGCCTTTTTGACCTAATAAAGTTCAATGCTACAAAAACATTTTTTAAAGGAAGCAACATGTTTTTCCCCAAAACAGTATCTTATTATGTATGGCAGGTTACTATTAAACATGAATGCACCAAGTTTTATATACAGCACAGATTTTAAAAGGACAGCTAGGTGATGCAGCAGACAGACTGCTGGGCTGGGCCTGGAGTTTGAAAAACTCATCTTTCTTGTGTTCAAACCTGGCCTCAGACACTTACACCTGTGTGACCTTGAGAAAGTCACTTAACCTTGTTTGCCTCAGTCTCCTCATCTGTAAAATGAGCCAGAGAAGGAAATGGCAAAATACTCCAGTATCTTGGCTCAAGAAAACCACAAATGAGGCCACAAAGAGTTGGACACAACTGAAAAATGACTTAACAAGAAGTACAGATCAAAATGCCCATGCTCGGCAGACCCACAAAATAAATTCAACGAACAAAAAGACTCACAAGGAAATGAAAGACAAAAGCAGTGCAAAAAGGCCACTTCAGTATGAATGTGTGGAGATGGGCCCTAAAAAAGGAGATAAAAAGGCACTACCCTCCCAGCTGTCTTCTTCTTAGAAGTAGACAACAATGGGTATGAACACTGCACAGTCTGCAGTTACATCAGAATTGTTCAATGAGTTAGTTTTACTTACCCCTTTATATTCTGTTAGAAGGGATGACTCTTAAAGGTAATAAAACAGGGAAATATAGATGATATTAGAAAAAGAAATATCAATCAAATCTATTTTTAAAAATAGTGGTTTGTTGGACAAAAAGATACTTCTCTGGGTTTCTGGTGCAAAGTAAGGCTAGAGAAAAAACCGTAAGAAGAGAATAAATACTCCATCATAGGTGACATTTCTATAGCACGTCTGTGCCAATTTGCCAAATTTTTACCAGAGATGTTTTACATATTATCATCATATCTGTTCTCATACTGACCATACGAGGAAGGTAAGACAAGTACCATCATCTCTATTTTGTACTCTCCTGGAGAAACTGAGACTCAGAGATCAGGAGACTTGCCAGCGTCAGAATAAGATTCAGAGCCATGACCTGAACACGAGTTCTATAAAACTTAAGACATATATTCTCCTACACCAAATGTTGCTTGTTCCGTTTAAAAACGTAATTGTGAAATGTTTAATAAAAATAAAATACAACATAGATAATGTTAATTTGTGGTTTTCTAAGTTCACACGCTTGCCGCAGGGATCCCTTTCTATTTGAGTTCGACACTGCTACTATACGCTATCCTGCTTCCCTAGCTATGAACAAAAAAACAGAAAACTTTGTAAGTCAAATCTTATCTAAAATATAATGGAGAAGCAGTTTAATTATTTTAGCAGTGAACAAGCAGGACAATGTTGGTTAGTCTGGTAAAATGTTTTGAAGGTTGAAGAGTCTGCTGTGTTGTATATTTTAAAATTATCTAAAAATTTTCTTTACTATTAGTGGAGAGTTCATAGCTAGGCTGAATTCAGACACATCTTCAGGACATTTTATCTTAGAAAACAAAGGTAGAAATATTGGTGACTTCACTTACATTGCTAAAAATGAAGCAATATTCAGATTATTCTACATGTAAATAATTTCTGTGAAAAATGAAAATTCACCTTACCTAACCAAATTTTTCTAATCTTAAAAAAAGTATAAGATGGGCTAGGGTTTATTGTTAGCTTTGGTTGAAAATTCTTTCTAAACCTAAATCTCTAATCATGTCTTCTCATTCAATGTCTCATTTCTCACTGCTTATCTTCATTAAAATGTGTAGCCTTATTAATGTTTTGTTTAACCATCCCTTAAAATCCTTCTGTTCCTCTGACACAAGCCCTACTGTCCTTCTCCTTCACTATCAGAAGTGTTACTCTTCTATTTCTAGACCTGTATCTTGATCCTATCTTCATTTTTCCATTGACTTCAGTTCACTGCAGGCCTTGTTGCCTTTTTCCTCCAAAATACTGATAGCACTTGAATCCTTTCTCTCTACTTACGGTCACAGACTATCATCTCAGGCCCTACTACTTCACAGCTTTATGACAGAGCAATCCCATTACCAGCTGCCCTGAATCCAAGAATCTCCTTCTTTCTACAATCTACATTATTTATCTTGAAATGTCATTTTTATCAAGACACTCCCCTTACAATACAGCTAAAGCTTCCAGTTGTCTTTACCAGAAGTTAAATCATCTAATTTTAAATTCCAAGCCTCACCTTTTAAGAACAGAGTAGCTACATTATCATACCCTAAGACAATCATGTTCCCATACAGAACAAACATTCGGTGGCCTCGGTACCTATTTTATCTTTCTCAGTTCCAAGTCATCTTTCATACCATACACTTTGCTGAAAGCCCCTTCTTGTTCCTCTGAGGCAAATCATGCCTTCCCCTTCCTTCAATCTCTGCTGAGCACTCATTTTCTTTTTCTTTTTTCTCCAGGTTGCTCATTTTTGGGACAGCATGTTTTTTTTTTAATATAAATTCATTTATTTAACTTTTTACATTCATTTTCACAAAATTTTGGGTTCCAAATTTTCTCCCCATTTATCCTCTCCCCCCACCCCAATACACCAAGCATTCTAATTTTCCCTATCACCAATCTGCCCTCTTTTCTATAATCCCTCCCTTCTCTTGTCCCCATCTTCTCTTTTGTCCTGTAGGGCCAGATGACTTTCTATTCCCCAACTGTATTTCTTATTTCCTAGCAGCAAGAACAATACTCAACAGTTATTCCTAAAACTTTGAGTTCCAAATTCTCCCCATCTCTCCCTCCCCACCCATTCCCTTTGGGAAGGCAGGCAATTCAACATAGGCCATAACATTGTAGTTTTGCAAATGACTTCGATGATAGTCCTGTTGCATAAGACTATTTCCCTCCATCCTATCCTGCCCCGCATTGTTTCTATTCTCTCTTTTGATCCTGTCCCTCCCCAGGTGTTGACTTCAAATTGCTCCCTCCTCCCATTGTCCTCCCTTCCTCCCCCCCACCCTGCTTATCTCCTTCTCCCCCACTTTCCTGTATTGTAACATAGGTTTTCATACCAAAATGAGTGTGCATTTTATTCCTTCCTTTAGTTGAATATGATGAGGGAAACGTCATGGTTTTTTTTCAGCTCTCCTTTTTCCCTCCACTAAAAAGTCTCCTGCTTGCCTCTTGAATGAGAGATAATTTACCCCATTCCATTTCTCCCTCTCTCCTCCCACTACATTTCTCTCTCACCATTTACCTTAATTTCTTTTAAGATATGGTCCCATCCTATTCAATTCACTCTGTGCTCTCTGTCTCTGTATGTGCATGCATGTGTGTATGTATGTGTGCATGTGTGTGTGTGTGTGTGTGTGTGGTCCCACCAACTACCCAGATACTGAAAAGTTTTAAGAGTTACAAATATTGTCTTTCCATGTAGGAATGTAAACAGTTCACCTTTGGTAAGTCCCTTATATGACTTCTCTTTGCTGTTTACTTTTTCATGCTTCTTCTCATTCTTGTGTTTGAAAGTCAAATTTTCTTTTCAGCTCTGGTCTTTTCATCAAGAATGCTTGAAAGTCCTCTGTTTCACTGAAAGACCATATTTTCCCCTGAAGTATTATATTCAGGTTTGCTGGGTAGGTGATTCTTGGTTTGAGTCCTAGTTCCTTTGCCTTCTGGAATATCCTATTCCACGCCCTTCGATCCATTAATGTAGAAGCTGCTAGATCTTATGTTATCCTGATTGTATTTCCACAACACTGGAACTGTTTCTTTCTAGCTGCTTGCAATATTTTCTCCTTGACCTGGGAATTCTGGAATTTGGCCACAATGTTCCTAGGAGTTTCTCTTTTTGGATCTCTTTCAGGCGGTGATCGATGGATTCCTTCCATACTTATTTTGCCCTCTGGTTCTAGAATCTCAGGGCAGTTTTCCTTGATAATTTCATGCAAAATGATGTCTAGGCTCTTTTTTTGATCTTGACTTTCAGGTAGTCCCATAATTTTTAAATTGCCTCTCCTGGATCTATTTTCCAGGTCAGTTGTTTTTCCCATGAGATATTTCACATTCTCTTCCATTTTTTTTTTGTTTGGTGATTTCTTGGTTTCTCCTAAAGTCATTAGCCTCCATCTGTTCCATTCTAATTTTGAGAGAACTATTTTCTTCAGTGAGCTTTTGAACCTCTTTTTCCATTTGGGTAATTGTGCTTTTGAAAGCATTCTTCTCCTCACTGGCTTTGTGAACCTCTTTTGCCAATTGAGGGAGCCTATTTTTCAAAGTGTTATTTTCTTCAGCATTTTTTTGGGTCTCCTTTAGCAAGGTATTGACTCGTTTTTCCTGCTTTTCTTGCATCTCTCTCATTTCTCTTCCCAGTTTTTCCTCCACCTGTCTAACTTGATTTTCAAAATCCTTTTTGAGCTCTTCCATGGCCTGAACCCACCGGACATCCACCTCGGATGTCTGGGATACAGAGACCCTGACCTCCACGTCTTTCCCTGATGCTAAGCATTGTTCCTCATCATCAGAGATGAAAGGCGGGAGCATCTGTCCCCCAAGAAAGTAGCTTTCTATGGTCTTATTTTTCTTCCCTTTTCTGGGCATTTTCCCAGCCAGTTACTTGACTTCTGAGATTCCTCTCCACCCCTGGCCTAGATCTGCCCAGCTAGTGCTTGGGGTCTGAGATTCAAATGCTGCTCCCCAGCCTCAGGGCTTTCCTGGCTGCTATTCGATGTGAGCTTAAATTCTGGTGCTTGGGTGGGGGCAGGGCCGCCTCCCAGGCTCAGTTCCCTCAAGGGGTTTATGGGGAGACCTTCAGTAATGGAGCGGAGCTCCTGCCTGCTTGGGGAGCCCGGGTCTGCTGCTGTCCCTGTCTCCGTAGCTGCCTCCTGAGGGGGCCTGAGTCACGGAGACACCCCGCTCCCCTCTTGGCCAGCCCAGAAGTCTCTCTCACTGACCTGTAGCGCCTGTAGGTGGAGGGATCTTCGCAGCTGCCGGAGATTCCATCCCTGACGCCTGCTCAGATCTGCTCCTCTCAGGGCCCCGTGGCCAGGGCAGCGCAGGGGTAGGCTCCACTGTCTGGTGTGCAACAGACCCCTGGGGACAGCTTTCCAGGACTCTCTGGAACGGAAATCCCCTCCACTGTGCTTCTGCATGGCTTTCACTGCTCCAGAATTTGTGGGGAGTTCTTTTTACAGAAAATTTATGGGCTGTGGGTTCGGAGCTAGCATATGTGAGTCTTTCTACTCCACCATCTTGGCTCCTCTTCCCCATTTTCTTTAAAAAGGCTTCCAATACTGCTGTCTTTAGAAGGCAACTTCAAAATGACACCATCTTTAAAGATCTCTGGATTTTCTAAATACATTAAAGGCATTTCTCTGTTTAGCCTTAAATCTTTGGAGCTATGCACACAACCACGTCTTCCATTTTCTTTCTAAATCTCCCAGTAGTCAAAGAGAGCTCTCTATACATTCTTATTAATTGCCATGACTAATTACATGAGTACTTTCATATGCATAGATACATATGAAGGACATGCCCCCAAAGTGGAGAAATTTAGTAAGAAATAAAACAACGAATGTGATCACATGAACCACTGTGTGTATGTGTGAACACACACTTGCACAGAAAGCTCTGACTACAAATGATACCATCAGTAAGTTATGAGGATATACAAAAAGCAGTCATGAAATCCATATGGGCCTGCACACAGAAGAAAGCATCCCAAGTCAGTATCTAAATATTACCTTCCCTAAGATGTGAGAAAAGCAAAATGTTACGACTTTGGCCTTTAGCTAGATGGCTGGTATCTGGGTAAGGGCCTGGAGAAAGCCCTAAACCTAGAGTCAGAAAGACAGGAATGAAAATTCGGCCTCAGACATCACTAGCCTTTTGCCTCTGGGCACTCATTTAACCTGCTTGCCTCAGTTTCCTCATCTGTAAAAGGGGAATAATAACAGTCCCTATCTCTCAGGGTGGTTGGGAGGACTGAAGGAGAAAACAGCTACGAAGTGCTTAGTAAAGTGCTTGAGAGCTATGTAAGTGTTAGCCATTATTATTAGCCACTGTTCCTGTTCAACTGAAAAAAACTAAGTGGGAACTCAAGGAGTATACATTCTGCTGTCACAAAAGAAAAAAGGTGGGATCTATTTCAAATGTACCCTTTAAAAGTATAATCTATATAAAAATAAAGTGGAGGCAAAAACAGTTTCACTGCAAGGGGGACACTTTAAAAGTCTAAAGAAGTTTATAGATATTTTGAAAATAAATTTGGTAACCTGTATTAGTTGAAATTGGAAACAGGAATTTTCACGAGATGTACTTGTGTAATTTATTTTTGAAATTCATAAATAAAATGTGTATGTAAACATGCATATGTATATACTTATACATAATATGCATGCCATTGTCACACATTTTGAGAAATGATGCTAGGGAATCAAGAGAATGCCAGCTCTATTTTGATACAATAACTTGTTTCTTCATATATACCATCTATTTTCATATATACCATATATTTTCATTTCCAGTTTCTTTTCCTAACAGCAACTCCTAAATGGACAGACTTGCAAAATTTATATTCTCATTTACGTGAAAAAATATACATCAGTAATTACTACATGGTAGGAATAATTATCACCCCAGAATTTATCTATACACATTTTTACAAAAGATTATTTACTCTATTACCACAGAAAACAAATTTGTAGTACAGAATGAAGACATGGAGAAAAGACAGGAATGCTTTAAAATAAACTAATTTTGAATTATCCTTTTAAAGCCTATTTAATTAAATATTTACTAACCATCTATAATTCCAGGCACTGAACTACATGCTAAGGATGTAGAGATTAGGTAAAAATGAAATAAAAGCAGCCAGGGCTTGGGAAGCACAATCATAAATAAAAAATATCTCCTACTTGTGCTTTAAAGTTTACAAAGCATTCTCCTTTTAGCCATCCAATACGGTAAGTTGGCAGTTACTTCCCATAATGAAGAAGGGAACAAGGAACAGATTCAGGAATGGAAAGAAGGCTGGACGTTCTGCAGTGTTTCCATCAAATATGATCACCTTTCCAACTGTGATTTTAAGAGATTATGATTTTAATTTTAACAGCTGGAATACAGCTCAATTCGTGTTACACAACGCAAAAATGAAATTTCAGAAAATTATCAACAGATCCATGAATAGATAGTTATAATTTTTCTCCTCATAAAACATACAAGATTCCTATTCTTTCACCATTATCAGATGTTTAGATTCAGGCCAACTGCATACAAGAGAACAGGTGTGGTGATCATTTTGGGTCTTGTGTGGAAATACACTGCACATTCATTTCAAACTACAAATAAAGGAATACTCTAATTCCGACAACTTCATTCTGAGCAAAATTTCTTAACAGTATAGAACAGTGGCATATTTAAGTAGGAGTGACAATACTCAGGCAATATGCTTCTACAAATACATTCTAAAATTTCAGTCCTAAAATTGTTCTACATGAGGAAAACATGAGAATCACAAAATCTCAGTTAGTAGAGAGCTTAGGGAATTTTGGATTCTGCATAATACAAACTCCGTAGCAACATATGAGTCATTCAGCTAGTCTCTGCTTTAATATTTATTTTTTAAAAAATATTTTTTAGTGAAAGACAACTTAACATTCCATAAAGCAAAACTGTTCTACTGCTGGAGTAACAGATCTAATAAAAAAAGTTTCCCCACACTTCTATTTTGATACAATACAGATAAATGGTCACATTAACACTGACACCCTGCCCAGCAGCTTGCAGCCTTCACACTCCTTCAAAGACACTTTTCAAGAGCTTTGAAGGCTGGCTTCCTTTCAGTAAACCAGAAACTGCTTCCCTGTGACTAGAATGGCGGAGTGCCGATGTCAGAAGACACCTCAAGTCGCCTTCTCCAACCCATCTTCTACAATATCCACCTGGTTAAAATCCTCTAGCGATTAAGGACTTACTGTCTCCTGAAAGAGTTCATTCTATTTGGGAAAATGCTCATTACAACAAAGTTTTTCAGGACAATGCAGCAGACTGCCTTTCTGCACATTCTGCCTCGTGCTCCTAGTTCTGTACCCTGGAGTTCAGCAGAACAAAGTTAAAACCTCTTCCATGCAGTAGCCCTTGAACACTGGAAGACTGCTAACATGCCAATGTTATTTATAAAATGTATTATCCAGAATGAAATATTCTCCAGACGATTCAACTAGGGCACGCAGAGGAAGCTCTCTTCACCAAGGCACATCAGGACCTTCTCCACTATTTACAGTCTTAAAGAGTCAGCCAACACCCCTGAGAGGTTAGGTCAGAGTCACATAAGGTAAGTCAGTATATATCAGAGGCACAACTTGAAGCTAGGTCTTTCTGGTAAAAGCTCTATCTATGGCATGCTGTCTCTCATCATAAAGACCTGAGTTCAAATCCAGCCATAGACCCTTACCAGTCATGTGATTCTAGCCAGCTAAGTGCACAGTAGATGGAGTGCTGGGTTTAGAGTCTGGAAGATTTATCTTATTCAAATCTGGCCTCATACTTATGGCCCTGGGCAAGTCACTTAACCCCATCTGCCTCAGTTTCCTCACCTAAAAAATGAGCTGGAGAAGGAAATGGCAAACCATTCCAAGTATCTTTGCAAATAAACCTCAAATAGGGTCACAAAGAGTTGGACATGACTCTAATGACAGAACAACAAAGATGTAAATAACGCCTGGTTACTGGAAGGTTGCTGCGAGGATCATATGAAAGAATATTTGCAAACGGCACACAGAAGGCACAATATACATTCACATTCCTTCCCACATGGCACACATCAGGCACTAAATAAAGGCTTGCTACCTGACTGATCACAGAAGCGACACAGAACAAGTCGGCTTTCCCTTCTACATGACAAGCCCTATAGAACTGAGGGCAGCTTGCAGCTTTCCCCTTTTTCTTCTCTTTTCCAGTTTCATCATGGAGAAAAAAAGGATCATTTATGTTAGATGAAACATCTAACATCTAGAACAGAAAGGTACATTTGCTGCTAGGAAAGTCGTCAAAACATTCCTAGAAGACCCTCTCTAAAATCTTTAGAAAAATTCATTTGGTTAAAAGTCCTTCCAACCTAATCTTCCCCTTCACAGTAGAAGAATTCTTCAATTCCTATGGTTCAATACAAAAATTACTTGATTATTTTCACTCATCTTTTCTTAATTAAAATTGAAAAGACATATATATTATATATATATATATATATATGTAGCCCTTCACATAAAACCCCTGTGTAACCTTTTTTTTTTAATAATTTTTTTCAATCAACAAATGTTTTTTCTCTGCTTATCCCCCCACCATCTTGACTGAGAAAGCAATAAAAACACAACAAAAACAGAACTTCTATTACAGATACATAAAACAAATTCTCACACTGACTTCTGTCCAAAAAAAAAAAATCTCAGTCTGAACTCTAAGACTATTACCTCTATCCTGAGGTAGACAGAATCCTCCGGAACTGTTTGGTTGATAAGTCTTTCACAATTGTCTTTAAAATACTGTTCTTGCTACAGAACTTTTTTTCTTGTTCTGCTTCCTTCACTCTACACTGGTTCATACAAGTCTTCCCAGATTTTTCTGTTAACTATCTACTTCATTTCTTATAGCACAAAGGTATTCCACAATATGCACGTATGATAATTTGTTCCACTATTCCCAAAATTATGGCACCACCCCATATCCAATTTTCTGAAAAAAAAAAAGTTGTTACAGTTTTGTCCACGTGGGTCCTTATTGATTTCTTTAGGGTACAGATCTAGCAGCAGTAAGGTTGGGTCCAAACTGCTTTTCAGGACGGCTGGACCAGTGCACAGCTCACCAAAAATGTATTAATGTACCTGCTTTCCCGTAGCCTCTCCAGTATTTGTCAATCAAAGGAGTGTGAAGTATACATTCAGAATGCTTTCCTTTGTATTTTTCAACTTAGAGATTCAGAGTATTTTTTAAAATATGGCTACTGAGACCTAGAATTCTTCCTTTGCAAAGTATCTGTTCATATTTTTGACCTTTTATTAATTGGGGAACTCCTTTTATTCTTATCAACTGAATCAGTTCTCTGTACCAAGCATCACCATCAGTAGATTTGATTGTGGAAGATCATGACAAAATTTGGCTGTCAGAAGTTCCATCAGTATTCTAAGTGTTTCATGATGACATGCTTGCATCGATTCTGGATAATGGACAATACTCTTGTGCTTTCCCAGTCCCAATGAAGTGAAGCAGGGCTGTCTGCTTGCTCCCATGCATTTTATCATGTTTTCAGCAATGCTGTCAGATGCCTTCAATGAGGATGAAAACAGCATCAAAATTATCTGTCACAATGACAGGTTTCACTTGAAAAGGCTACAAATCAAGATTAAGGTGGAAGGATACCTGGTGCTCAAGTTGTTTGTTCATAGATGATTGTGTACTCCATGTAGCCTCTGGCAATAGAGTATGGATAAATTCTCTGCACTGGTGCTAATTTTGGCCTGACAACACCAAGAAAACAGAGGTTCTCCACCAGACAGCACTGCACCATACATGGAAACACTGATTATAAAAAATGGAGAGATTTTGTTCACTTACCTTGGCAGTTTACTTTCCAGGGATACACACAAAGATGAGGTGGCTAACTCAATGTTTGGGATGCTCCAAAGCAAAAGTGTGGGAAAGAAGAGGTATTAGACTGCCTACCCAACTGAACGTCTACAAAGCCATTGTGCTGACCTCATTGTCGTATGCCCATAAAACCTGGACAGTCTACCAGTACCATGCCAGAAAACTAAATCGTTTCCATCGGAATTGTCTTAGGAAGATTCTGAAGATCACCTGGCAAGATGAGGTACCAGACACTGAGGTCCAAGTCTTGAGCTGAGCTGAAAAGTCTTCAAACTCTATTTCAGAGAGCCCAACTCCAATAAGCTATGTTCAAATGCCAAATCTACATTTGCCTAAAAGACTATTTTACAAAGAACTCACACAAGGCAAGTGCTTAACATGGCAATACAAGGATTCTCTCAAGGTTTCTCTGAAAAATTGTGTAATTAATTGGTTGTGAGACATGGAGTACTGACACTGGCATAGGACTGCCCAGCATGGTATGCCTACGTCAAAGAATGGGCCGTGCTCTATGAACAAAGCAGAATTGCAGTAGCTCAAAAGACACATGAGATGCACATGTTTAGAGACAATTCCACTCCCAACGTTCATATGGACTTTTGTGCTGACCTGTGATGCAGCATTCCAAGCCTATACTGGTCTGATTAGCCACAGCTGATCACATTACAACTTGACTAAAATAATGATGTCATTTTGTTCTTCTTCAAGTAGGAATGACAACTACTACTATGTGCCAGGTACTGCACGCAGAACTTTACAGATATATAATTTGGTCCTCACAATAATCCTGGAAGTAGATGGACAGAATCGTCTAAGGTCATACAGACAGTAGGTGGCTAAAGCTAGATGTAAATTCCAGTCTTCCTGACTCCAGGCTCAATATAAGAGAAATTTGCTGCCAAGGTTTTT
The DNA here is from genome assembly GCA_023548195.1 of Bettongia penicillata ogilbyi. Lineage (NCBI taxonomy): Eukaryota > Metazoa > Chordata > Mammalia > Diprotodontia > Potoroidae > Bettongia > Bettongia penicillata. Next base: position 21,855,441 of record JAJHZJ010000009.1, on the reverse strand, counting down.
TTTTCCATTTACCTATTTCTCTTCCAATTTTAACTGCACTGATTTTATCTGTGTGAAAATATTTTCATGCCTTATCCAATTTCTACTGAAGTTAGATCAAGTGCTCTATTTCTTTTTCTGTTAATCTGGACATTTACTTTTTTTAAAAAAAAATAATATTCATCCTTTTCAAGAGTTGAAAAGAGTAACTCTGTCCTCTGATTTTAAGAGATGTTGGCATAAAGATAAAAAGATTGATCATTTCTTAAAATATGGTACCTATGGTTTTTTGGAGAGACTGTTAGTGATTACACTATTTCTCTTCAGTCTGTTTTCCAGCTGTTTCTGCTGAGATAGTTTACATTTTCTTCTATTTTTTCAGTCTTCTGACTTATTTTGTACCATGTAGTCATTAACTTTTCTACACAATTCATTGTACTTTCCAAATATAATGTTTTTTAGGTTCCAAGCCGCTGATTCTCTTTTCAAATCTTTCTTTCAAAGCTCTCATTTCTTTTCCCAACCCCCATACCTAGGCTCCCCACGCCCCACGCTTTCATTTGATTTTTTAAATCGTTTTTAATTCTTAAAAAAATAAAATCTTGCTTCATCTCCTGTGCTTTTCTTGAAGGCTTTGCTTGTAGAGATAATGTGGTCATTCTCTTTTTCTTGGATTATGTCTTCAACCTCCCTGTCACCAGAACAGCTCTCAACTGGGGTTCTGCTACAGCCTTCTTCCTGATTCATATTTTATGTGAAGGTCAGGCTCTATTCACTTCTGCAGGGAAAAGTCGGAGCTGAGCTTGTGTCCTACTACTGCGTATTGTTACTCCAGGGTCTTATGGACAGCTCCAGCTGGGGAAATCGCAAACTTTCAGTGCTCCAAAGGAGTCTGGTCGAGGACAGTCTCTCCTAGTCCAAACTCGGCAAGTTTCTGGCTTGGATTTGGGGCTAAGCAACACAGTTGCAAGTTTGCCTGGTTGGAGTTCTAGTAGAATACTGCTAGGCTCAGCTATCAATAAGCTTCACACTAGGCTGGTAACTGGAATTGAGACCATCCCCTACTCCTGGGATCAGTCATACAACTACTGCTTGATCCTGAATTTACTCCTTGCTAAGAACTCAGCCTATGGCCCACAACCATGGCTCACCCGGAACTACCACCCCCTAAGCACAGATCCTTTCCCTAGGCCACCCTTGATAGGTGACACAAACTGATTATTAGGCAACACAGATGCCAACTGGTACCTGCCCTTTAACCTGCACAAAATTAGGACTCCTTATACAAGTCTAAAACTGTTTCTAGATAGATCCTGTCCCCAATGTCTATAGATTTGTCTGTCTCCCTATGCTAACCTGGGCATGAAAAATGACTAGTTTTTTTCTTGGATTTCCCAATCAGAACTTGGTCTGATATGTTTCTTAGATCTTTGTGGAGGTAGGTGTAGGGGTGTGTGGAGCTAAGTTCCCCAATTTTTTCCTAATACTCCATTATCTTGGCTCTTCATTTCCTTTCTGTTTCCCATTCCATAGTCCCAGTGCCTTCTCAGTTTTCTAAGCAGCACTATTTTCTAATCCTTTTACTATTTTCACTGTTTTTCAATGGATGAGTTCTACTTTTTTTATTTTAATCTCAGCTTAAGTTAAAGCCTGAAAACAGAACATTATTTTTCTGTTTTCTTTTTAAAAACCTTGCTCAGTTTCATATAAATAGAAAAAAGTACTTAATATACATTTTTCTCTCAGTCAGTGGCTTAGTCATCTGGCTCATGAGTTGAAATAAATAAATGGAGTTCTTTAAGGAGTGCATCCCATTTCCCATCTCTATGTCTCTGTAATGGCTAATATGCCTGGCAAGTACGACTTTTTCATTTCTATACTACAGAATTCACTCCCTTCCTTCAAAATACAGTTAAAGTACCACAAGTTGAAAGAGCATTTCTTAATACCACCTCTAACTGCTACACTCCTTCCTCCCACTTTTACATTGGACTCTTTTCTCATTACTCTGCATGTAGTTGCAACACATCCATAATGTCTCCCCAGAAGGATTTAAGAAGAGTGACTGCTTTGTTTTTTGCCTTCGTATTCCCAGTCCTTGACAAAGTGCCTGACATGTAGTAGGAACTTAATAAAAGCTTGTCAATTCAAGTTAACCACAGGAGTGAAATTTCTCTTTGCACCATTCCTGCTATTCCACATACCTAGCAAACATAAGAAAGAAGGGGGGGTGGGGTTATATGACACTAAACAGAAATTCCTAACAATATGCTGACATTTACTGCATTACAGACTCAATATTGGACAAATAAGACCCCTGACTTGGTTCTGTCAGTATCCAAAATACAGGATAGGAACAAAGGGTTTCCTCTCCTTAACTTCCCTCACTAAATGGTAGGTGACCATTTCCCAGAATGTGAGCGGATAGCAAATTCATGAACTCTAGCCTAACCTATGACTGATTCTTGCTGAATATTGCTCAATGCAGAATGAAGCTCAAGGCAATGACAGTTAATATATTTTAATATTAATTATTAATATAATTTTAAAATTTTAAAATGTTAACAATTAATATATTAATGTAATATATTTAACTATTCAAAACAAAATAAAACATTAAATGCCTACTACGAGCAAGGCACTGTGAGCTATGTAGTCATTTAGGTGATACTGGACAAATTATTCAAATTTCATAACGAGTAAGAACTCCTCCAAAAGAATTAGTAAGCATACTATTAAAGAAAAGACTACCCTAAGACTGACTGGAGTTACCTTTTTGGCACTTTCAGGACCTGCTTCATCAAAGCGAAATCGAACAATTCTGAAATCTTTGCAATAAATAATTAGCTCTGTTGGATTAAATTTGAGTTTTTGGTTGGGGCCTAGGATCTTCTGCTTCCTTTTGTTGTCATTTACTGAAATGAAAGAAGATTTTAAAGAAATAACATTGTTAAATTATGTTTCTAAATGCATAATCTCCATCACCCATCAATAAAGCATGTTTTAGTAAAATATTACTTAAAATATTGAAACTGCCATAATTTGAGCACTAACTAATTTAGGCTTTCAACTACTCTTTAATGTTTTCCATCTGTCCTTGAGTCTACTTTGGGAAGGTTGGGGGTGTTGACTATGTGCAACTAGAAAAATGTTTTTCACATTAAACAACTACTAAAATGTATCAGTGTCCAGATAAAATTATTAAATTCAAACTCTATTAACTCAAAAATAATAGGAATAACCAAGATAACATAAAAATTCATAACCATGCTAAAATAATTATCCATTTACTTCAAAACGACATAACTCATTCATATAGTGCAGGGGTCAGCCAACAAGAAACCATGGGTTAAATCCAGCTTGCCACCTGCTTTTTGTGCAGCCTATGAGTTAAGAATGGTTGTTAAAAAACATAAATGTAAATGGTTTCAACAAAATGACAGGCAGTGGGCTGGATTGGGCCTCCAAGTCCTAATTTGCCAACCCCTAGAATAGTGCCTCAGATTTACAAAGCAATCTTGTGAAACAGACAATTACAAATATTACCTCTACTTTAGAGATAAGGAAATAAATACTCAAAAAGTTTCAAATAAAACAACCAAGATCACTTGGGCACATATGCATGAGTGGATTTGAAACCCAGTGTTCTGGCTTCAAAGCCCGGCACTCTTTTCACTTAAGAGTTGCTGCAAAGTAATAGCTTCCAATTAATTCTTTTAATCTTGTTATTTAGATAAATAATCTTGTTGAAACCCAAGTAACATTTGACATGAAATATAAACTTTTGATGAAACTTCTTATTCATCAAAATGTAAAGAGTTAATAGAAGTCTAATCCAAGTGACTTCAGGCTCTTGCATCAATATTCTAATTTCTGAACAAAATCAACTTGTTAAAAACTATTCACTAAGATTATGTACATACCTGTTACAATTTGCTCAATACATGTTAAAGGGACATCATGTTCACCAAGGAGAAGGTTTTTATAATGAAATTTCTGAAATTAAAAAAAAAAAATCTGCTTAAGAAGTTTTCAGCCACACCTCTACTTTAAAACTCTGAAGTCTTTTATGGTACTTTTAAAAACAAGGAAAATAAAAAATGTGCAATAGGAAGCATAGGGGCTCATATTATTATTGTAATAGTCTAGACTTTGGATAAACTGTAGTCCCATCAAGATTTTATGTGGAATAAAGTGGATTAAAATGCGTAAGGAGGCAAAGCGTGGTGTTATTGGCTTTGCTACCTCTTTAAAAGTCTCTGCTGTTGTTCAGTTCATGTCCAATTCCTTCAGGACCTCATTTTGGGGTTTTCTTAGCAACGATACCAGACTGGCTGGACATTTCTTTCTCCAGCTTATTTTATAGATGAGAAAACTGAGGCAAACAGGGTTAAGTGATTTGCTCCAGATCACAGAGCCAGTAACTATTTAAGGCCAGACTTGAACTTCAGTCTTCCTGATTCTAGACCCCATACTTTATCCACTGGGCCACCTACCTGCTAAAAGTCTGGGGAAGGCAATTGTGCTTACATACTCTATTTCAAGACAGCTCTGTAAGAAGCTGTTTTCACATTTAAAATGAACTTGGGAATATAACTCACTTTACACATAAATACAGCTATAGCCTGTGGTAGAAAGCATTAAGCTCTACCATCAAAATTAATCCTATTTCAATGAAGGGCGATGGGTTTCTTTTCAATGCCATTTATAACAACTCATATTAATTGTGGAAAATTATCTTTTTATGAGTAAAATGCTTATTTGAGAATTGAGTTTTTAATTCAGTTTTTTAAAATATCATTTGGTAAGCTACAATTTATTTATTCACTTGCTATGAGTATTTTTATTACTTTCAAATTTAACTATTCACTTATGAAGAATTCACATTATTGTCAATAAGGCAATTTATAAAACTTTGCCCTGATTTGTGGTTAAAGACTTGGGTTGATCCCTTCATACAAGAAGAGCCAGAGTTAAGGATGAAAGAGCAGAAGGGATAAAATGACCTATCATAGGAATGCAATAGACATAGAGGACAGGCATTGTCCTAACACAATGCTCAAACTCCATATTCTTCAACATAACATGTCCATGAGGAAAAGTTTTTATTTAAATACTATGTGCTAAGCACCATGTGAAAAACAAGGAAGCCAAAAAAGATAGAATTCTGGCCTTGAAACAGATTACCATAACCTAAAAATGCTCACCTAGGAAATCTGATATTAAGGAGAAATTGTAAATAAAAAGAGGAAATAGAGCCTCTTTTCATGCCAAAAAATTGCAATAAGTAAAAAGTATTCTGATACAAATATAATTTCATATTAAAAAGATTAGATGATAAAAAATTGCAAGCACTGACATTTTCTCAAATAACTATTATTCACATAATCAGATTGACAAGAAAAATACTACACTCACTAAACAAATTATTAAAAGCATAAAACTAAACCAACTACATATATACATGTATACATACAAATACATACATATATGTACATACAGAAACACAATGTCCTTCAAATCCTATAAAAATATATTTGTTATATACTGACAAACATTTGATATCTGTATTCAAATATTTCATTGAAAAACTAGTTTTTTGTTTTTTAATAGACCTAAGAAATGAAAATAATAAAATAACTGAAGTTAAACACATATGTTGAGGAAAAAGTCAATTAAAAAAAAAAACAAAACAACACAATCTTCCTTGATGGGTTCTCCAGTTTACCTGGAGTCTGAAGTCTGAATTCAATGGCTAAAGCCTTTTCTAAAAACCAACATTATAAAAGTATGCCTTCCTGCCTTTTGGCAAAGAGGTGGTAGACAACAGATGTAGTATGAAACATACATTTTCAGACACGACAACTGTGTTCATTAGTTCTGCCTGACTGTGAAAGAGAAGCACACACTTCCTGCGTAGGTGTTACCAGAAGTAATGGTGATGTAAAACTGAGAACATCAGTAAAATAATTTTTAATATAAATGTATTATACACAATTGGTTCCCAATAAGTTGATATAACACTGTAAACATTTTCAATTCTATTTTGTAACATCACTCCAGAAAAAGACTGAAAAATCGATTACAAAGTATAAATGTGAAAACATTCAGAAATCATTACTTTGTTCTAAATGATGAGAATATGAATTTCTGCTTTAAAAATTCAATAAGTCTTTCAATTTATGTAAAAGTTAAATACTTTTAGAATTGGAATAAAGAAAATAATTAAGATGAAAACCCAAATGATATCTTCCAATCCTCAAGCGAAGTAAATTCTAAAAGAACACACCATTTTTTCTTGACATATCCAAATATTTTCCTTAAACTGTTTTGAATTCCACTATCTTATAAATGTTGCGATTAACATATATGCTAAAGTAACAAATGTGTTATATTTTCCTTTGAACTCTAAATTTATACAATATCTCATGATAAAAGACATTAAACAAATAATGTTTTATAAATAGGAAACAAACCTGAAATGGCATTGGATCATCTGTAATAAACGAAATTTTGAAATTACTGCATATCAGCTTTCCCCAGAGATCATACTGACTTGTGTCCGTTGCAATGCATTTCCTCACAAAATTAACTTCATTTACAACTATTTCTCCTTTAAAAGAGAAAAAAGACAGTTAAATATTTTTACAGTAATAAATTTATTACATGCACTAAAGTATATTACTATTGGGTAACATATTACTATAGCCTGTTTTTAAAAACATCTTTGATCCTGGCTTAGTGATGCTATACATTCTTTAGTTGCATTATAGCTTAAGATAGAAAATGAAATATATGCAAAAATATCCCCTCCAGAAGTCTACAGCATGTATATAGGGAATAACTGGTATATCACAAGTTCTAGGTCCTTTAGGTTAATGGATTCCTTTACTGGTCTGAAAGCCCAGGACATAATAATTATATCTGTAAGGAGGCATTTATTAGTCAAGAGCAGGCCATAAACTCCCCCCATCTTCATGTCAAAAATTACTAACATTATTCATTCTCTTGTCCTCTCCTCCTGAGTCTGATAATGCCAATCCCACCCCCTCTGCATGTACCCATGACTCCATCCTTTTTAATGTTCTTCTGTAGACTGGCCCCTCTCCATATCCTCTTCCTCTCCCTCTTTATCTTCAATGTCTCCCTGTTACTGGTTCATTTCCTACTATCTACAAACATGCTCAAGTCTGATTGTCTTATCTATCCTAACAAACCCCATAACCCAAATCTTCTCTAGACCCTAATATTCATCTCTTTTCCTATCTCAGCTAAAATTCTAGCAAAGAGTGTCTACACTCACAACCTCTACTTCCCCTTCTTTTGTTTACTCCTTAGCTGACCATCATCTGTGTCCAAATTCATTACTCAACTGAAAATGCTCTTCCCAAAGTGACCAACGACCTCTTATAAATTCCAATGGACTTTTTTTCAGTCTTCCATCCTTCTTGAACATCCTGCAGTATCTGACACTGTTGACTTCTGTTGTTCTCCTTCTACCTATCTGACCATTCCTCAATCCCTCTAATTGACTTATCGACATTAGTGCCCAAATATGGTGCATCCTCAGACCTTCTTCTCTTTAAACTTTCTCACTTAGTAACCTCTGAAGCTCTCATGGGCTTAATCATCTCAATAGAGACAACTCCTAGATCTCTACTGAGCATCAATTCTCTCTCTTCCCCTTCTCTTAACCCTCTTCCAAACTTCCCTATTTCTGTCAAAGACAACAAAATACTTCTAGCTTTTCAGGTTCCCAGACTCTCAGCATCATTCAACTCCTTACTTTCTCTTATTTCACAAATAAAATCAATTGCTAAATCTTGCCACTTCAACCTCTTCAATATTCTTTCTATCCATTGCCATCTCACCGTTCTACAGGGCCAGCTGGATGGTGCAGTGGATAGAGCACCAGTGCAGGAGTCAGGAGGACCTGAGTCCAAACCTCACCTCAGACACTTGACACTCATTAGCTGTGTGACCTTGGGCAAGTCACTTAATCCCAACTGCCTCATCCTGAGTTATCTCCAGTCATCCTAATGAATACCTGGTCATTGGATTCAGATGGCTCTGGAGAAGAAGTGAGGCTGGTGACCTGCACAGCCTTCCCTCACTCAAAAAAACAAAGTCAAGTGCAAGTCATGTCATTACTTCCCTGATGGCATGGTCTTCTTCGGCAACGAAGGATGCACACACACACAACATACACCATGCTGCAACCACCACCTTAGTTCAATAAGCTATATAAAGATTTCCTATTGCTTCTAGGACAAAACAAATACATCTGTATAGCTTTTAAGGGCCTTGAAAACCTTTAACTTTCCAGTTTCATCATACATGATTCCCTTCCTCACACTATATGGTCCAGTCAAACTAATTATCCTGCCATTTAATAATGCTGTAGGCATTTAATAAGTGATTGTAAATTCTGATTAATATGGATTCTTGGTAATGCCAGGATTTTATTTCCCCAAGATTAATTTTTCAGTTTCATTCTGGGTGCACTAATAGAAAAATTGGTGCTGTTAAACAGACCCTCATGCCCTTCATTTCTTTTACTTAATTTTAATTGGATTGAGTCCATTTCATTTGAAGTCATCCTGGGAAAGCAGTAAGTTAACATATCTCCTTTCTAAGTGTTAGCAACTGGAAGTATTTCAAATGAATTAACTTTTAATTTTCCCTAGAAAAACACTTAACTGTTTCATTTTCTCAGAGTTAAAAATATACACATTTATTATATAATATGAAGAACAGGCGAATATAAAATTTCTCTCTGGACTAGCATTATAACTTAATTCACAATAAATTAAAAACTCTGGTCAGCATTCACTAAAGGAATTATCACTTCAAATATTTTAAAGCAAACAAAAATTTTAACGCATCAAAAACAAGAATTTTCAATAATTTACTAAAATATGGGTTAACTTTTAACTTTAAAATTCCATGACACAATATTCAAACCATAGTGTCATTGCAATGCACATAGCAGTGACTGGCTGAGAACTAGAAGAAGTATATTCAGATTTAAGCTGTTTTGTCTTGGACAAATCACCCTGTCCAAGCATCAATTTTCTTTTCTGGAACGTAAGCGCTGAAATAAATACTTATGGTCTGTTCTTGATCTTTAAAAATCCATGACTGCCACTAACTAGAGTGATTAGCGAGTGGCCCCAGGATCAATGGCAGGAAATTGAAGCAGAGATATATGTGAACTATTATCAAAATCATTGATGGAAACAAAAACTAATGCCTTATTTAAGTCCTTCAAATAAAAAACTCATCCTATCAGCCCTCATTCAAAACAAAGTCAAATGCAAGTCATGTTTTCATTTCTCTGACGGCATGGTCTTCTTCAGCAACGAAGGATGAACACACACAATTGTTTATATAACTATATCATTTATATAATCATTTATAACAACATAATTTAGCATCTCAAAATAAACCTGTTTAAAAACCTTGTATTCCTGCTAAAATTGTTAAATTTGCAATATCAAACATTATTTAATAAAGTTGGAGGTAAGTGAATAAAAATCAGAGAAGGTAAGTGAATATAATTATAATAGCAGTATCCTAACACTGACTTTGAAATTTAACAAAGAGACACTGAACTACTATACTCAAATCAACACTGATTTACTTTGTAAGTCAGCAAATTTCAGTCAACTTGCAGAACAAGTATACATGGGGAAGTTGGCAATTGTCCTATGCTAAGACTAATGATACTGTGACTGAAATAAAGACCTCAAACCACTACAAAAAGAAAAATCGGATTAAAAAAAAAATAACACCTAGTTTAATTGTAGGACACAAACAGTGATAATGGACTGCTGTCAACTTGGTGGTTGATTTCTAGAGGAAGGCCAAAGATCCAATAGGCCCTTTGACCTGTTATTTCATCTGGCCCTGCAAGGCAGGGAAGTTCACAGCCTAGTGCTATTCTGATTCCTGTTTTCAACCTGTACAAGTTTTGCTAACCTTTAGGCAACCTGAATCACACTCATCATCCCCCATACTGATGTGGAAACAGCCAATGAGTTTTGCCCCACTGAAGTCCAGAACTCCTAAGCTCAAGAGACCTTCAGTCTTCCCAGCTGCAAGGATAAACATTTTATAATGACATGAATGAAAGCACTGAAATCATGCTAATCAAATGCACGGAGGGCACAAAATTGTATGCAATAATTAATACAGGGAGTAAGATAATGGGAATCCTAAAATATCTCTGTAGGCTCGAATGATAAATGTAGTAGGATTAAATTTAAATAGATATTCATGTAAAATTCTATGCTTGGTTTCAAAATTTCAACTACACAAGTACACTGGGGAAAGTGTAACTAGAGAGAAGTTCAAATGAAAAAGACTGATATTTAATGGACTGTAAGTTCAATATAGAAAGATAAGGTAGCCAAAAGGTCAATGAGGTCTTTGCTGTTCAGCCACATCTGACTGTGAAAGGCTCACACTTGAGGACCTAGACAACCCCCCGCCCTTAAGGCTGCAGGTTCCCCACACCTGCAGGTACTACAGCTTGCCAGGCCTTTCTAATTCTCTACTATCTCTCAAAGTCTGGCCAAGTTCATCTTCTTTGTTTCCATGGCACCATCTGTCCATCTCACCTTTGCTATCTCCTTTTTCTTTTGTCTTCAGTCTTTTATAATACCAGGGTCTTTTCCAATGAATCCCATCTTGTCATTATATGGCCAAAGTATTTAGGCTTCAGCCTCAGTATCTGACCTTTCAGTAAGTAGCTTGAATTAATTTCTTTAAGTACTGACTGATTTGATCTCCTTGCTGTCCAACGAACTCGCAAAATTCTTCTCCAGTGCCACCATTTTCAAGTGTTGATTCTGTGGTGCTCAGCTTTCCTTACAATCCAACTCATACAGCTATACATTGCTACTGGGAAAGCCACAGCTTTGTCCACAAGGTGATGTCTATTTTTTTGCATGCTGTCCAGATTTGCCATAATTTTCCTTCCAAGGAGCAAGCATCTTTTAATTTCATGGCTGCAGTCACTGTCTTCAGTGATCTTGAAGCCCAAAATATAAAACCTGACACTGCTTCCAGTTCTTCTCCCTCTATCTGCCAGGAAGTGATGAGACTTACTGCCAAGATCTTGTTTTGTTTTTTTTTTAATGTTATCATCCGTCAATCTTGAGATTGCTGATATTCTCCTGGCAACTTTAATTCTGGCTTCTGACATCAAGTCTGGTATTTTGCATGATATACTTTGCATGCATATTTAACTGTAAGTTAAATATATAAAGTGACAATATACAGCCTTGTCATACTCCATTACCAAACTTAAACCAATCAATTGTTTTGTGTTTAGTTCTAACTATTGCTTCTTGGCCTGAATACAGGTTCCTCAGAAGACATGTAAGATGATCTGGTACTCCCATCTCTTTAAGGACTTGCCACATTTTGTTGTGATCCACACAGTCAGAAGCTTTAGTGCAATCAATGAAGCAGAAGTAGCTGTCTTTCTGGAACTCCCTTGCTTTTTCCATAATCCAGTGAATGCTGGCAATTTGGTCTCTAGTTTTTCTGACTCTTTGAAAACCAGCCTGCAGTTCTGGTAACTCTTGGTTCACTTATTGCCGAAACCTAGCTTGCAGAATCTTAGGCACAACCTTGCTGACATATGAAATGAGCAAGTGTTTGGTAATTTAAATTATTCCCTGGCATTGACCTTCTTTAAGATTGACACATAAACAGATCTTTTCCAATCCAGTAGCCACTGCTGAGTTTTCCAAAATTACTGGCAACATTAGCCACACCTTTGAAGATTTTTAAATAATAAAATCAGCTGGAATTGTCACCCCCACTGGCCTTACTGTTAGCAATGCTTCCTATGGCCCACTTGACTTCTCCAGAAGTCTGTGTGTTCATCCTTTGTTGCCAAAGAAGACCATGCCATCACAGAAATAGTGACATGACTTGTACTTGACTTTGTTTTGAGTGAGGGAGGGCTGTACAGCTCACCAGCCTCACTTCTCCTCCAGAGCCCTCTGGATCCAGGGACCAGATATTCATCAGGATGATTGGAGATGACCCAAGATGAGGCAATCGGGGTTAAGTGACTTGCCCAAGGTCACACAGCTGAGTGTCAAGTGTTTGAGGTGCGATTTGAACTCAGGTCCTCCTGACTTCTGCACTGGTGCTCTATCCACTGCACCAGCTGGCTGCCCCTCCAGAAGTCCAGTTTTAGGTCAATAACCACCCCATCATGGTTATCTGTGACATTAAGATCTTTCTTATAGAGTTCTTTTGTGTATCCTTACCACCCCTTCTTAATCTCTTTTGCTGTTCAATTCCTGGCCATTTTTGCATGAAACTTTCCCTCGATAGCTCTACTTTTTTTTTTTTTGTAAGAGACTGTCTTTTCCACCCTATTGTTTTCTTCTATTTCTTTGCGCTGTTCACTTAAGAAAACCTTATCTCTCCTTGCTCTTCTGGGGAATGCAGCATTTTCTTGGGTACATCTCTGCCTTTCCCTCTCTCCTCAGCTGTCTGTAAAAGCCCAGCCTCATCAGACCACCTTTTTACTTTCTTGTTCTTTCTTCTTTGGAATGTTTTTTGTTGCTGCCTCCTATAATGAGAACCTCTGCCCACAGTTCTTCAGCACTCTACCAGATCTAATCCTTAAATCAAATACGTCTGCTTCATATTCATAAGGGATGTTGCTTAGATCGTATCTACATAGTCTGATGGTTTTGGCTACTTCCTTTAGTTTAAGTCTTTTATCTTGCAATAAGCTTAGCTCTACTTAGCTCTCCTTATTACCAGAAATCATAATCCTAAAAATAAAGAGGGTGATAAGTTTTATACTCTTCTCTGTTCAGAGCATATCTGGAATACTGTATTTAGTGCTCATCAACAGATTTTAAGGATAGTGACAAGGTAAATAACTAGAGCATGTCCAAGGGAGGGAGATACCAAGCTGTCTTCAAGTATTTAAAGAGCAGTCATGTGGAAAAGAAATTGGGTTTGTCTTACCTGGTCCAAGAAGAACTGGGTACACTTTAGGGAACTAGATTTTGACTTAACATAAGAAAAAATGTACTAACAATTGGAATTGTCATGGGCTGTTTGCAGGACATTTAGTTCCCTATCATTAGGGGTCTTTCAAAGAAGATGCAAAAGTGATTTCTGTACAAGTTAGTTGAACCATAGTCCCTAAGGCTGAGATTCTAAGATTCTATGAAATCTAGCTGCATAGCCCGAAAAGGTGTGTGGTTCCCTGAGAAACATCAGCAGGTCACAGTTTTAATAATTCTCTAGGTTGTACCACTGCAACCTCTGTAACCTCTTCACATTCTATCTGTATGTCTGGTTCTATCTGAACCAGAAATAAACATAAGACTACATAGCCATTAGAAAAGGAAGTTTTTTCTCGCTTCCAAATTAAGGGGATGGTACATTATGCTAAAAATGGAGAATAACACAACTCATTCTGTGACTAAACTAAACAATATAAATAACTATAAATTCTACTCACACCTATAAAATATAAGGATTTCTAAAAAACTCAATCTAGTTCTCTGGCAAGGAAAAATGTCACCATTATGAAGTCTTAACTCTTAAGGACATTATTTAAGTGTTAATGAGGGGCCTAGTTTGGCATAGCAAATATTATTGCAACATCGCTATTATCTTTCTCAACATGGAAACTATTCCAAACCCAAAATTCAACATTTTGCATCATTCAAAGAGTCAAGCAATTATGTCAGAATACAACAACTGTCGATATCAACTTATAGGAAGTTAGCAAAAATCTTAAAGACTGCTTCTACTTACATAAAACTATAAAGTAACAGTTAATCCAAATTAATGATTCAAGGTGACACAGGAAACTTACTAAAAACCAGATAAATATGGATCCCAATGAGAAAATCTAAACTTATCAAATGCTTGTGTGGAAGTGTATTAAGTTCATCTCTAAGACATGAAATTTCCATCTTCAAAGTTTCTTTAATATTACAGAAAAATTCTATGAGATAACTCATTTTATTAAGAGGCAACATACATTATTACTAGCTATCCACTAAAAAAACAATCTTAAACAAAGAGAACTATAATAATTTTCAGTGGACAGAATATACAAAACTCCAACAACAGCAGAATCCTTAAACCAAAATGTCTGGCTCTCAAAGCTGCCTTGTCTCTTGGAACTGCTACAACAGCCTTCTAATTGGCTCCCCTGCTTTTGATCCACCCAACACACAACTACCCAATTTGTTATTTTTGAAACACAAACCTGACTTAACCCACCCCCCACTCCCATTTCTGTGACATCAGGAGTACAATTATTATCTCCATGTTATCCATTATTATCTCTATTTTTTAATGGGTCTTCCTCCAACAGATTGTGAGCTCCTGGAGGAAAGAACTGTCTTGCATCTTTCTTTGCATCCCTTGAATGTTTAGCATAGTACTTTAACGGAGCTGACACTTAATGTTTCCCGAGTAATACTGCACTGGAGACAAAGTTCATGGTCACAGAGAAAAGACCAGAATGGAAATTTAAACTCTGAATTCAACTCCTAGACTTTTAATATGCCATGCTACAAATGACTGTAATCAAGGAAGAAAGCAATTTATCAAATAAATGTTAAAAAAAAAAAAGTCTAAATAAAGCTCATACCTTCTTAGAGGCTGTTTTCTTACACTTAACTTTTTTCCCTTTTTAAAAAAATAAGCTTCCATTGATACCTTTCAGAGTTTTTTTTTAAATCACCAAAATGTCCCCAATTTCCTTCTCATCCCTCCCAGAAACAAAAATTTTTTTAAATCAACAGAACCAATAAATCAATAGTCTAAAAATATATGTAATCTATCTTACACATGAGCCTCTCATGTTTACAAAGGCATGAACATTGGGAGTGGAGAGTGGAAATATCACTTCTATTCTCTGGAGTCACGCTACTTCTGTGTAATTTTGAGATACCCACTCTTGTTTTGTGACTGTTCTTTCCATTTACGTTACTGCAGTCATCATATATAATGTTTTCTTGGCTCTGCTTACTTCATTCACTCTGTACCAACTAACAAATCTTTCCAGGCCTCTCTGTATTCTCATGGTCATGCCTTCCAATGACACAGTAATATTCCATTGAATTCATGTAACACAATCTCTTTGGCATTCCCTAATTAATGGACACCCATTTTTGTTTCCAATTCTTCACCATCACAAAAAGTATCACTATAAATATTTAAGTGCCTGTGAAGATCTTCTTCTCCATGGCCTCCTTGGAGTACAAATGCCTAGAAGAATCACCAGATCAAAGGACAGGGAACTTTGGTAAGGAACCTGGGCCCTCGAGGTCACATGTGGTCCTCTAGGTCCTCAAGTACAGCCCTCTGACTGAATCCAAACATCACAGAACACATCCCCTTAATAAAAGAATTTGTTTGGTAAAACTTGAATTCAGTCACAAGGCCTCACTCAAGTACCTAGAAGGCCTCAAGCCTGCAGGTCCCCCACCCCTGCTATGAACACTTTACTCACTTTATTTGTATCATACTGTTTACTTCTTTCAAAAACTGCCTTTCAAAGGAGCTCAAAAGCAAGCCAATTCTTCATTTTCTACTAGTTACTGCACTCCTTGATTTCAACTCTATCACCAAGCCTCCATGCCAGGCTCCCCAATCCAGCTTCCTTTTGTCTGCTGCCTTCCCTGACTAGATTGCTAGCACCTGAAGACAAGGACGGTCTAGTTTTCTTATTTGTATTCCCAGCACTTAGCAAAGGTACCTGGCACAAAGTAAGCACTTATTAAGTGTTTATTATATTTCTCTTATAATTAGTGATCTGGAGCATTCTTTTATATGATCAATAATTTGCCATATTATTTCTAATAAATTATCTGTTTTCTTATCCACAACAGCAAAGAAGCAGCACAGAAGGAGTGGGCAGAAGAGGGACACTGACAGAGATGAGCTCTATGACAGCAGTGAGAAGACGAAACAAAGAAGCCATTTAGTGCTAAAACAAATAACTGTACAAATCCCAATTACCACTGAGGTTAATAATATTCATAATAATAAATCAACAAGTATTTATTATGTATCTAGTAAATGCCAGGCACATAGCTAAGCACTAGGGATACAAATACAAAACAAACTTTCTGCCCTCAAGGACCTTACATTCTAATGGCAGAGAAACATGCATCCATCAGTCAGTACAGAATATGTATAAACGAATACAGGTTAATTTATAGATAGTACTAGCAGCTAGGCATCAGGAAAAGCTTCATGTAAAAGGTGACACCTGAGTGGAGATTTGAAGAATTCCGAATAGCAAGTACAGAAGACACCAAGGACTAGTCTGGAAAATGAGAATAATGTTTAAGAACAGAAACTAGGAAAGGATCAGGTTGTGAAGAGCTTTAAATGTGAGCCAAAGGAGTTTATATTTGATCCAAGGGTAATGTAGAGTCTTGGATTTGGGGGGAGGGGACATAACTAGGACAAATTGGAATGGGGAAAGATTTGAAGCAGGCTGCCTAAATTAATGGGCACTGCCAGAGTCTAGATGGGGGCCTGGGCTAGGATGGTGCCATGTACGTTAAAGAAAGAAGACTTACGTAAGAAACATTAAGGTAAAAGAAATGGCATGATTTGGCACCTGTAAATGTGAGATGAGAGTGGGGAGTCAAAGGTAGCATGGAGATTGCAAACCTGCATGACTAGAAGGATGGCGGACACAAGTTCAAAATTGTGGTAGTTTTAAGGAGAAAAATAGTGAGTTCTTTTTTGGACATGCTGAGTTTGAGATGACTATGAAACACCAAGCTCAAAATGTCTAGTAGGTATTTCCTTATGCCTTCAGCTGCTAATACATCCCCCACAAAGAGTGCCTTCAATCCACATTATATGTATCATGTACGTACCTAGTTATTTACATGTTGTCTTCCCCATTAAAATATAAGTTCTCTGAAGGCAAGGACTATGTTTTTGCTTTTTTTTCTATCCCCAAAAGTTAGCACAATGCTTGGCACATGGTAGGTGCTTGATAAGTGCTTCTTGACTCTTGATTCTACACAGATAATTTGCAGATTTATTTATCTAGCCATACTCTCTCCTGAGCTTCCTTTGCTGCATCATGAACTGCCCACACGACACTATAAATTTTCAGTGACAAGTGTATGTAAATCATTCAATAAAAGACTATAAGCTCCTTAAGGTCAGAGATTACATCATTTTTTTCATCTTTATATCCTTAGACCCTAGTGACAATTTTTTTTTCCTATAGAGAAAGCACTTAATATTGAAATGATTTTGAGCCTGAGACAGTGATGCACTCACAAGACAAAGAGGCTAAGAGGGGGATTCTTTTTGCGAGGTGAAAATAAGAAGACTACTTTTTATGCTAAGATTGAGATGATAGTAGAAAATGTCAATGAAAATTTATAGTAGCCAAAAGGAAAAAAATGGGCTAAAGCTCAATAGAAAGTTCAGAACAATGTGAAAGTTTGGAAATGTTAATTTAGGAGTCATCAGCAAAAAGATTTGGGCAGAAATCATGAGAATGTATGTTTTCTATCAAAGACAAGAAATGGAGGAGGTGGGGTGGAAGGACAGAAAATAAGTACTGGAATCCTAGAGAATGTCCTCACTGTGGAGTAAGGAACAGGGTAGAGAGAAGAGCAGCCATCAAAGAAAACAAAAACAAAACAAAAGAGGGAGGAGAATGATAACAGAGTGTCAACTATGCCAATGGAAGAAATAGTTTCAAAGAAGAGAGGATAGTTGAAAATATTAATATAGGCAAGAGTTCTAGGATCAAGGCAACGAAAACTATTACTAGATTTGCCAAGAAGAGGAAAATCAGGGTCAATAAAATAGTAGGAGATAGTTGAAGGTTTAAGGATAAGACAATGACAAAAAAAAAGGAGGGCAGAGTTACATCATAATATTCTACATCTGTAAAAGTAAAATCAACTTTTAAATGACTAGTAAATCTTAATATTTTTATATATGTGAAGAAATCCTATATGCCTCAGTAAATTTGGGGGGAATTAAAATGACTCAGTTTAATGAAATGGTAAGAATGCGTAGCTCACAGCACTGCCATTCCAGTAAAGATAATACATCAATTTAAATGGAAATTTAATGGAAATTTAATGGAACTGCAAGTGTTCAACTTGGGGTCACACTATCAGAGCCAGAATGCTGCTCTGGCCACTAAACCATCGATGTGATTCCAGTAAGTTCAATTAACTTCTGCTACAAAATGAGAAGAGTTGGATTAAATGACCTTTAAGGTCCCTTAAAAATCTAAATCTATAATCTTATAATCCCATAGTGACTTTTATGCCACATACATGGAACGCTAATTTTTTTTTTTTTAAAAAAAACAAAGCCTAAGGTTACTCACAAAAATAAAAAACAAAACCCCAAAACCAAACAACCCTAACATCTAATTCCTGAAGGGGAGAGAAAGGAGGAGTCAAGTTGATGGAAAGGCTTTTATTTTCTCATACCCTAATGAGTTTTCCCTCAGCTTTAGCCTCTATTTTATAAAGCGAATGCCAATTGCATATGGTCTGGTTATCTCTTTATGTGCCTAGTAAATTAAGGTTTCCATAATAACTAGTATAATGACCCAAACAGATCAGCAATCTCATCAATCTAAAAGCTCCCTCCAATAATACAGGTAGGAACCACCCATGCCTGTCGATCATATGCAACTCTTGTACACATGATTATATCAAAACAATCAAATTCTAAGGATCTGGTGATATAATCAAAGTTACTTAATTCACCATAAGAGCATTGAAAATGGAACTTTTTAAGGCAAACCAAAACTAAATTAAATCTTCCGTGCATAAGCATATGTTCAGAATTAACAGCATCTGATAGTGCTTTAAGCTTTACAAAACACTATACATACACTCTCTCATTTAATCTGCATTCAATCTTTATGCGGCTAGGAGCTAAGTACTCAGTACTTAAACTGATATGTTATCCCATACATAAGGACACTTCCCCAAAATGCAGACAAAGGGTAAATGATAATCCCATACATTTCCTTCCCTAAATTTACCACAAGAGATAAATCCATTGTTCTAAGGGATTTCCTCACTTTCTCTGGACAAAAGTCAAGGATGGTAGCCCTAAGTGCTAGAAATGTTATCATCCCTATTTTACAGATCAGGAAACTAGAGCTAAAAGATACTGAGTGACTTACTTGTGGTCATATAGCTAATAAATGTCAGAGCTGAAATCTGAACCCAGGCCTCTCCCACAGCAAGTCTAGCCCTCTTTCTATTATTACACAAGGCCTCTAAAATATTTTGAGTATTTCATGATCTTAATTTTTTAAAAAGGGACATTTGTTAACCTAGATAGTTCATCATATATGGAAATACTCATGCATCTAAATTTACATTTAACTTAATTTTAAAATGTGTATTTCCTATTATATTCATTCATCAGGTAAAACTATTTTTCTCCCAAAATGACACTTAAGGCCACAATATCACTATATGTCTTAGTATCTTACTTAATAGTTTATTTAACAAACAAAAAACATCTTTCAAAGGTGTTGAAACAAAATATTTTAAAATGAGGATTAAAAAAAGATTTATAACAGCACAAAATAAATTGGTCTAATTGCTCCTTTTTATGTTAGAAACTAAGTCAAGTTTGTTTTTTAAAATTCTTGTGCTTAAAAGACTAGTGTACAAATAAATACTAAGAGAACTGGGAGGAACCATATTAAAAAAAACATTTTGTATAAATATGTTATTAACTATTCTCAAACGGTTTCTAAGGGATTCCAAAATGAAAAATATTTACAATAATTTACATTTAAAAGCAACTTGCCTTAGCCAAGAATCCAGTTATTCCTATAATAAATTCCCTTAGATTTACTAGGACTTGAGAAAAGGTGTTACTTTAATGAAATATATTCCATTTCAACCACACAGCCAAATACAGTTTTCTAAATAACTTCCCAAGAGGGAAAACAGGTGTAGAAAGCAGGCTGCTCATCCAGGATGGGTGTGGGGATCCATAAAAAAAAGTATGGAAAAGTGCTTTACCATATATACAAGATTTTTTTTAAATTAAAAATCTATCAATACAAGATATATAAAATGTTTCTGACCTGGTGTTACCTATTTTGGAGTTGATCCAAACACAGACATCACTCATTTAAAAACTGATCTTTGGAAATGTTTGCCA
Organism: Bettongia penicillata ogilbyi; assembly: GCA_023548195.1. Lineage (NCBI taxonomy): Eukaryota > Metazoa > Chordata > Mammalia > Diprotodontia > Potoroidae > Bettongia > Bettongia penicillata. The sequence goes on along the minus strand of JAJHZJ010000009.1, from coordinate 21,835,263 downwards.
AAATTGACTATACTATACTTAGCAACAGAGATGAGCGGCCTCACAGATCATTCAGTCCAGTCTGTTCCTGAAGCATCACTCTCCTCAATAATATCCCTAAAGTGATTACAAAGACTGCTTAAGGATCTTGGGTGGGTCACAAGAAACTCACCTGAACTACACCCACAGAAGCAGCTCTTTCTTTTTTCTTTAATCATTCCAATTCAATTGAACTTCATTCCACATCCCTTAAGTGACTGTGGAACGAGCAGCCATCACACCAAAGGTACTGGTCCTCCCTGAACACCCCCTACACCTCATTTACTGCAGAAGACTTGTGCGTCACATGATCTCATCACCAACACTGTCTTCCGTTTACCTAAGCACAATAAACTTCATGGATGCACCCTCACAGCAAATACTGGCGTTTAACAGACTTTGTGATTGTAAGGAGAAGAGACAGACAAGAGGTGAGAGTGTGTGGTGCAGAGCGCTGGACTGATCATAGACTTATCCTTTCCAAGCTAAATATTTGCATTCATCAAAAGCGCTGCCCACAAGGCAAAAGGCTACCAGAAGAATTAATGTTAACAAACTAGAGCTCTTCTCGGAGCATGAACAGTTTGCTGCTGACTTGGAGGGAAAATCCACCCCAAATATTCACACGGACTATCCATGCCCACCCTGTAGGGGGGCAGTCTGACCAGCCAGTCAGACATGCTGAAATTTCACTTTACAAGAGTGATGGCGTTTTGGTCCTCTCTGAAGATGAAGGGCAACACCAGGCTGGGATACAAAGGTAGAGATGACATTCCTGGTCCTCAGGGAGCTTTCACTGCATTGGGAGAAATGCTACGCTATGTACGTCAGACTCAATTCCACAAACATTTATTAATCAACTTGCTGGTTACTGGAGATAGACAAACAGAACTGCTCCTACCCTCATCAAGGACTTTAGCTTACTTCAGGGGCAACACACATACAAAAGTGAGTAAATACAAAGCAAATTCAAAATAATGAAAAGTGATTTCAAGAGAGAATGTTTTAATAATTGGAGGAATGAGGAAAAAGACCAGTAGAAGGTCATATCCCAGTTCCAAAGAAACTAGAGATTCTAAGGAGATGAGGGGGAAGATTTCAGACATGGGGAAGGAACCAACTGGGCAAAGTCCCAGAGTAAGGAGACAGGATAACATGTGAAGGGAACAGCTGGCAGGCCACTTTAACTAGACTGAAGAATGTGTGAAGGGCAATAATGCTAAATAAAACAGCTAACAAAGGACAGACCTATGGCAGAGCTGGTAGGATATAACTATTTATATACTCATTTCTAAATCTATACTGGGTGCCTCCACCCCCACCATCCCCTAACACAAAACACGACAGAGACAGAATTCTACCACAGATACTAAAAGAGGGAAAAGTTTTCTAACAATTTGCTTATGTGACTTTGGGCAAATCACTTAACCTTCCTGGGCCTGAGCTTCCTTACTGGAAAGCGAAGAGGCCGGAGCAGAGCGCCTCTGAGGTCCCTTCCAGTTCCAGATCTAGGATCACTATCATCATCCAAGCTATTTTATTGCTGTTTTATAAGTTAGTCAACAAGCGTTAATTAAGTGCCAGACATGGTCCTGAGCGCTGGAAATACAAAGAAAGACAAAATTGTAGGCTCTGCCCTTAAGGAGTTCACTTTCTAAAGGAGAAAACATTTAAAGAACAAAATAGATACAAGATATATAAAGTGTAAAGGTTGTACACAGGTTAAAAAGGATCTACAACTGAGAAAAGGCCATTAGACTTAGCAATTAAGAATTCACTGGTAAACTTTGGAGAGGGAGGTTTCAGTTCAATGACAAAGCCAGAAGCCAGACTGGAGAGGGTTTGTAATTGAGTGAAAGTGTGAGAGGAAGTAGGATGCAGAGGAGAGGAAAAATAAAATCACGTGAAGATCTTTTAGAGATGGGGAATAGGTAGAATGGGGTGTTAGGGTTATATAAAAATGACTGCCTTGTTGCAGTGGTTGAGATTCTGTAATAAACTTAGATTGGATAAAGATAGCATAATTTCACAACTTTCTTCAGCTTCATTCCAGCATGAGACTAGAAGTCAAGGCAAAGCCCAGTGGAAGCAACCCAAGGTTGGGGTTTGGTGAAGCATGACTAGAAATAGGACAAGGAGGCAAAGAATTCAAGCACAGAAGACAAAACAGTAAAACTGATTTACAAAGGGGTCAAGGCGGGTAAGGGAGCAAGCCAGTGCAGCCCTGACCACCTGGAAAAGAACTGAAGGAACAGGATGAGGACTGTAAGATATAGGGAAAGATGGAATGCTAAATGGCTATGACCAGATAAAGAAATTTCAGAGTTCACAAACATGAAAGTACAAAACTTAGGGGTCATGGTAAGAGCAAGGGTATGATCATTTCTGTGTCTAACTGAGAGTAGGTCATAGTAACTGATAAAGAAATGAGAATCTGGAATAGTTGAGGGAATGTCAATTTGCATGTTGAAATCTAATAAGAGGGCAGAAATTGAAGTGCAAAAGAATGAGCCTGACACTGAGGAATATAGAATGTTCACACAAGGAAGAGACTGTTTAAATGCCTTGTTAAAATCCAGGTTTATGTCTATTTAACTTATGTTACCCTGGAGAAAAAGAAATGAGTTTAGAATAGCATTTATTGTTCTTCATGAACCCATATTGGCTGACAGAGATCAGTCCTTTCTTTTCTAAGTTCTAATCAGTCACCCTTTAATAGCATATTCTGAAATTCTGTTAAGTATCAAAGTGAAACTCATGGGTCTATAATTTGAAGAAACTACTTCCTTCTAATATCTCAAAACCAGGACAATAGCACTAAAAAAACCCTGGCTTTAGTGTCAGAGAGGTGGAGCTCTTCCAGCACTACTGATATTGACCCTGAGCAAACTGCTTCACTTCTCTGGTCCTTAGTTTCTTCTATAAAATGTGGGGCTGAATGAGATAGTTTCTGAGGCACATCGTATTTCACCTAAGATGCCAGAGAGCTTCTGCCAACTTCCAGTTATATGACAACTCTCTCCATGCTTCCCCAGTGATCACTGGCAGCAGTTTGGTGATCATATCTGCAAATAGTTTTAACTCCCCAGGTTGTAATTCATCAAAGATAGGTGATTGCTACTCCTTTAAGGTAGCTAAGTTCTCTAATTATCTATGCATTATCTAAGATTTTAATTTCCTATTGTTTACTTTTGTTTTATCAATTTCCCATTATGCAAAGAAAACAGATACAATAAAACAGGCTCTAATTAAATATTCTTCTTTGTTAAAAGGAAAGGTTTGTGGGATGGGGTATAGTGTATATATTTGATATAAAAAAAGACATCTATAAAACATTTTTAAAAAACAAAAATAACAATTAAGTCATTCTACCTTTTCTCTACTGTCACTTAGCCTGTTTGTGTGGTTTACTGTGAAACTCAAAAGAAGCAATATATGCCTAGTGCTTCAATGCAAAATGCTCTGTAAACACCAATTAAGTCTTCTTTCTCTGGCCTCCCATAACTTTTAAAGTTTTTCTTTTCAGATATTTTTAAAGTTTAGAAGTAGCTGGTTCAGGGCTTTTCCTTCATGACAAGTCTCACTGGTCATACCAGTTTGTCTGTTCTCAGTTATTCATATTCCCTTCAAGTTGAGAAACTACAGTCAGCCTCTCTTGAGGTTTCCCCTTTCATCCCTTGATTATTTCAGTATAACTGATCTGACACAAGAACTCCTTCCAGTGATACACTATGCAAGTCAACCATACCTACTTACTTTATAAAAAATTTTGTCTAGAAATTCATGCAACCCACTAGAAGTTTTCCTCTACGTCTTCTGACAGTACATGAGAGAAAATGGAACTAAGATTTCACTTTCACAAAATGACTATCTCACCTAACTTTCCAATCATAGATTCGTGGACACAATTCCTCCTGAAAATTGACCATTGCTAATAAAACTTGGCGGTAAAAAAATCAGGTTTAGTACTGTCTCAGGTACATACTATCTATGATGCAATGGAAAAGTAGCTTAACCTTGCAAAATCCAAGGCAGTTCTCTAAACTACAAGTTTTAAAAATCTGTAACAGTAGAAGAAGTTTCAATACCAGAACTACCTATCCCACAGAGACAATCACAGGTCCAAATAAAAATACAGCTATAATATGTCTTTCCATTCCATTTGGGTGACCCATAACTAATTCTTTGGAGACTGTGGTATTCATGACTTAAACATATACAGCAGTACCTCAATGGAATCATTGTTCCACCAAAATTTTATCCTGATAATTTCTCATTCTTTTTGAACTGACTTCCTTTTTTGGAGCCTCAGAGCATGAGATCCTATCTACATTTTCTCTGAATTTCATGAAACTCACCCTCCTAAACTCTGAAATATACATCAGTCTATGCCTTGCATATTACATTCCTTATCTACTTATTCTTAAGATGGCCATTATCACTCTCCCTCAAGATTCTCCTCACAGAATTTCAAAGTTTCAAATTTCAAGGCCTTCTAGTATAACCCATACCTGAAGAATCCCCTCTCAATATAGTATAATCCCCTTTGGGGGCAGCTGGGTGGTGCAGTGGATAGAGAGCACCAGTGCAGAAGTCAGGAAGACCTGAGTTCAAATCTCACCTCAGACACTTGACACTCACTAGCTGTGTGACGTTAAGCAAGCCATTTAAACCCCAATTGCCTCATCCTTGGTCATCTCCAGTCATCCTTATGAATATCTGGTTGCTGGATTCAGATGGCTCTGGGGGAGAGGTGAGGCTGGTGACCTGCGCAGCTCTCCCTCACTCAGAACAGGGTCAAGTGCAAATCTTGTCATTATTTCTGTGATGGCATAGTCTTCTTTGGCAACAAAGGATGAACATGAACACGCACACACTCAACAAGTGCAAAACCTAAAGTGATTCAACATATTAAAGACAGAAGTAACTAATATACTCACATTTTCTTTTAAGGAAGCACTCAGGCTTAGATTCTAGTTCATGAAAAAGGACACAGAATTCCACAATCCTGAAAATTCATATGCCTGTGACACACAAACTATGTGACTGGGTAAGTCATTTGGCCTCTGTATTTTAGGCAAATCTCTAAGACTGAAAGTGGCAGAGAAGGTGGTGACTGGTATTGGTAGAGAGCAGTTCTCACCTTGGGGTTTAAACTCGAAGGTCCAGTTTTTATCTCTATCATACATAAGTGTGTTTATAAATGAAAAATTCATCATGTACCTTAAATGTTTCAATGATATCCATTGGGGAAGGGTTTTAACACTGTCAGAGGAACAGTTGATGTGGTTGCAAAGTACACTGTGCAAATGTTTCTTTAATTTTGTTAAATGTTATAAAATCTTACTTTAGCTACATATTAGCTACTTATACTCTTATTTAGCTACTATTTCATATTTATTCATGTGTCTCAAGAAAAATGTACAACTGTTCCCAAATATAATTTCAAAAAAACAATTTATATCCTAAATATTCTGTAAAGATGTAGGGCCTCCACAACTAGTAGGAAAATATATCATTTCAAAAGTTGAGTCAAACAGGTAAGAAAATAAATTACCTTTTCTCTCCAGTTATTTTAAAATATATAACTGCATTACAGCAAAGATGCTCGATGAAAGATGCCTAGTTTTAATTATATTTACAATAGGGCAGAAATGATTTAAATATACTAGATCTACTGAAATGTATCTATGACTACAGAAGTACTTCTCAAACCACAGACCAAAATTCGGGTTGAAAAGAATCCTCAGGTTGTCCTCTTTTAGAATGACTTGTTTTTGTAATGAACTCCTGGTCAACTTATGATTATAATGACTGGGAATCACTTCAATCACTATGATCATTGGTGTTTTGAAATCTAGAAAAATTCACCAAAACAAAATAACACTTTTCTTACTATGAATTCTGGCAGACTTCCTTGGAGAGAGAAGAGAGAACAGGTAGATTAGATGATCCATAGTGTCTCAAGACTTTACACAGCAATATAAATGAAGTTACCATTAGATATGGAAATAAATATTCAAAAGAAGAGATGTAAATGATCAACCTACACACTTAATCTGTGAATTCACTGACTGGGAGGCCCATTCCTTCAAATGAGGCAGATGCCTGCTTACACTGAATAACTCTTTCATGTCCTTCTACAAACTTGCCATAGCAGGTCCCACTCAACATGTCAGAGACCTTCTTGTTTGCTCCCACACAGAGCGGATGCTGGTGGAGCACTCCAGGTATTCACCTTCATCCATTGCCTTTGCCACATTACTAGCCCATCTTTTCCTCCTAACATACATTTCCTTCTTGACATCATTTAATCCTGCTCTCCAAAGTGACAAGTCAGTCATACACCATAGCCTACTCTACTCAGCATGTGTACTTAAGACTTTTTGCATTGTGTCTCACAATCATACGCTATCAGTGTTGGTATTAAAAAGATGGAGTTTTGTTTTCAGGAGAAGTTTGGAATCCTTTAAGGAGCTCTTCAAATTCCTAAAGGCAATCTAGCCCTCTCTTTGCCTCTTATTTATTTCTGAGTCTAATATATCCATTTAAGCTGTCTGTCTCAGATATACATATTGATGGACAAGCTCTATAGTACGCCATAATCTGAACAGCAGACATAAGACAAATTCTTTAAATGATTCTAGATCTTTTCCAGGAGGCTCTACAATGTTCCGCAGCTTCAGATAAACATTATTGTCATCCAATCAACGGCTGATCCATAATTATTTATTAAGCACCTATTTATATGCCAGGTACTATGCTAGGTGCTGGGCATACAAAAAGAAAAATAATCTACTTTCAAGGAGTTTACATTCTAATGGGATAGCTATGTACATGTGTAAATGTATGAAGAATAAATAAAGAGAATATAAAAATAAAAAGTATTTAACTACAAGGTAATTTGGGAGTGGGAACAAGCACCCAACACCAAAATCCATGTAAGCAGCATCTAGTGGACCTCTTAAAGTTTAATTCTGTGCCTGATCCTTTCCATCAAAGTGGCAAATAACTTTGTTGAACATACATCTCCCAGCTGCATGCCTCACCTGATATTTACGATTAGGGAGTCACAGGGCTACTTCTGTTGTATACTTCAAGGATTCTTGAATGATTCTAAAGTATGAATTTAGTGAACCAAAAGCTTTCTTCGTAATCAAACAATGAACACAGTGCAACCTTCTGTCCTTTATATCTTTCTGCAGAATGGTAAAGATGTGGTCCACTGGAGAATACCAGTTACAAACAGCCGGCACTGCTCCCCACTAACACCTCCAGAAGTCACTGATGCCCAGATGAATCTCTAAGATTTTGTACAGATCAGAGAGCAGGCTCTGGAGTTGTTCTCTCTGCTGCTTTTTTGGTGTTAATGAGGTCAGTTTTCCCCACATCTTTCTCTTCCTGTCAATGTTCTCACAATGTTGTTGCCTTCAGCACCAGTTCTCCTTTATGGACACTAGGTCCAATCTTACTGTTTTCCCTATCTTTGTTTTCTTTAACATAATTTTCACCTTTTCTATAAGCATACAGGAGACTGTCATGTTAGAATGCAAGCGTAAAGATTCTTTTGTCTTGTTCATTATAAAAATCCTTACAGATCCCATTTCCAATTTTATACTTGTCCTGCTTCCATCTTCATACTTAAATACTCAGGATGACTGTGTTTATTTGGATCTCTAGAAAAATTCTGCTAATTGATTTTAAGTCTGCCACCCCTCCCCCCAAATGCTTTTCTCTGCTTTATGAGGCAATATTGCTCATAATCCATCATCCTTGGTAAGATTTTACAAACAAGTTTATATTCTTAATTACAGTAGCCTTTGGCTACCCTTTCTCTCCAGTTGGCAAGTATGTCAAACGTTTGCTGAGGAACTTTTTAATGTTTCAGTTGGGTTCTTTTTGGTTTCCTTCTTATAGCAATTAACATCAAACGTCCGTATAAAATTATACAAATCGGTGTTGAGGCCATTCTAGTCTATCATCCATTTTTACTGTCAATTACTTATTTAAAAACTTTAGTTTCAACTGTTATGTCTTTTTCTCAGAATTATTCTTTCTTCTACCTTCTTTACCAATTCTGATCTTTGCTGACAATGCTGTATGTAGACAAGCTGATTCAAAACTGACCCAAATATCAAGTCTTTGCTAAAATATAGGAAATTTCATTTCTTGTGATCTTATTTGCTGTTTACCAATTCTTTTCTTAAAGAAAATATTCATGCCATATGGGCATGTCTACAAATTTCTGTTCTCTGTCCTTCCTGAACCATGGTCAACAACCACATTAAAAATGCTTAATTAATAAGATATATAAAGTAAAACAACTGAGATTTTGCCCCACACTTTTCAAAGGAACAAAATGATTTCAGATGGAAACAGAAAAAAGTTGGATTATCTATGATACATTAATTTACTGTCAATGAAGTTATGGCTGGTTCCAACAGTTCTAGAAAATAATGAAGAACTATGGGAGACAAGTCACTAAACTGTTCATACCCTTTGACCTGGTGATCCATTACAGGGAATACACCTTAAAGATGACAAAGGCAGAAAAATTTGTATTTTTTAACATTTACATATAATAATATGTATAATAAACACATATATTTACATATAAAATATTCATAGCAGCACTATTTCTGGTATCAAATAACTAGATACTGATCAATTAGAGAATGGTTCAACAAACTGAGGAATAAGAATATAAAGTAGAAAGATAAGGAATTCAGAGGCGCATAGCTGGAGACCTATACGAACACTGAGCACCAAAGGCAGACTCAGGAGGACCACACGCACACATGAAAACAGCAACAAGCTCATGTGCAAAAACACAGAAGAAGGAACACACTTCCCTCAATAGAGAAGTGTGAGAATGTGGGGGTGGAACGTTTCATGGGCTGTCAGATGTGGAAACTGGTCAGTGGGAGAGATCTGTCAGAGAATGACAGGGTGTAAATGCTAGCCATAAAAAATGAGCAAATCACTTCTTTTACAGCTTTACTCCAATGATCAAAAATGAAAAGCATAATAATTTGATTATCCAAACTAAGTAACTGGTTACTATACTTAGGTGAATTTCTGATTTCATATTTTAAGAATTTATTACTTAGGTAACTGAGCTGAGACACAGCAGAAAACAGACTGAATCTTGACTCAGAAGACCAGAATTTTAGGCAGTTTCATTTCATAGCTGTATGACTTCACCTTCCTGAGCACTGGTTTTCTCACCTGTAAAATGTAAATTCACCTCCTATCCCTAGTTCCATCCATGGTTCAGCTCAACTGTACCCTCTGTATAAGGCTTTCTTTACAAACCTTTCAGCTTGAATGCTCCCCTGCCTCCAAGGAAATTCCTTTGAGTATAATGTCTAGATACTTTGTACTTATCTGTGCATCCATCTCCACTCTGGAGATAACCTCCTCTAAGAGAATTGTTTTCATTTGATCTAATTTAAACTCCAGCACCCAGCATAGTACTGTGTAGGTGCACAGTAGGCACTTGGTGTCTTTTAACACTAAATATTATGATTCTTAATCTTTTGACAATTACTTTTTGCTTACAAGCTTATCTGAAGTCACAGGTGACCCGGCTGAGTTTTTTCTTGGTTTCTGGATTTACGAAAAGCCAGGGCCAGTTTCTAACAGTAGCGCATTGTTCAATATATTCTAGAAAAAGTCTAACAGTCTTATTGATGAAAATTGAGGGTAGAGAGCCAAGAAAGAAAAAGGACAAACATAAAGAGACTTGTCTTGGGCAAGAATCCTGTTTTTTTATTCATCTCTGTATAACTTAAACTGCCTTGAACATAGTAGACAGTCACTAAGTGTTTGCTGAATAACTGTGGTACTAAATGAAGTATTTTTCAGAAAGTTAAAACAAAAATGTATATTAAATTTTCAATCTTTTAAGTGTAAAAATCTAATTATTTGTCAGGTAAACAGAATGACTTGAATATTTTCGATGTTAAAAGTAACTTATATTATTTTTTAAGAGGAGGCAATGGTCACTCAATGATTCTAATTTTTTGTCAGTATTTACTATTCTTCATGTTGAGGGAAAAAAAGTTCTGGTTATCGTAGCTTAAATGAAAAGCATTTTTAAAAAAAGTAAAAATGTGTAACTCCTATTAATGATTTGACAAATCATGAGAATGATCTTTAAGAATAGAAATCTGGAACCTTTAACTTGTTTGGACAGAATTTAAATTTTAAATAGCTAATAGGCACACATTTAAAAGTAGCACTGCTTCATATTTTAAAACAATATACAAAAAGTCTCCAAAGTGGCTATGAATGCGTTAATTGGAGTATGTATCTGTATGAAAAAGCTTATTGTGAGAAAAAAGAAAAACAGGAACAAAAAATAAATATTTGTAGCTAAGTATTCGAGTTTCATTTCTGTTAGTTCACACCGCACTTGAGAAGTGGTATTCGTTAATGTGTTTTTATATACGATATCGTATTTTAAAACAAAATTTAAAGTCCACATACCCAGAAATGCTTCAGATTTAGTAGGGTGCCTTCATGCTGCAGGTGCTTAGTGTCTGCTAGACTGCTGGAATGAGTGGAATAAAGTAACTTTCTAACTCCAAACCCTGCACACGACAACCGGCGTTCGGGTTACATTCCAGGTCCTGGAGAGTCGGCTCTTTCCCCAGCACAGGCACTACGCGGCTCCAGGCGCAAGCCCGCCGCTCCCCGGGCGCCAGAAGCCCGGCCTCCCGGGCGGCACGACCCCCGCCCGGCCCGTCACACAGCACCGCTGGCCCGCACACCTGACGGCCGTCACCACCCTCGCTCCTCCTCACCTGCGCGGCCGCCCCGGCCAGCCCAGCAGCCGGCACCCCTCCGAGGCCCGGGGGCTCACCTGGCAGAAGCACGGCTTCCAGCTTCCTGATCCTGGGCTCGGGGCTCCTCTTGTCTTCATCCTGAAACGCACCGGGGAAGGGAAGCCTTGGATCGGGAGCGCTCCGGCGCGGCGAACCCACAGCGCTTCCCCAGCCCGCTCGGCCCGGGCGCCGTCTTCACCGCTGCGGATCACTGGGGGGCTCCCTCGGGGGGCTCCCTCGGGGGGGGGGCTCCCTGGGTATCTGATTTCCGAGAAGGGGGTCCCTCAGCTTCCCCCCCCACCGCTTACGGAAGTGCGGCATGGGACGGGGGACCCCCCCCACACACCGGGGTCTGGGGCACTATTTACCCTCCGCTGCACCACCTTGGCCCTCCGGCGGCAGCAGCAGGGCATCGGGAGGGCCCCGCCAGGGGGCGCCCCGCGGCTCGGAGCGAACGGGGGAGCGGCGCCGCGGACTCGGGCCAGGAGCTCCTTCCAGGGCCACACGAGTTTTAAAAGTTTCCCGGGACCGGCCTGGGGGGCGGGGGGCGAGGCTGGTGCCGATCCGGGATCCCTCGGTGCTCCGGGGGTTGGGGGCTCGCCCGCTCGTGGGGCACGGGACTCGGGGGGCACGGTTCTCGTGGGCTGCCTCCTCCCCACCTGGGGGACGCGAAGCCCGAACCACCGGAGTGGAAGGAGGAAAAGTCCCGACCCTCTCCCCGCCCCCAGCCCCACGCGAGCCCGACACTCGGAGGTGGGGGAGGGGCGCCCCTCCCCCCGGCATGGCCCCACGAGGATCCGGTCGGCGGCGGGGGAGGGGAGGCTGTTTACCTGAGGCGGCGACGCCGGCGGCAGGAGGTAGGACCTGAAGGTGGGTCGGGGAGGCTTGGAGAACATGGTGCCCCCCGGCGGCTTCCTTCCTTCCCACCTCTCCTCAGCAGGGGCGGCGGGGGTCACCCACCCCGGCGGGGGGCGGGGGGCAGCGGCGCGGGCAGGGCCGCCTTCCTTCCCCGGCCACGGCCACGGAGTTTCCCGGAGGAGTCGCCCAGGCCGTCTGGGTCTGCGGCCACCCCCCACCCGCCCCCCACTGGGAGGGCGGAGACTGGGGCGCCCGGAGCGGGGAGGAGGAGCCGCGGGGGGCCGAGCCCGGCGTGACGCGGCCCTCGAGTTCCCAGCCCCCGGAAGGGACCTCCCCGCCCCCGCCCCCGCCCCGCCCCACCCCGCGGGAGGGGAAGGGAGCGGACAGCGGCGGTGGAGGTGGAGGTGGGGGGGCGCGCCCGCGTGCGCGCGCACGGCCGCTCGAGGCAGGCCTGTGCCCCGCCGCGGAAAGTCCTCCGCGGGGCGGCCGGGCACCCCTGGGGGCGCGGAGGACGGCGGCCATGTTGGGCGAGGAGACCCGAGCGGGCGGCTACGGCGGCACACAGGGGCCAAACGGCCCCCGCTGCCCGGGCGGGAGCGCCGCGAGCCTCGGTCCGCGCGGGCCCCCGGCCCCGCCGGCCTCCTCTCCCTGCCCTCCCTCGGACAGCGCCCGCCTCTTAGTCATCAGACTTGAGGGACTCGTTATTTCCAGAGAGGATCCGAAAGCCCCAGATCCCCGGGTGGGGCCGCAGCCGCCCCGGCCCCCAGCTGGCCTTCCCGGGCTGCAGGGCGCAGTGCCTCCGCCGGACCGTGGGCTGCTCGCCCGGCCCGCAAGCGTTTGTAAATGAATGAAGCCTTTATTACGCCCCGAGCGGGCCGGGGAGGAAGGGCCCGTTAGAGCCCGCTGGGAAGTCGCGGGGAAGCCCCGAGCCTGGCCGTGGGCGATCTCGCGGAGAGATCCCCGAGCCGGACCGGCGAGGCAGGGGCGGGGAGCCGGGGCGTCCGCGGGAGGAGCCGGTGCCGGGCTGGGGCGGGGAGCGTACCGTGCGGGCGGGCTCTGATCGCGCCGGCTTGGAGCAGAGCCTGTGAAGCGCCTCCGGGCCGCCCAGTGCTGGCGTGGAGCCTCGGGCCCCCGCGCTGCGTGGTGGGATCCCCTCCGTGTCTCAGTAACAGAGTCGTACCGTACAGTAAGCCGATTTAGCGTCCGCGAGCCCACAGAGTCCGCAGCGGCGCCCGGAGAAGTGCCCGATCTTTCTAAAGCCACGTGTCTGTCACGCCGTGTGCCTCCTCGCGCTTCGTGACGGGTTTCGCCTTGTTCTCCTGGAGCTGGGAGGCCTAGCTCGGAGACACTGAGGCAGGCGCGGCTTGTGCGGGCCCGGCCGGGACGTGTCTGGGCCGCCTTCCGGCCCTGCAGGACCTCGTCCAGGTGTTCTGCCCCAGTCCGGCCTAGATGAGGTCGGCGTGCGACGCCCGGGGGGCTTCCGTTGGACTTGGACCCCAGGGCCTGTAGGGTTTAGAATCTGGTGGCATTGCCCCCACTACCAGTGTTTCAGAAGAAGTGTACTTTTCTCTAGCAGGCTTTGGATCTTTGGGGTTATAGCTCATGCGATACACAAGCTAAAGACTGGATTGGCCAGGGGCTTTATCTACATTGTGTCCAGTCCAATAAATCTGACTCGCTTTTTGTTGCTTCTCATTCTCCCTGACCAGTCTGCGGTCCGAAAGCTCCCTTTCCCAGCTTCCGGTAGATTGTAAGCTACTTCGTCTTTGATCCTCATACGCAATCCCGCATTCCCCAATTTTTTAATATTGTCTGGAACAAAATGCCTGGAGTGCTCTCCTTTTTCAGAGTTTCTTGCTCAAGCTCACGGTCATGTGTGGCAAGGGTAGGACTGGAACCATGGTCGTCCTGACCCTGCAGCCTCTTGCGTAACAAGATGTACTTTATAGGCGCTTCCTAAGTAAGTGGTAGTTGATTTGAATTCCATGATATTTTGATTCAGATTCTCATCTTACTGTCCATTTCCTTTGCTAACTCCTTTTTGTTCTTCCTCCTAAATATGGGCATCCCCCAAAAGTCAGTCTTTGGATGTCTGCTTTTTCTGTCTCTCAAACCATTTTTCTCATGAATTTAGCACTTTCATACTGAGGATTCCCAAATCTCTATCTGCATTTGACCTCTCACCCACGTTGCAGTGCAGACTAGTTCTGGAACTGGTAACCTATCCAGATGTCTGCCAAATGTTTTCTCAGTAAAAATTCTTGAGAAGCCTAGGGGAAAAGATAACTAGAGTATAATGAGGCACTTGAGGAGATGGTGGGAAAGTATGGTTTTCATTATAGAAGTGTACAGCATTTCCACTAACCTTGGTTGTGAATCTTATATTGATGTTTTAAATTTGTGTTATATTACGAGCATGCTAAGTTTGTAAAGAAGAATACTCCAGTAACTGGAGTATTAGAAACTGGACCTGATGGTAAATACAGGTCGTTGCCAGCAATGACCAAAGGTAGGAACTGAGAAATAGAATGAATGCTAAATTTTGAATTAATAAAGACTATAAAATGGACTCAAAGTTAGTATTACTTCCTATAACCTTACAGAGTATACTTAAGCCTTGTAACTAATTCAGTTCAATGAACAATAAGCAAATACCTGAACAGAAAGCACTAGGCTAGAATTTTGATGCATCTTAGAAAGATATAATGTAATAAACTAATCTTTGAAGGTGAGATTCTTTTTTTTTTCGTAAGTAAGGAATGCAATGTTAATACTCCTACATATTGTTTACTTTAAAGGTGGGCTTCATAACACTTTTTGTGTCATGCACCCTTTTGGTAATTTGATGAAGTCTATGGACCCCTTCCTGGATTTATGTTTTTCTTTGAATAAAATTAAATACATAGGATTACAGATGAAATGAATTATATTGAGATACGGTTAGCAAAATATTTTCAAAACAAATTCACAGACTATGGATTAAGAACCCCTGCTTTAGACTGATCAGATCAGAGTAGAGTAGGTACAGTGGTTACAAAAAAAGTGAAAGGGTTTCTGATGTGTTCCCAGATTGTAAAATTGGGTTCTTAATGAGGCATATTAGCTCTGACAAGCCACTTAAGGAATTAAACTTGTGTATGTCCCTACCAATTTGTTGAATTTAAATATGCAGTACAAAGTACATTAGAGTTTTCATCTCTAACTCTGCAGTTAGGAATATAAATACAGTCAGCATTCTTTCCTTGCTTGGCAGAAATATTTTTCTAGAGAAGAGTAAATGGCTATTTATGGTTGGTTGATCTAGGCATCTGGTTGCTTCATGGGGAATTGGTTATGGGAATTGACCAATTTCCTCTGTGACTAGCAACTGCCAACTCCCATCAGTTATATACAATATCTTCATATGCTTTAACTAACTCTTAAGTAAGTAATCTCTGAGATTAGCAGCCAGATCTTTTAGAATTTCAAAAAGAAACCCAGTTTTGTTGAACAAGGTTCCTTTGCAATGATATATAGCAAAACGTATTTTAATCGGCACTCTTCCAGGCAGTAACCACACTGATAGGATCTGTGATTCATGTAGTATTGAAGTATACTACAAAAAGGTTTTTTCTGTGAAGAGTAGTAAAATTTATTTAATCACAAAATTAGTTGAGGAAATACATTAAAGCTATCCTATTGTTGTGTTCATCCTTCCTTGATGAAGAAGACCATGCCATCAGAGAAATGATGATATGACTTGCACTTGACTTTGTTTTGAGGGAGGGAGGGCTGTGCAGGTCACCAGCCTCACTTCTCCTCCAGAGCCATCTGAATCCAGTGACCAGATATTCATCAGGATGGCCAGAGATGACCCAGGATGGACTGGGAGACCTTGGCCCCTTTAAGCCAAGGTCTCTTCAGGTACTCATTTAGGGTGAGGTAATGCCCATTCATTGTATAGGCCTATTTAAGAAGTAGCTAAAGGGTGGCCCCTTTAATGAGGCAAAGAAAAATGAAGATACTTTACTCAAAGTCCAAATTACAGAACCTCTTTATGGAGAGGTATGCCTAGCTAGATTACAATGTATAAGAGTTTATGATTTTGAATATGAATATCTTTGCCTTATTTTAGGAATTGAGTTCTCATTCATTTAAGATAGTTTATTCATTACAAAGGCTTTCTAATTTTGATTATTTTTATATTTCAAAGGGTATTTTCCTACTACAGTCTCATATATACAGTTTGTTAAGATTTTTAACAGTTCTTGCTTCATTTCTGATAATTTTGAATTTAACTTTTCTCAGTGAAATAAATTGGACAAACAAATCGCTGATTTAAGACAATTATAAAGATTTTGAAAGAGAAACACTACATATAGTATGCTAAATTAAAAAGTACAGGCTATTTTTAAAAATGCTACAAATATCTAGTTTGCCATTGTAGCAGATGTATATGTGTTTGTCCTTCATTGATGAAGAAGAGCATGCCATCAGAGAAATGATGACATGACTTGCACTTGACTTTGTTTTGAGTGAGGGAGGGTTGTGCAGGTCACCAGCCTCACTTCTCCAGAGCCATCTGAATTCGCTGAACAGATATTTGTCAGGATGACTGGAGATGACCAAGGATGAGGCAGTTGGGGTTAAGTGACTTGCCCAGGGTCATACAGCTAGCGAGTGTCTGAGGTGAGATTTCAACTCGGGTCCTCCTGACTCCTGCACTGGTGCTCTATCCACTGCACCACCTAGCTGCCTCCAGCATATATAGAAGAAAATAATAAAAGGCATTATTTAAAAACCAATTTTATCCTATATGGATTTATAAAATCCTCATAAACTGTAGTACAGAAGTCAGTTCTTAATCAAAATAAATAAAATATTTTATTTACAAAAGTAAACCCCAGATTCAGGAAGCCAAAAAAGAGAAATTCAACTTCTACAAGTAGGTAGAAGTTTCAACAATTAGAAGCAAAGCTGTTGACCTTACATAAGGGGGCACCATAGACAGCTACCCATGTGGCATTGATTTGTACAGTTCCTGAAAGTCTCCCCTGTTGCAAGCATCTTCCCTGTGGCCTGCTACTGTGCCAGAAATTTTACCACTGAGGGTTATTCCTTTGGATCTGGAAAGCAGCATGATAAAATGTGATTATCTTAGGAGCTGAAATA
This sequence comes from Bettongia penicillata ogilbyi, assembly GCA_023548195.1. NCBI lineage: Eukaryota > Metazoa > Chordata > Mammalia > Diprotodontia > Potoroidae > Bettongia > Bettongia penicillata. Next base: position 21,818,407 of record JAJHZJ010000009.1, on the reverse strand, counting down.
ACTGAAGCCCTCACTAACTAACACCTTAACATTTAATTAGTTTAAAAAATTGTGTTCACAGGATAAATGCTTGGGGACAAGGCTAATGGAGTAAGGGTCAAAAGTGAAGGTAGCAGAACGTCCAAGACATACATTGCCTGCTTAACTTTTCGCCAAGGTCAACCCTGACTAGGCTTGCCTGCTCACAAGTTACTAGCTCTGGTTCAGTGATCCTTAACTATAAACCTTCATTTGGAAAGCAGTGGGGGCAGGGCAGGGGGAAGGGTGAAAAGAGAAGTTTCTTGTAGCTAAAAGGAGACCATTTATGAATGTTTTTAAACCAGTCTTTGAGTTGTATCTATAACTATGAACCTACGGTTACAAATATGTAGGTATAATTGGAGGCTAGTGGTAATCCTGTTGTAGCAGTCAATAAGAATTTAGTATGCACCTACTGTGTACCAAGCCCTGTGCTAAATTTGAGGGTGGGGATACAAAAAGAGGCTAGACTGTCTGCCCTCAAGGAGCTCGAAATCTAAATGAGAAGGCAAGCAAACAAAAATGTACAAACTACATATAAGATTGTATGAAGAAAATAATACCTCATTATTAGATCCTTTATTTTCATTAACAAAAAATCTTGATTGTTATAAAATAAGGTTTTATTTGCTGTCTTTTTTTTTTTTTTACAATTTTTAAACATAGTAGCTTCTCTATAGAACTTAAAACATTCTCTAAATTAGGAATGGGCAACCTCAGTCACTGGTGTTTTGAATGGCAGGTAGGAGCAAATTTTAGATGCTTTCTATCCCTCCCCAAATTATAATAATAGTTTACGTTTACATAGTGCTTTACAGTTCACAAAGCGTTCTCCTCACAACTCCAGGAGCTAGGCAGTGCAAATATTGTTTCTCACATTTTATTGGGGAGAAACCTGCAGTTCCTGGAAGTTAAGTGATTATCCTATAGAATAGGGACTCAAACCTGTCTTCTCACTCTTAGTCCTTTGCATTTTCCACCACATCCACTTTATGAACCTATATTTTCCTCTTTCCACATCCTGTCTCTTTTGGCCTGCTTTTAACCTTTACTTTGTTCTATTTCTGCCTAAGGAGCATGTGACAATGGGGTTCACATTTTTACTCTTTAGCATTGCTAATCACTCATAGAACTGAGGACTTTGTTGTCTCCTGCATGTTGAGTAGCTATTTTTTCTTGGTTTATTGTAGCGCTCACTAAAGTGCCTCTTAGCTTTCACATTCCGTGATTTTCTGATTTTTAGTGTCCTTTAACTCTATTCTGCCTGAACTACACACATTTCATTAAGAAGTATCCTAAACTGAACTCTTTGTGGTTAGAATGACCAAGCTTGGCTCATAAGAAGGGATGTGAGAACACACCTCTCTCTCTCTTTGCAGGAGGAGGTGGGTACTTAGGGTCAGGGAACACCCTCATATGAATCATTGGATTCAGTTGATGTTAGTTTTATTGAATTGCTTTTTTTCTCTTTCCTTTTTATTATTTGTTAATAATGATGATTTTCTAGGTGAGTGAACATATTTGAGATTGAAGGTCGTATAAAAACAAAACATGTTAGTAAGTTTTCTTGAAGTATTGTGTCCCTGATTCAACAGAGTATTGTTTTAAGCTTGGGGCATTAGTATTTTATTTAAAAATAAATGCACAATTAGCCCCCAACATTATGAACGAGTTTTTCAGAAAGCTATGCTAAATCCTACGTGTCCTAACTAACCAAGATAGCACCTGTCATTAAAAAAAATGCATTAACACTCAGTTTCTGTGGAGGCTTTCTCTTGTTCAGCTTTCTGTGCTTCTGCTGTACTTCCAGACACAACTACTAAGTTAGTTACGCTGCTGGCATGCCCAGGTCTGTCCAGTTTTTCCTGAATGGACTTGGCAGTCCGAGAATGAGCATGTAAACTTTTTGACCGTACAGAAGGGAATCCACAAGTTCTGTCTGGTTTCACAGACAATAAGTTTTCTGTTGTAGTCGAAGTTCTGCCAATGACAGCTAGGGAAGAATGAGAGGCTTTGGGAACTGGTTCTTTAGCATCACTTTCATCTTCTGTGTCTGTTAAGTGCTCTTGTTGCTCTGCTTGCATTGCAGCTTCAGATACAGTTAAAGGGAAGTCTGTGCTACGAGATCGAGAAATTTTCTTTTCAACTTGATATTTCCATTCAGTAGTCCACTGTTTAACTGTCATAGGGCACACTTGGTCCATTATTGAACTGTAGTCTGTACTCCAGTTATTAACTCCACCAATTAGCTTTCTTTCATGAGAAAACACAAAGCTTCTAGACTTCGTAGATGCCTTTAAAGTTTCATCAGGGTAGTAACGTGTTACTTTTGCTTTTTCTAATGGGTAAGAAATAGCTCCTTCTAATTTTGTCCTTTCTACTTTTAACTGAGTATTCTGAAAATCTGATCTGACCTGCCCATTCGTAACATCTCTTCCATTTAAGCCTTGGGAAACAGTTTCATCATTTTTTGAATTTCCCTGCTTTTCATCTTCTTCTGTTGAAATACCAATGTTTGGAGCAGAGTTTGGCAAAACATCGTGTACGTTGTCTAATGTGATTTTACAGCAATCTTGTGTTGTTGATGTATTTGTACTGGATGTCATACAAAGGCTTCCCTGACGTTCTGGTACCAGATGTGTCCTTGTTTCCTGACCATCCTTCTCTTCCTTTAGTCGAAATGAAAAGGTTTTTTTACGTAATCCAGGCCCAGGTGACAGAGGAATGACACTGTCCTCATACACTACCTCCTCTCCATTGAAATGGTATCGGTACATGCTATAACCATCAGAACTGTTGATGCTACTTTGTCTTAGGAGAAAAGTTACATCACATTCTGAAGATGCTCTGGAGCGTGTTGGTACCAGTTCAGACTTATCAATTCCTGCAAGTTTTTCAAGAGCATTCACCATTCTACTTGATAGTTCTTCCAACTGAGAGAGCCGAAGGTCCACAGTCTGTAGTGAAGCTTTCATAAAATTTTCTCTTTCATTTACTTCTTCTAACCTCATTGACATATTTTCAACTCTGTTGAATAGAAAATAATAGATTGAAAATATTAAAAGTCTAAATATGAAGTAATATAATAATGAGATTTTTAGGATTTTAAGAATTATGAAACACTGAATAGTCTCTATAGAAACTATATGTGTGTATGTATAGATATAGATATAAAACTAGCCAATAATTATTCTAAGGTATAAATGTTAAATGGAAAAAAAAGCTTGGCTTTGACCATATCAATCAGTCAATAAACATTTATTAATTACCTACTAAATGAAAAAAAAAACAACAAAGCACTGAGAATGCAAAAAGATCCAGAAGAGTGTCCCTGCTTTCAAGGAACTTACAATCTAATGGATTGTGTCAGCAATTATCATTTTGATAGCAAAATAAAATATAATAAAATCTAAATTACTTTGAAATTCAGAGGACTAGGAGAAATGTACTTTCAATTAATCAAATTTAGATGATTACATTTTCTAATAAAATAATGAAACATTTAGTTAGCTGGGAAATAAAGAGTTTCTTTAAATCATTCACTATTTTGAATAGATCAATATTGACTTAATGATATATTCTGTAACAAAAGGGATCACAGTGTTTCACTGTTAATTTTTTTTCCTCCAGAACCACTGATGATTACCTATAGAATTCTAATGTTCCATAGAGCATAGTTTAAACACCACAGATGTAAATCATATGATATTCATTTAACTTCTTAATGAGAAAAGGAAATGTACAGTATAAATTATTTCTGTTCTATTCCTGTAGACCCCAGGCTCCACCTAGGCTGGACCTGAGGTCTTTTCAGTGCCAAGGTTGAAGCCTCCAGGATAGGTAGAAGAGCTATGTAGAGCCCAAATCAGCAGTTTGGGAGGGGCAAAGATCTAGTGTTCAGCTGAGGAACAAGTTCTGAAAGCAGAACTAAATATCCAGATTGAAATAGGAAGTGAGAGGAGAGACATTGTTAGGTAGAAATGCTTAGTACTAGGTTAATATTTGAGGAAACGAGTATGATAGAGTGCATGTTGCATTCATTTTCTTATTCTACTTAAGCGTTTGTATGCCTAACCAGCTGTAACTGGATTCACCTTCCATCTTTCTCTTTATTAGTTGCATGTATGTAGAGATTCTTTGTAGACAGACGGAAATTCTGATTTTTAAGAGAGGCCAGGACTGAAGATACACACAAACATAAACACACACACTGTCGAGAAAAGGATGAGAATATGGCAAAGGAAATACAGAAAGAATGGTTTTAGAGAGAGGAGGGGAACCAGGGTAGAGTAATGTCTGTGAAGCCAAGAGACAACAAATTATCCCATGAGGAGGAGGTTTCAACAGTGTCAAAAGCAGTAGACATCTCAAGGAGGATGAGTAATATGGAAAGGCCACAAGATTTGTGGTCAATGGTAATCTCATAGAAATTAGTTTACCTAGACTGGTTGAGGCAGAAGCCAGAAGGCATAGAGTTGATAAGAAAGTGGGTGGTGAGGTAATGGAGGAATCATGTCTAGACATTTTATTCTTGAAGGATGATGGAATCACTACCTTTGGACCCTAAAATTATAATCTGAAATGCTAATAGAGGCAATAGAAGTAATGCTAAAAGAGAGCAAAGGTAAACAAAGTAGCTGGGTTGGATCAAGTGGTTGGCTGTTGTCCTTCATTTTCAAAGAGGACCAAAATGATATCACCATGATAAAATGAAGTTTCAGTGTGTCCAGCTGTGGTTGATCAAACAAATACGAGCTCAGAATGCCCCACCACAGGGCATTTGGCAACATGGCTGAAAACATCATGCTAAAAAGCATGGGAGCAAGCACACGGCCCTGTTTCACTCCATTGGTGAATGGGAAAGCACGAGAGCATTGTCTGCTATGCATAACCTTGGCAAATGTGCCATCGTGAAATTGACGTACAATATTGATGAACTTCTCCAGGCAGCCAAATTCTGACATAATTTTCCATAAGCCCTCATGACTTCCAATGTCAAAGGCCTTGATCAGATCTACAAACGTTGTGTACAGACCTCTGTTCTACTCCTGGCATTTCTCCTGCAGTTGTCAGGCAGCTATGCCAGAGGTTGCTGCAGCTATTTATTTGTCTTTTGTTCTCAAAGAGGACCATGACATCAGTGAGGTAATGCCCTGACATGCAAGTGAATTGGAGTTAAGTGAGGGAGGGCTGTGCAAAGTCACCAGCCTCATTTTCTCCTGCAGAGCCATCTGGGCCCAGTAGCCAGATATAGAACAGTACGACTGGAGATGGCCCAGGATGCAGTGAGGGACTCTGGCCTTTTCAAGCTGAGGTCTATAACAGGTCTCAATTTGATTGAGACAAGGCCTATTCAGTGATTAAGCCTAATAAGAAATGAGGCAAAGAATGGCCTCTTTAAAACAAAACAAAAAAATAGATCTGGGAGAGGAAGACCCTCAGGATTTCTGGCCAAAACTGAAACAATCCCTAGTGGTAGATGTAATACAATTATGAAAATGTGGAGGGCCTTAGGTACAAAGTGTCCGAAGGGGGAAAGATAGCATAGGCATAGAAAAAAAAAATCAAGGACCTTATTATTACTCCCAAAAGTTACCACAGACCATAAAACAAATATCAACCTGTATTTGACTCTCTCATCCATGTACAATCTTCATAGAAATCTAACAACAGAAATAACCCTGTTGAGTGACCCTCTGATAAGAAACATGAAATTTGGCATTAAACAGGATGATGTATGTTTGTGAAAGGCACTTGCCTTGCAAGTCTTTCACATGCTCCTATTTTATGCAGATTGTATCAAGTCCCATAATATCATGCAACCTCTGGGAAAAGATCTGTAATCACTGAAAGGATGAGAAAGATTTAACTTGTATGTGGATGAAGACCTTATGGAGCTTGTCAAACCATATGTCTATCTAGAACAGACAGTATAGAGAGACAATGAGTTGGGCCCTGAGTGCTAAAGAAAAATGGTAGCAGGCTGGATTGTCAACAGAAAATTACAAAATAAAGATCCATCTTTTAAATGCTAATTTTTTACTGGTATCTCTGTATAGTTACAAGATACGGAATTCCACTGACTCCAAAGAACTAAAAATGAGTTACCATACAGAAGGTGTGATAAGTATGAAGAAGCTGTAACACATAACTAACAAGGATTCTGAAGTCATCAAAGAATTGTATTACAGGAAGAGAAAGTGGACTAGTAGTGTGGGAAAATTGAGAGGTAAGAGATAGGCAGTCTTCACTGGTATCTTTATGATGTTGGGGAAAAGTAAGAAAGACCTTCACTGTGTTGTGTGCAACTCCCCACCCCCAAACTTGAGAGAAAGTGGATGAGTTATATGGTGTGTGTGAGGATAGATGGTTACAAACTACATCTTTGGAAGAAATTGTAGACTCAATGAGCGATCATGGGTTCAGTTGAAAGGTTATTGGGTTCTTTGTAGGAAGAACCTGGATGACTAATTTCTGACCTAATGTAAGGAAAAAGGTTTGCTTTTTCAGCAGGTTGTTCAACCGGAATAGTCCTCTCTCAGTTCTTCAATCTCATCATTCCTCCTAAGAAATGTAAAACTTCATGTCTTTTTTTTCCCCAATAAGAAGGAAATTTTTTCACCCTCCTCTTTAGAATAGAAATCACACTACCTTCCTTCTCTTTTTCTGAGACTGAGAATTACTTGTTTGACTTAATCTTTCCAACTGTCACTGATATTATTTGTTTTCCTTGTCTTTTCCAGGTTGTCCTGGAAATATCTTTGGATTGTATTTCAGTGACTGATTTTACCTCTACTAGCATCCTTCTCCAGTGTTATTTAGTGGAGGTGTCCTTCCGATTCTTGTGCTTGAGGGGCATCATCTCTGGCATGATCCCCAGATTGAGATAATAGGGAGCATAAAACCTGTAATGGACTGGTTCAAGACTACCTCAGTTAAGAGAGGCCGATCACCGGAATGATGGCAACCAGGAGTTAAAAGTTTTTGGTCACAGCAGCTCAAGACCCACCATCTATCGAGGTATGTGAAGCTGTGATTGGCCAGTGGAGGGAACATCCTCAGTGTGGGACAGTGAAAAGATAACTAACTTTTTTTTAGAGTTTAGAATCAGAAGCTCTGTTACTCTATACCTGTGTGACCTTGAGCAAGTTACTTGACTTCTGTGACCCTTCGTGGCTTTATCTTTAAGGGGACGCTGAGACTTTTTTTCTAGCTCTAAATCTATCATCCTGTGGATCTGAGTATAGATCATTTGAATTATTAAAGAAAGTAACCAGTTATTGCTAATTGGCTAAATTATTTAAAATTATCAAAAATTATTAAAGTAAATGGTTAGCTAGGTCATACAGTGGATAGTGATCAGACCTAGAGTCAAGAATACTCACCTTCCTGAGTTCAAATCTGGTCTCAGACACTTACTAGCTATGTGACCCTGGGCCAACCACTTACCCCTGTTTGCCTCAGTTCCTCATCTATAAATGAGCTGGAGAAGGAAGTGGCAAACCACTCCAGCATCTTTGCCAAGTAAACCTCAAATGGAGTCACGAAGAGTTAGACACGAAAGAAAACTGACTGAACAACCACCATTTTGAAGTGATAATGCCCCATGCAATAGAACAGATCATTTGAAGAGAAAATAAGCTTGTTTTCCCAAAGCTGCTGTCCTCCCTTGGAGAAAATCTCATATATTTAGAAAGTATACTAGTGATGGGTGGGGGAAGGAGGGAGATGAACCTAAAGTAAAAAGGAAGTTATCTTTCAGTTGTAGCTGTTTACATCATGCTTTAATGACCTGTTTGTTTTCTTCAAAGAGATAAAATCTGGTTTAGCTGCTCGGTTTCTTGCTGGTGTCAAGGAATCAATCAACAAGCATTTGTGACACGTTTTTCTTCTCCTTTGACTTTACATTAGAGAAATGAGCTTTATCAGAGCCACATCTATCCAATTCCTAAAAATTTGAAGGGATATCCACCAGTTGTTATGACTATACGTGGTCTTTCCTCTGAATCACAAGAGTAGTTTGAAGAGGATTTTCTTTCCCTTGTAGTTTCATTACTTCCCTTATAGTTGCATTGACTTCGTGTCCTAAGAGTTCTTTTGAGAAAAGCATTAGGGAAATTTTTTCTAACCACAAAACACATGATTTCCCATGTGGCAGTCCTTAAGAACAATTCCTGAGGTCTAGTCTTCCCCATTCTTTTACATCAAAGGAAAGCAGAAACAAATGAAAAGTATGCACTTAACAATGAACATTTCTCTTTTGAATTTAACTTTAAACTGTACTTAATTGATAAGTCAGTTTCCACCCTCAGCTCTTTGTGTAGATCTTCTACTGAAACCCTTGGACTGAGTACCCCGTCGTTGAATCTTGCAGAAGATGTTAAAGTATTATTTACCTAATCCACTTCAAAGTGATAACCATTGCTTTTACTTTCTGACTTCCTAAAGTGATGCGATGATTAACAGGTTGAGCTCTGGATTTTTCCATTTAAAAAAGGATAGACCAACCATTCTGGAGAGCAGTTTGGAACTATGCCCAGTTTGGAACTATGTGTATACCTTCTGATCCTGCATTACCACTGCAAGGTTTATATGCTAAAGATATCCAAAAAAGGGGGAAAGAACTTTATTTGTACAAAAATATTTATCGAAGTTCTTTTCATTGTGACTAAGAATTGGAAAATTGAAGGGATGCCCATCAATTGAGGAACGGCTGAACAAGTTGTGGTATATGAATTTAATGGAATATTGTTGTGCTGTAAGAAATGTCAAGCAGGATAATTTCTGAAAAACCTGGAAAGACTTAAATGAACTGCCATGCAGAGGGAAGTAAACAGAACCAGGAGAATGTTGTAATAGCAATATTATTTGATGAATGGTGAATGACTTAGCTATTCTCAGCAATATAATGATCCAAGATAATTTCAAAGGATTAATAATAAAGCATATTATCCACGTCCAGAGAAAGAACTAATATTGTCTGAATACCTGCTATTTTTCACTTTCTTTTTTTTCTTTCATTCAAGTTTTATACAAAATTATTAACTTGGAAATGTTTTATATAATAGCACATGTATAACCCATGTCTGATTGCTTACCATCTCACGGAAGGAGAAAAGAAGGGTGGGAACAAAGGGAGGGAGGCATAGAATTTGGAAGTCAAAATTTAAATTAAAATGTTAGAGAAAAAATTAAAAAGTATATAGTCTTATATCTTATTCAGTTTTTAGTTATCTCTTAATTTTACTTTTCCTTCTTTATTCCATGGAGGTGAGAGATGTTAGCTTGGTTTTGCCAAATGAAATGAGCAATCGTATTAAAAAAGTGTTTGGAATCAATTTAACATTTTATATGTGATTTTTAAAAGAACTTAGAGAATAATTTTCTACATTGAATTTTATTACCTTCAGCATTAGATTTTTAAGGAATCCTCATAGATTAAGAATTAAGCAGGTCTACCAACTCAGTTTTACGTACATCATTCATGACCTGTCACTGGTCAATAATTTTTTTTATCACCACCAAAGAAATGTGAGGTGGGAAATGCCAGAAAGTCTCCACAATCTTTTACCTATATCTTGACCCACCTTTCTTCCTGGTACTTAGTTTAAATATGATATTTCTAAACTTTTAAAGTGTTTTAATGTTTAAATTGTCATCTTTATTAGAGAATTTCCGTAAAACCTTCTATTTGTGTTACATTCAAGTATATTGATATATAAAGCTATGAGAATGTTTGTACTAACTCCCAAGGCTATATGTAAACTAATATTTCAGTATTTTGATGTATTTTTCACTGTATCAGATCTAAATTCGTATTTTCATGATGGAAATTACACCATGTCTCTTGTAAGTGTGTGAAGCTGAAAACTCTAGAGTCCTGTAGTAAGCCTATTATTAAAACTTGTTTCATGTATAATCACCTTTTCATGTGCAATGATCTTAATTTGCCTGCAAGGCATTCTATAAATTATATGGAAACATTTCCTTAATGACAGGGCCAAATGTCAACTTGAAATAACATCTTAGGAGGACAACTTGGCCCAGATGATACCTGAAGAAATCCATGCTTTACGATCTCATGGCACTGTGTACTTGAGGTCTAAGACTATTTCCACCCTGCAATTATGTACCAGATTTGTAGGCAGTAATGTCTCATCCACTATAAAATATACAACTTGGTTATTTTTGTTTCTTTCCATTTCCTTATGTTGGACTTGCCTCTCCTATTCTATAATTGTAGTTTTTATTTGTTCAAAACTGAAGAAAGACTAGTAGTAAGAAAAAAAAGAAAAATTTTAAGTGTCAGAACCAAGATACATCTTGAATTTCTTAACTTCTCCAATTCCCTTGAGAGAAGTGATTATTAAATAACTAATTGTTAATATTGGGGAGATCCAGAATTTTTTCCTTTCCTCATTTGGAGATTAGGTCAAAGCTTAATTCTCTGAAGAACAGGGCTGATGATGAGATGAAATCTTGGAATTGTAACCCCACCCAACTAGAGAACTTTACAAAGTATTTAAGGTGAATTCCGTTCTACCTGTGTTTGAGTGGAGGTAAATCCTTTGTCTAGTTTGCCCAAGGCTGGGAGTGATGTAGAAGTAAATGACATAATCAAAGTCACATCTCCTTGACCCTCATTGGAATAGGTCTACTTCTCATTGTAATATTCATCCTTCTCACTAATTGCTAACCAATCAGAGTTGATTGCCACCCTCAGGAGCACCCCCTCTTCACAGAATATATAGAGATTGAATAGGTTCCATAAGGGGTCATTAGCATTTGAGAGTGCCACAGGCCCTTTTTTAATTAATTATACACTGTTGTGATTAATAAAATGATTAGCTACCTGAAATTATATCTCTCAAACTTTTTATATATCACATTATTTTAGTTTGCTAGATAATGCAGTTATCCCTTTCATACTGTGACTTTCCCACATCAGGGCTTTGGTATATCACAGGTGAGCATTTTTGCAGAAGCCACAGATGATGCACAAAGATCATCAGACAATATAGAAAAAGTTTAGAAACTCAGAAATGTATAAAATATATGAACAACATTGTATAATAGCAGCATATTTTATCTTTTAATATGGTAATATTTCAGACCTTCTTTGGTATGAAGGGAGCACCAAAGAATTTTATGTGAATTTTCCAGATTGCTGGGGCATTGTGCCTCTAACCCCAGGATGTGGAAGGGATAACTTTATATTAAATGGTAATTAAAAGAAACTTCAACCTGACTACTTTTGATTAATCAGAAGCTTTTAATATCAGACATTATAGATTGGTTTTAACCAGATTTAATCTGAAAAAGCTGAATTTTCAATCCTCTTTTTGAGAGGGAACAAAAAAAGTTATCTTAGTAAATATTAATTCATTGAGAAAAGTGCTAAGGAGAGGGGAATGGGAGAGAGCATCTGCTTCCTTTCTTTTGAGTGCTTGAATTCCACTAATAATATCTGAAATTTATTTAGTGCTTTAAAGTTTATAAAATAATTTTCTTTGACTCTCATAACAACCCTGTGAAATAGGTACTACAAGTGTCATTCCCATTTTACAGCTAAGGAAATAGACTTGAGAAAGGTCAGGTACTTGAACATGATCACTGTGGCTGGAAAAAAGGAGACATAAGATTGAAAGGTATCTTTGTTAACTCCGGTTCTTCAGTGTTCTGTTCACTATACTACTCTATCTGTTATTCATTCACTCATTCAGTAATTTTTAAGGCACCAATTAAATTCAATGCCTAAGCATTAGGGAGGATACAAAGATAAATAAAGCAGGATCATTATCCTTAAGGAGGCTGCAGTCTATAAAAGATAAATACAATATAAATTAGAATGTGTTAAATCCACAAATCAGAATATAAAATACTATAAACTCAGATGAGGGAGAAATTGCTTGTAAATAAAGCAGTTGTCTTCTTTATAGGTGAATTCGGTACTTGGCTAGTAGTCTTTCTTACCATTCTATTTTCTGCTATTATCCTAGAGAATTTCAGTATCTGTGTTCACAATATCTTAGATTATGACAACAATCTTTTATTCATTGACTCTAAGAATGTCCATAGCATATCAGTTATGTATCTGTATGACAATATCTAATCTCTTCACTCTGGTCATAGCTCTTTCTCTTACATCTGAACTTAAAAGGTTTCCCTGCTTCCCCACTGCAAACTGCTCACCATCTCTTCTTTGTACTCTACCACAGCCACAGAATTGCCCAATCTAGCTATGCTTAACTTGACTCATTGCCCAACGTGGACTCCATCTAAACTGAAGCCATCACTAACACCCTAGAAGTCTGTACTCTTTTGATTATTACCTATAACTATGACACTAACACATTTATAGCTCCTGTATGCATATCTGTTTATGCTCTCAGACTGAAAGGTATAACTAGATAAAGTCATGAAACCATACTGACATGACCCACTACATATTCATGCTTTTATTCATTCTTTGTCAATTCCTAGAACACTCTACAGTAGCTATTCCAGACCTTCTAAATTTTATTTAAACTTCACTTTCCTCACATTACCTGGGCTTCACTGGGCATGGTCAGTTCTCTTAACATGGAGATACCCTTGAGGGGTCTTTGGAGCATGTCCATTTTATGTAACATGGAGCCTACTTCATATCCTATGATGTAGGTGGGGTTAGCTTCCTTTGTTTGGCTCTCTGTGTCTTTTAAGCTAGTGAAACTGCATTGTTCTCTTTTTTTCTTAATTTATTTTTAGATTACTACATTCATTTCCACAAAATTTTGAGTTCCAATTTTTCTCCACATCTCCCCCCTCTCCCCACCCCATAATACCTTGCATTCTGATTACTCCTTCCCTCACTGTACCCTCCCTTCTATCACACTCCACCCTTCCCTTATCCTCACTTCTCTCCTTTCTTGTAGGGCAAGATAGATTTCTATACCTCATTACCTGTATTTCTTATTTCCCAGTTATATGCTATAACAATTCTCAACATTCGTTTCTAATACTTTGAATAAAGCTGCCTTCTCCTCATTGGCTTTTTGGACCTCTTTTCCCAATTGAGTTAGCCTATTTTTAAAGGTGTTATTTTCTTCAGCATTTTTTGGGGTCTCCTTTAGCAAGCTGTTGACTCACCCTTCAAAGTCTTCCATGGCCTGAGCCTATTGCATATTCATTTTGGAGGTACTGGATGCAGAAGCCTTGACTTCTTCCGACAGTATGCATTGTTCTTCCTCATCCAAAAGGATGGAAGAAAATACCTGTTCACCAAGAAAGTAACCTTCTGTGGTCTTATTTTTTGTCCCTTTTTTGGCCATTTTTCCAGCCAGTTACTTGACTTCTGAATCCTTTGTCAAGAGGAGGGTCCTAGTGCTCCTCCTCACCCCAGGACTGTGCTTAGGGCTGAGATTCAGATCAGCTGCTCAAATCAGGGGCTTTAGGCAGAGTGCTTCATAGTTGGACACCACCATTGGCTGCTGCCTCTACTGCTGCCACAACCTGGGGCCTGTGCTGGGGGCGGGGAACCTGTTCCCCTCTCACCCAGCTAGGAAAGCCTTTTTATTGACCTTTGAAGCTTTCTTTGGTGCTCATGGGTTGAGGGATCTGAGACCCCTCCTGCTGGGGATTCTGCCCCAGAGGCCTGTTCTGGTCCTGTTTCTCCGGATGCCGCATAGCCAGAGCTGGGTTCCACTCTGCTTAGTGTGCTATGGGATAGACCTTTCCTGTAGGCCTTCCAGGTTACCTTTGGCTGGAAATCTCTTTTGCTCTGTCATTCTGTGGCTTCTGCTACCCTACAATTTGTTGAGTCATTTTTTACAGGTATTTTATGAGCTGTGGGAGAAGAGCTAGGGTATGTGCATCTTTCTACTCCACCATCTTGGCTCCACCTCCAAGTTGTTCTCTTTTTGCTTCTCTTTTATGAGCTGTGTCCAGACGATGAAGATCACGGTTCACCCACAGCGTGGGTGCCTTGAATTGAACCAGAGAAAGGGGAAGGACTCTCCTTCCCTTGCTCCCTCTCTTTTACATTCCCTATCCCCTGAGAAATGGATCTAGGGATATTTGTTTCTGTGGTATGTTGTTTATCCTTCTCAGTTTAAGATGGTAGAGGTGATCCCTACCAGATTGAGAGTTCAAGCCATGATGACTTAAGATGGGCCAACAGTGAATCTCTAAGAAGCCAGGGTGCCTGGGACTCATGGGGTATTTGGACTTTGAATTGGAACTGTGCTCCACAGAAAGAGAGCTAAAATATGAACCTAAGCCTCTTTCCCTCCCTAGAGACTGAGATGTGCAGGGGTGAGGAAGATTATGCTGTCCATATGTTGGGGAAGTAAGTTTGTAGGTTTGTGATTATATTGTTTTGAAAAAACATTTCTGTGTAAAAGCTGATTTGCCAATTACTAGTTAATGGAACTGAGAGTACTTCCTACATATGGAGGAACACCATCAGCAGGGGCTAGAGCCATTGGCAAAGAGCCTAGAAAACTCCTAATAGAGAGACCCTGGAGGGGAGATATTGTGAAATCTAATCCACCTAGCCTTCCAAATAGTGGGGATCAGGGTGGTCCATGTTATACACATTTTTCTGCTTCTTCTACCTGTTCCCTCTCCCCAGTCATTGACTTGACCTCTTTTTGGAGAAGACTAAGGCCATGAAGCATGAATTCTCTCTCCTCTCTAAAATCTGTTTCTACACAACTTTTCATTTTTTCAGAGGAAGAAATGTTTTCCCAGGTTAACTGTGCCCTTGATCCCATTATTTCCCCTAAGACTTTGTTCCTTAAATTATAGCCTCTCTCCAGTGTCTTGAATTTTTCACTCTTCTCTGGATCCAGTGCTATGCCACATACATACATATTATATATATATAGATAATATATACACATATACATTTATTTTCATATATAATTTTCAATCATATGTATACATTCACATACAAATACACATAGCATATACACACACATTTAAACCCACATATATGCTATATGACAAATCCTTTATATGACCTTATTTCTCCCTCTAGTTATCATCCTATATTTCTTTTCCCTATTAGGGTTTCCTCTGCCAGTTTCCCTACTTTTGTTCTGATCAGGGAGCTAGAGTTCAGAGGAAAAACTCCAATGGAAAGGAATACAAGGACCCTTAGGAATCAGTTCACACCAAGCCTTCAGTTAAGCCTCAGATCTTCCGAGAATCAGAGGCCTTGCCATCAGATATAGGCACCAAGGATCTTGGAATAGGTAAGGGCATAGCTTCCTTTATGGAGATTGGGAACTGATCTTAGGCTTTTTCAGGCCTAGAGGGACCTGCATTGGTGAAAGGATATTGAGGAAGAAATTGGAGAAGATATGTGGCACAGCATTTGCTTCAGGTCTTCCTTAGACAACAAGTGGACTAGGAGTTTTCCCTATTGATGATAGGATCCTAGACTGAACTTGTCCTTTTAGCTTCACTCTTGGCAAGATGATCAACTCTGTTCCTTAAAGTCATTCCTGCCATTGTACTCTTTTTTGGCTCCAGTTTATCTGCCAAGTCTCCTATTGAAGTTCTGTCTGAAACTGGTTGCTGACTTCTTGTCCACACTTCCAGTCAGCAGCCCTCTGCTAAAACAGTATTCAATGGATCCCTCACCTACTCATTTCCTTTACCTCACCGAAGACCCACCAGTTCCATTCCATTTCCATTTCATGAATTATTAGGTCCATAACTACAGCCTCTTTTGTTTTGCTACCTACTTTATTTTCATCACCCTGTAATGTGGTTTTTGTTCTCTCTACTAAGCCTTCTTGAACTGTGAAGCATTTTACATTATTAACCAGCCTTTCCTTCAGCATTTTTGCCTCCCTTGTTTTCCATGAGGCTGTCCATACTATCCTAGTTCTGCTCCTAAATCTCTGAAAAATACTTCTTTGTTTCCTTCAGGAGTTGATCTTCTTCCTCTTATCATGCATATGTGTGTTTTTTCTAAGGTTGAGTCATTGGCTTTGCCTTTCTCTTTCTATGTTCTAACCACTGGAGAACTCATTCATTAGGAGGTATAGCAAAAAAAAGAAGAATTTGGAGGTGGAGAAGTGGGGTTCAAATGTCAATAGATGACACTTAAGGTCCCTTCTGGCTCTAAACTTAGGAAGCAATCTTATAACTTCAGTTATCACTGTTATGCAGATGATCCAAAAATCTTTATCTGAACTTTCTCCGAAGCTCTAGTTCAGCATTTCCTCTGGATGTTGTTACTTGTATGTTCCTGTTATCATCTTACTTTAACACGATGTCTAAAACTACACTTCTCATCTTCTTTCAACACCTTCCTCCCTCCAACAGTATTTTGTCCCTTTTACAAGTCACTTCAGCAAGAGATCAGAGTGTCACCTTTGAACTCTCTCCCTCGTTCCAGTATCCAATCAGTCACTAAGTTCTTTCACTTCTTAAGAGTGTGTCTTATGCATAAACTGTTTTCCATTCCTCCTGTTGCCATACCCTGTTTAGATCCTTATGATCTCATTTCTGGATTATTGTAATAGTGTGGTTTTTCACCCCAGTCTCTCTCTCTCCCTCTTTCACTACAGCTCTTATCCTATTGTCCGACTCAGTGTTTCATGGATTCACAAATTCCTCAGTTTTCTCTCACACAAATCCTTGTATAAGCCCTCTGTTCCGGTCAAATTGGTCTACTCACTATTTTTCTGTGCAAACTTCATGTTTTCCTATCTCCAGGCTTTTGTTAAGTCCATTCCTTAAAATCTCCTATATTCTCTTCCTTCCTTTTCCATACCCTCCTCCTCTTCAAAACTCTAACTCAAATAGTGTATACTTTTAAAGATTTCTCTGACCACCCCTAGACTTTCTTTGAAGTTCTACAAGACTTGTTATCTATACCATTCATTTGGCAATCAATCATGTACTATACATGTTAACAAAATGTTAAGATTTTATACTACTAGTTTCTCATACACTTATATTTTATCTCCTCAGTGAGACTATAACCTCTTTAGAGTGGGAACCAGAGGTTATACTTCTTTGTGACTCCATGGTACATCTTAGAAACCCAAGAAACACTCAAGTGGTTTTTTTTAATTTGGTTGGATTTTTCTCTCCTTTCCTCCATCTTTCTCTTCCTTTTATCTTCTACTTCCTCCCCTCATGTTCCTCCTAATATCCTGAATTGCTCTTTCTTCTTCTTCAAAGCCAAAATTGGTTTTAGGGTGGAAGAGGTAGTTTATGGTCACATCTGATACAAGAAAACCACTTCTGTCTTTTTTTTTTTAAGTCTCTTTTACCACAATTAAGATTTATGATTTAGGAGAACCATTGGCTTTACCCTATCTGTCTAATGTGTCATGAAGAGAAAAGTGAAGTATTTTAAGCTTCAACAAATGCCATGTAATTGTTAATTGCACATTTTAGGGATTTATCTTGTGACTATAATGTCGAGGGTTTCAGTTGAAACTAAACTGGATAGGTTTAAAAACAGAAGTATATAGCAGTGATACTCATATAGAGTTGGTATTAGAAAAAATAAAAGCAGTTTGCCACTGAGATTCTTATGCCTGAAGTTCTTTTGGATCTATAGGTTCCCTTCAAATCCCAAGTGATAATTATGATTTATATTGATTTGTTCCATTATTTTTGAACACTAAACTTGTGCCATTATAACCTTAATATCAAAGTGCCTAGAATGATGTTTTGTTTTTAACATAGTAGATACTCAGGAAATACTTTCTGATTAATTTATTCCTTAAAGCACACTGTTCTTTGGAACTTGAGTCAGATTGGTTTGTGTTGAAGAAGGAAAAAGCCTTGAAGACCACTTAAAAGTTTCCAAGGACACAGTGCAATAATATCTTATGCTTACTTGGTTCAGGATGTCTATGTTAAATTTCGTTTCACTTCAGTGGGATGATAACTTAAAATTAAATTGCATTTTCATCTTATTTTGAGGTGTTATTTTTGTTCTTTCTTTCTGAGATTTCCTGCCAAAAGGCAAAATTTTAATATTGTAAATAGTTGGAATTTATGTGCTAGCTACCAAAATGTTGTTGTTCAGTTGTGCTCGATTCTTCATGACTTCATTTGGGGTTTTCTTGGCCAAAGATACTAGAGTGACTTGCCTGTCCTTCTCCAGCTCCTTTTACAGATGATGAAACTGAGGCAAATAGGATTCAATGACTTTCCTCAGATTATATCACTAGTAAGCGTCTGAGACTGAATTTTAATTTAAAGCTTCCTGACTCCAGGCCCAGCCCTCTATCCACTGCACCACTTACCTGCCCTACCAAAGCAGGAGCTGAAAAAGCAAGAATTCAGCTAGGTGGCACAGGTGGATAGAGTACTGGACTTGGAGGAAGACTCATCTTCATGAGTTCAAATACAGCCGTAGACACTAATTGTGTGACCCTGGACAAGTCACTTATCCCTGTTTACCTCAGTTCCTCATCTATAAAATGAGCTGGAGAAAGAAATGGCAAATTGCTTCAGTATCTTTGCCAAGAAAACCCTAAGTAGGGTCACAAAGAGTCAGACATGACTGGCAAGTGACTGAGTAAGAATTTGGTTCCCATGCAGAAGCAATCAGAGAACTCAAGGCAGAAAGCATTAACAAATGTGTAAACTTCCTATGTGACTACATGGGTGAGAGTGAATCATATGAATCTGTGGCGCTTGCTGGCTTGCCCTGTTAAATGACTTTTAGGGGTTTGATAACTTGTTGCAAACAATGAGAGGACAAAAGGAAGGAACTGATGTATCACAGAACAAACTTCATAGACCCGACTCCCAGCCCACACCCATCAGTTTCAAAAGTGTTAATTTACCCCCAGAAGAAAATGGATAGAAGTGATTGTCAGCAGAATGAGCAGGTGACATGTGGTGCTATTTAGACGATCCAAAGACCTAAATGTAAATTATCAATAAAGACAGGGCATCTCCTTAACTGACCAAGAAATGTCTCTGAAAATTGAAGAAAACACCACATACTAAATAAAGAGGACTAGTTTTTACTCATTCCTTGGAAACTTTTGTTCTTTAATTTTAACTCACTCTCTTTCCTCACATCCACTTTAATATGAAGTTGGCATCAAGTGTAAGGAATATGTTCTTGTTTACCACCAAACCCACCGAACAGTTACCTTTTTCTCTTAGCACTGGGATGCATCTGTGAAAAAGGGTGAGAAAGGAAACAAATATGCAGGTATTGCCCTCATCTCTCTTAGGGATCCTAGCCAAGAGAAACAGGAAGAAAAAATGCTCTTCCAGGCAGGCACACTCTCATTTACTGACTGAGGAGAATGAAAGACCTTCATAGCCAGGCCTGGGCTTCCACCACTTCCCATCCCTGTCACATCCCTGCTGAGAGGTGGTCCTAATCCCACTCCCAGTCAAGAGTTATGATAGAGCGGGATGTAAACACCAAGTGCTGCCCCACAATTAGAGACTTCTTTTAGCATACAGTCTCTCTACTTCTGTTACTGTGGCCCCACACCTCTATACTTAGAGTCATCTGTCAGTTCAAAAACCTTTCTCCTTGAACCTGGACTCACCCTCGCCCCTATCAGACCTAGTTCTTATCCTCTATTTCCCTCACTTTCCTCATTGTCTTCTGGAAGCCCCATCCCACTGTTCACAACCTGCTTTTCATCCTAGATCTCATTTTTTCTCAGATACTTTCCCCCTTCTGGTGCCTGTAGAAACCTGGCCTTCTGAAGGTGCCTCAGTGGTATAACAGAAAGTCCTGGATTTGGAGTCAGAAGGTCTTGGGCAAATCCCAGCTCTGTTCCTAATTGGTTCTCTGACTTTGGGGAAGCCTCTGGGCCTCAGTTTTCTCATCTGCAAAATAAGGTAATTAAAC
Source organism: Bettongia penicillata ogilbyi (assembly GCA_023548195.1). Taxonomy (NCBI): domain Eukaryota; kingdom Metazoa; phylum Chordata; class Mammalia; order Diprotodontia; family Potoroidae; genus Bettongia; species Bettongia penicillata. The sequence goes on along the minus strand of JAJHZJ010000009.1, from coordinate 21,798,549 downwards.
TAGATGACTTGTAAGGTACCTTCCGGTTCTAAATCTATGATCGCATCACCCTGGTACCTTGCAATATTCTATGATGCTGGCTGCAGCTTACCCCATGATCTAGATATAGTGGAACAGTTTTAGTAGTCAACCCGATGCTTGCTCCCCAGGGTCTCTTTTGGCCCCCCTTTGCTATCATTACCTGGCAGCTTCTTTAAGGTTAATTCCATCAATCTGAATCTCCATGACAAGGCAGTGCTGTCACTCCCCTTCCTCTCTCAGTCATTTCAGTATCTGACTCATATATTTTCTCTACAGCCCATTCCTTTCCCTCATCACTTGTGACTCTAAAATTCATATATTCAGTATTATAATAATGAGACATACTGGCCTCTTCATCTCTAATGACCTCCCTCTCCTTGTGAGCTCAGCTACTAACAGGAGTATGAGTATCTTTGAAAACCAAGAAGCGTTTACATATCAGGCACTGCGAGGTGCTGTGAGAAGACCAAGGAAAAAGAAAATGATGCTTGCTTTCAGGAAGCTATCAGTTACCACTGCTTCACCTTCAAAATTCATTTTCCTTTCTGATAATAATCTTTTTTCTATTACTTTACTCTTCCTAAACCTATATTTGACTTCACTTACCCTGAAGATTCCTTCTATCCCTCCTTGTTCTCCAAGAGTCTCTAACCTCTTTCTAGGCATCACGTTCCTTTATTGTCTTGATGACATAGGTAATCAGTTCCACAAGTCCTTGTTCTTCTCCTTGGAATCTCTTTTTTCTTTATGCAGCCAGCTCTTCATGCCTTGCCATTCCTTTCTCCACCTCTATTCCTGAACTTTGTTGGAGGAAGTCATATAATAGTAATAACTGGGTCTACTACAAATTCATATCCTCTAACCTAATTCATCTATAATTTACTGTCACACATAGTTGTTGTACCAGACTTTCTCCTCTCTCCCCAAACCTCCCCTTTTCACTCAACTGGTGACCTCCTTTTGCAGATCATCCAGCTCGTCAGGAACTCCCTCCTCTCCCCTATTGCATACTTAAAAACACATTTTCACTTTTCTTATTTTCCATTGTTCCATCTCAGAAGAAAAAATAGCTCTTCCTTGTGTTAGGTTAAGCCCTCTACTCATTTTCTTTATCCTATAACCTCCCATCTCCTTTGGAAGCCTGCCTTATCCATCAGTATCATTTCATCTCTCTTGCTTTTCTTCTATTTTTCCCTACCTAAAAGCTACCACCCTACTGTATACAAACATGACCCAAATATTCCCAGATCCTTTAAATAAATAGGACAGAGAGGTAGATAAATGAATGAACAAATAAAGGAGTGGGCAAATAAGTAAATAAATAAAACAAAAACTTTAACATGATTCTACCACCTATGCCCTATTACTCTCTATTTCTCCTCCTTTTCTCCTCCTAATCTTCTAAGAAGCATGACCTATTCTTTTCTCTCCCACTTATTCAATCCCAGGGCAGCTAGGTGGTACAGTGCATAGAGCACCAGTGCTGGAGTCAGGAGGACCTGAGTTCAAATCTCACCTCAGACACTCACTAGCTGTGTGACCTTGGGCAAGTCACTTAACGAAGGACGTTGCCAAATCCCAGCTCAATCCCAGCTCCCTCTTCAGCCCTTTGCAATCAGGCTTCAAACTCCACTATTCTACTGAATAATAATAAGCTTATCTAACAGTAAAACTCCTTTCATTTTACTAAATATAAAATAGTTTTCTCAGTCCTCATCCTCATTTATCTTTGTGTAGTTTATATTGTTGACCATCCCCTCTACCAGAATACTCTCTTCTCTCCACTTTCCTTCTGGCATATTGCTCACCCAAGTTTTCTTTCTGTCTGACAATTTTCTCAGACTCTTTTGCTGATCTTTTGGCCCTTGTATGTCAATGTCCACTAGACTCATGACAGTCTTCTAATTTTTTCCCTTTGTGATCTCATTGGCTCCTGTGAGTTCAATGATTTTACAAAGATAACTCCCAAATCCAATTCCACATCCGGATATCTCTTAGTGGATGCTCCACCAGCACCTAAAACTCATCATACTTAAAACTGAACTCAATATCTCTTACCCAACATCAACTCCTATCAAACTCACCCCCCTCCCATGCTTCCATATGTTTTGTTAAGGGAATCACCATCAGTGGCCAAAATCCTTTCACCAAAATCCTATGTACCATTCTGCATTATCACTTGCTATCCACTAAATTTGACTCATATCATTGAAAGTTGAGTGTATTTTAAATATACTTTGGACTCTTAAATAATAGTTATTCACTGTTTTCTTTCTTTCAAGTCATACTCTCATTAATTCTGATTTACATACTAGGATTTATCTAATGTTGTGACCCATGGATTAAGAATGGCAAAAGTTAAGCCCAAAAGTTTGAATAAATATTATTTCAAGGTTCTATGAAGTAATGCTTTGTGATTCAGCCACAAACAAACAAGAAACAGTTCCAAAAGAGAAAGAAAAAAACTAAGCAGGACCCCTTTCATTCCACACCTTTCAGAGGTAACTCGGATCCTCTCGTCGTTCGATGACTGCTGCTCATCCTCTTTTTCTTGAAAGTATTCCTCCACACATTGCGCTTCAAATTCATGCAGCTTCTTTAGTTCTTCATCATTTAGAAATAATTCTGTTTTTTGAAAATTTTAAGATGAGGTTTTAAAATTTTCATAATAATGAACATAGATTGACCCTGACATGTATGAAAAAATTAGAATCATTTTAGAGTCAATTCAGATTTACTGAAGAGAATTCTTATCTATTTCCAGAACCTCTAATTTTTATTTAAATTCCACTTCTTATTTAGTCTGTTTTGCATAGGTGCTTCTTCTGACTATGAATTTTTTCCACTTTCCATTCCCATCTAATTAAAGACTTTATATATAATAACAGCATCCTGTACCCACAACCAAATAGGTCATTTGAAAGAAAAACCCATAAAATTATATTAATAAGGAAAATAAGATTCAAATACAAATGCAGGAGAAAATATGCACTTTACAGATGGTATCAACTGTATATATGTCTTCTTTAGCTATTTTTGTGAAGCACAGATGTTAAATTCTTAAAAAGTCTTCTAAGAGGAGCATTAGATTTATAGAGAGGAAATTGTTTTAGAATTATCTCTCCTCAGTGGCCTCCTCTTTATTTTCATAAGTTTTATATATATATATATATGTATATATGTGTGTATATGTGTATATATACATACATATATGTATATGTGTGTATATATACATATACATATATATATACATATGTTTTAACAGCCTAAACTCAGATAAACATAAAATGAATAGCACTGTGAAAAGAATAGTAGCAGGACTGAAGACAACTATGTTTTATTTTATTATTTAAAAAAATTTAACATTTCTTTGAGTGTATTGAATTGGAATATTCTAAGCCAAAGAATTTTCATGAATGAGAAAAACTTGAAGGAAGTCTGGATTTAGAGAGAATCCTTTACATACTCAGTCCCCGATCCCGTTCATCTTGGTCCCCCTCTCTCTTTTTTCTGCATCCACCACTGAGGCGCGTGATGATTATATACAGGTGGCTCAGGATGATCATAGGAGGAGGTAAGACCGGCCTGTCATGGAACGTCATGATCAACTGGTATCTCTGAAACTTCCAAACTTGATTGGATATTGACTTTACTTCAAAGAAGGTATTACTAAGGAAAGAAAAAGAAGAGAGAGAGATGGAGAGAGGGAGTTTACCGTTAGCTGCATTCCTTTTTTTATTGTTGGTTCCTATTGCATGAGCTATATAAAAATCTAATTAAACAAAAAAGTTAAATATTATGAAATCAGATAGGTATTTATTTATGAGTCATGAGCCATAGTATTTAGTAATTACCAGGAACCCTGAGGGTCTTCCCCTCCCAGTTTATTTTTTTTTTAAATAAAGGGGCCATCCCTTAAGTAACTGTTGTTGTCTTCAACTTTGAAGAGGACCAAAATGACATCACTATGATAAAGTGAAGTTTCAGTGCGTCTGACTGTGGCTGATCAGACCAATACAGCCTGAGAAGGCTACCACAAGCTAGGCACATAGTGTTTATAACATTTGGGACGGATTTATCTCCAGATTTGTACATCTCACATTTCTTTTGAGCTACTGCAATTTTGCTTTGCTCATAGAGTACAATCCCTTCTTTGATTGTAGGCATGTTCTGCTGGATGGTCCTGTGCCAGTGTCTCCCATGTTTTACAGTTGATAACAAAGTTCTTCAGAGATACCTTGAAAATATCCTTGTACTGCTGCTTCTGACCTCCATGTGAGCACCTGCATTGTTTGTGTTCTCCATATAATAATCTTTTAGGCAAACGTACATTTGGCATTCAAACAGTGTGGCAGTTCATTTCAAAAAGGGACTTCAGTGTCTGGCACCTTCTCTTGCCAGGTGATCTTCAGAATATTCCTAAGACGATTCAAATGGAAGAAGTTCAGTTTTATGGCATGATGCTTGGAGACTGACTAGGTTTCACAGGCATACATCAATGAGATCAACATAACAGCTTTGTAGATCTTCAGTTTTCTAGGCAGTCTAATACCTCTTTTCTGCCACACTTCCCTTCCAGAGTCTGCCAACACTGAGTTATCTCTGGCAAACGTGTGCATCAATCTCATCATCTAAGTCTTCATCACTGAAAAGTATACTGCCAAGGTAAGATGAACTTATCCACAGCATTCAAAATTTCTCCATTTGCTGTAACTGATAGTTTCACATGTGGATAGCGCAGTGCTGGTTGGTAGAGAACCAATGTTTTCTCAGTGTTAGTTGTCGGGCCAAAATGAGCACAAGTGGCATTGAATTGATCCATACTCTGTTGCATCTCAGCCTTATAGGCCGCACTGAGTGCACAATCATCTGTGAACAAAAAGTTGAGCACCAACTCTCCTTCCACTTTAGTCTTGACTTGTAGCCTTTTCAAGTTAAACAATTTATTGTCAGTGTGACAGTTGACTTTGATTCTGTTTTTGTCTTCTTGAAGGCATCTGACAGCATTACTGAAAGCATGATAACAAGCATGGAAGGAAGCACACAGACTTACTTCACTTCATGTGTGATTGGGAAAGTATGAAAGCATCATGCATTATCTAGAACCCATATAAGCATCCCATCTGAAATTAACATGCAATACTGATGAACTTGTCTGGGTAACCAAATTTTCCCATGATGTATCCACAGGCTCTCATGACTGACAGTATCAAAACCCTTGGTCAGATCAACAGACATTGAATACAGATCTCTGTTCTGCTCCTGACGGTTCTGGAATTGTCAGGCAGCAAACAACATGTTGACCATTCCTTGGCCCTTTCTGAAGCCACACTGGCTCCTGGGTAGATGAGCATCCACCCATTAAGGATCAGTTATTAAGGATGACTCTGGCAAGAATCTTGCTGGCAATGACTAAGAGATAAACCCCCTACCCTGTGGGGGGTTCACAAGACAATCTATTTCTCTTTCCTTTATAGAGATAGACATCCTTGATCTCCTGGGGGATAACCTCCTCTTGCTTTATAACCCAGAAGCTTTTGTCACCTTTTGTATGAGCAGTGGACCTTCTGCTTTGTAGATCTCTGCTGAAATGGAATCAACACCAGGCACTTTGCCACATGAGAGGAGCCTGATGGTATTCAAAACTTCTTCAGTTGGAGGTTCAGCTAGAGAAGGACTGACTTCAACCTGAGGTAAACAATCAATGGCTTCAACATTGGTTGATGACATCATCTCATCAGCATTGGTTCATGAGAATATTATGGAAGTGTTTAGCTCATCTTCCTAGAATCTTGTCCTTGTTATTGGTCAGTGTGACTCTATCAGTACTGATTAGTTGAGATGTACTAAAGGTCTTTCACCCACAAATTGCCTTTAGGGCATCATAAAATGTTTTGGATTGTTACTATAAGCATAAAACTGAATCTCATCTGTCTTTTTACTGAGTCAAAAATCCTACATCTCTCTAAACTCCACTTGCACTTTACTTTTGATGGAATTAGATACTGCCTTCTTAGAGAGGGACAGACTATCCTACTGGTAAACTTTGTAGAGTCCTTGTTTTTCATTAAACAGCTTTTGAATTTCTCCATCATTTTCATCAAACCAATCCTGATGTTTGTGAATATTTTGGTTCAGATGAGTAAATATGGTGCTATACACCAGATTTCTGAAAGCTGTCCACTTCTTTTCTGCTCCACTGTTATCCACCAGGTGTTTCCTTCCAAATCAGCAACAAATTGTTCACCCACTATACTGTTGTTATGGAGTCCTCTGAAAGTCATCTTGTCTTGAGGACACTGCTTTTGTTGAATGTGAATGTTTAGTTCAAAGAGAATTAAGTGTGTGATGCTACATATTAACTTTGTCGCTCTCATATTCTGCCAGTCTCTTCTCCTTACAATGATATAGTCTCTTAAATGCCAATGTTTGCTGCAAGGATGCATTCACAGAGTTTTGCAGGTAAATGGAATAATGTTAGTGATGAGGTCATGAGAAGCACAAGTCTTCAGTGATAAGTGATCATTTGCTTTTGCTGTTTCTGATTCCAGTCCTCCTAAGGACTCCCTGCTATGTCTGATAGTGTGCACCTACTCTGCTATTAAGAATTATAAGCTTGTTTTCTTTCAGCACATTGATGATGAGGGTCTCTAGGTCTTTATAAAATTTTTCTTTGACTTCATCAGGGATCATCATGGTGGGAACATATGCCTGATGCTGGTGGCATGGCAATTTCCTGAAAGTGGCGATCCTGAAAGCCTATCATTCACTCCTCTTTGGAGGCATATAAACTTGTTGACTAGATTAGGTTTGATTGTGAAACAAACTTATATAAGTTTCACAATGCTTCCCATCACAGCGACCGCTCCACAAAAATGGGTATCCAGCTGTGACTTAAGCAGGCCTCCATTTGCCAACTTTGATTCACTCAAGGCTGCTTTTTGGATATGATCCTTGCTGAGTTCTCTCCCAGCAAGAGCTCCCATCTCTCCCATTTTTTAGGTCTACTGGATTTTGTGTTGTACATAAGCATGCTCATATCTCAGGTACTAGTGGTGAGTGGAACCATTTTCATCTTTGCAAAAGTATTTGTACATTTTTTTTTGTGTTGCATCCTCAGGTGGGATCCTCACCTGCTGTGGTAAGTGGGCCATAGTTAGATTGAATCAGACAGTTTTCAGGACACCTTTTCTAGCCCCTCGCTCATGGCAGGAAGACTGCTCAAATGGCCAAGGGGCTGCCAAATCCCACTGCCGCTTCAGTTCATCGAGAAGACCGTATGGCCAGAGCTGCCTGTGTACAGTGTCGTGATTACAACTCCCAGTGTATCCTTACTTGCTGCTTCATCACTTGCCCATCACCACAGGACTGTGAGGCAGGTAAAAATGGTGAAATAATACGGGCAATGTCTTTTGACTCACACATAAATTAGATTGAAGTGAGGCAGAACTGCTTGGAGTTACTGACCTCACTTTTTCTTCCAGAGTCATCAGAGACAAAAAGTCAAGATGCCTGGCAATGGCTTGCAATGCAATGATGATCACCTTGGCGTCTTCAGGGTCTAACCAAACTCTAAATGGTTTTTAGTGCCTACTTCTACCACCTTCATGGCCCACTGGACAAATTATTCACATCCACTTATTCCACTGGAATAGTCTTCATATGTTTGGGGTAGATGGTCACATAACTAACCAATGGGCCTGAGGCCCATCAGTTACCCTAACCTAGTTTAGCCTCTAACCTGGTTTAGCTTGTCTGCCAAGACAGGGGTGTGACCACTGTGTATACTATGACTTCTCAGAGCCACAGATGAGACGGGTGACAGGTAAACACCAAAGCAGCCTTGTAAAGGGTTCAGTGAACCCTCATATTAGAGATATTAGTCTTCCTTGAACACCTGTATACCCCTTTGAATTACTATAGTTATTGTCATAAGGATTTTTGATTATAGGATTACTAGGATTTTTTATTAGCTTCATAGATATATTAAGTAATTAGGATGGTCACTTTATTTTCCTAAAATTTGTCCATATTCTGCATGCGTTCATAGACAATTTTACCATTGCAATCTCTGGCATTGCTGCTTTTTAAGTGAGATTTCTTGACATTTTTCCCCTCTTCTCCTGCACTTATAATCTTTGATGTTGATGCTGTATATCAGAACAATACATGAGATACAAGAAATAGAGTAAGATGGAAGGAAAAAGCCAATTAGAAGCATATGCTGGGGCTCAGAGCTGTAATTTGCAATTCTTACAGCTGAGGAAAAAGAGGGTAGGTTGGGAAAGTAAGCTCCACTGGGTGTATCTGCTATGGGCAGGAACTAAGTCCCAGGTCACCACAAATGTTCTAAGTAGCTGAAGAAGGAGGAAGGCCCCCTGGAATGTGAGAAGAGACTGGACAGGGGGAAGATGCTCCTCAGAAGGATGCTAGCAACCCATAAGTTCCCTGCCTTTGAACAAAGTCACTGTGGCCTCAAGTGCTGGGCCTTCTGAAATATGTTTATATACCACATACAGGGCTGAGATTTCAGGGTTGAAGGAATCAGTTTAGAACTACGAGGGATCTTAGAGGACACTGAGTCTAAATCCCCATGGATCAGAAAGCTTACTGATTTGCCCAAGGCCATACAAAGGAATAAATGGTAGGGCTATGATTTGAACTCAGCATCTTCAGCTATGAATCCAGCACTCTTTCCTCTGAACCATGTTTCCAGGCCTCTAACATGAAGATGATTACATCATGAATATAGCATTATCACATTTCAAAGTTATTACGTTAGTCTTTTAATAACAAATGTGAAGTTGAAGCTACCCTGATTTACCCAGAGCAGATTATCTTTAGCAAATTTTTCTCTAAAATTTTTATTGACATCACTGCCTGCTTAATTGAAGTAGGTGATAATGTCAATAAGTCAATTATCTCCTTAATTGTTGCTTAATTGTTTTAATTAAAAAATCTGATTAAGTCCTTTATTTACATCAGTGAAATCTTTAAAAAAATAATTTTTTTTGACCAGGTCAGAATGCAAAGAAAAGACCTTTTGAGAAAAAAAAAAGGCCCCCTAAAACTCTGGCCTCTCAGTCCAGAGAAGACCAACAATTATATATAGTCACACTATATATAGTTTAAGTTGATGCTTTGATTGAGGGGAATAGAGATATATATGGTGCTGAAAAGTATGACCCTTCATTCCTACCAGTATATAGGGATTAGAAGAGGCATTGAGAGTAAACTGTGTAATCTGTTCAGCCTTCTAGCTTCTCTTGAGGCATCCTTGTATATTATTTTGCTATCGATGTTATTGATTCTCAAAAGAGCAGAAGTGCTCAAACTACAATACTGGAGCAAACCAAAGAATAGTGCTGTGTTGGAATATGAGTATCCATTAAATATAGAAACCACCATATAAAAGTCTGCCTTAGGAGAAGAATCTATATTTACATTCAAATGTAGATATAAAACATCTTCCAAAACCAAAGAAGAATGAGTACAGGATTTTATATCATGAATTATCCACCTACTCCTCACTAAAATTCCACTTTTGTGTAATCAAGTTAAGTATTTTACATGTACTTTTATCTGATACCTATTCACTGCTTTCTTAGAAAACTGTACTCAGGGGCTCAGAAGGTTTTATTCAAAATGTTGGCTATGTCTACACAGATTATTGGATTAATCATCTTGATATGTGTATATAGATATATATATATATGTATATCCATGTATATATGTGTGTATGTATATATATATATATATATACATACATATAGTAGTTAATAAGTATTTGACAAGTTAAATTGAAGCTGACCAGTCAATTTGGTCAAGTAACCAAGTGAACCAATTTTAAAATAATTTTTAAAAATCCTAGTTGATGAGTTTTAGCAGAAGCATTTGAATTACTCAGTTGTTTTTGTGTTTGTACAGTCATCAGCTTAGTTCCATTTTAGTTCCTGTGGGAAGACAGCTTTCTGTAAATGAAAAAAATCCTGGCCTGGGTTCTAGTACTAGGTAGCCTGCTGATTACAGTTTCTTGCTTGGGCAAGTAACCTGAACTCTCTGGTCTTCTGTTTTCTCATCTGTAACACAAGGAAGTTGGAATAGATGCTCTCTAAGGTCCTTTCTAGCATGAAGATTTTGTGATAGGTTCTTTGGCCCCTCCTTCATGATTTTCATCCTCAAAGCTTATATCATTTTTCCTGTACTTTATAATTTTTTATAATCACTTTTTCAGGACTGTTGTGAGGAAAGTGTTCTGAATGTATGTTGTTATTATTATTGCTATTATTTTCTGTACAATTTTATTAAGCATTGTTCTGCATAATATATTTATTCAACTTTGAAGTCTTTCAAATGACCCATTTTTTTAAAAATGACTATTTATGAAAATAATTTAAACCCATATCTTTTCTTGAATATTTATGTTGCATTTAACAGATCAAGGTGACACATATTCTTATGTAAGTTCACAGAAATAAATGTTCATAAAATTAATATTGCCTTCCCCACATGAGAACAGTGTCTATTAATTAATTTGAAAGCACAACTTAATCAAACTTTCCGTCTTAAGGAGGCCTTCATCTCAGAAAACATTTCAGATTAAAATGTATGTTAAAGTCTCAAAACGCCAAAAATTAGATTTCAGTTTATTTCAGTGTTCACTCCTGATCTATAAATTCATTAAGGTTAATTAATACCAGAAATGCCATCCATCTCCAAAATCACAGTGAAATTCTCATTCTGCTGCCCTGACATTATAAGAGACCCCCAAGGTTAAACTGCAGAATTCTTCCAAAAGTCAATTATATGTGAGTGATCATACAGACCCAAAGCTACTTACTTGAAAACAGCTATCAACAGATTGACCAACAGAATATTAGCTACCAAGAGATAACAAGCCATGATAGCAGGGGTGAGCCAGGCCCCTGGAATGCAGGGAGGGAGTCTTTTGCCATCTTCATCAAACAGGTTTTCTCCACAAGGAGCTAAAGAAAAATACATTTTTCATTTTAGTGTTTGCTTGACTTTTAAAACAATATTTTAAAAAGAATTCAAAGATGATGTTTATATAAAATGTTTGGCTCCATAAAAAACAGTGTGGTGTATTTGTTGTGTCTGCTATTCTGGGAATGGAGAAAGGTTTGGGTAGAAGCATTTCCAAAGTCTCACTGTCACTTTGAATGTAGGCAAACAGTTTTCACTCAGAAGGTAATATGATGTAAAGTATGTAAATATCTAAATATGCAAAAAAGGTATTCCCATCTTAGTCTTCTATACCTATATCTGATCAGGATCACTGACTAGGTATATAACTGAAGAGACACAGTGCTGTGTATAATTAAGGACTTAATGCTCCATTATCATCATTCATTTATATACCACTCTGAGGTTTAAAAAACATGCTACAATAATCTGATGGGGTAGTACAATTCAGTTGAACAAACATCTATTAAATACCTATTGTAAGCAAGGTACTGTGATAGCGACTGGATTGATGCTTTCACTGATGAAAGGAACTCACAGATGAAGTTCCTCATCCAATCCTCTACCAAGGTCAGTACCTTCTCTGTGATTTATAGTTTTAGAAACCTGCTTAGAGCACTGAGAAGGGAAGTGACTTGTCCAGCATATAAAGCCAGTATATATCAGAGGCAGGATTTGAACTCAAGCCTTTCAAGGTCAGCTCCCTATTATACCACTTCTAATACATTAAGGCAGTTGACTTCATAGAAATCACTGCTACTTGGTGAGATGAAACCCATAAAAGAAATAGTGGCTCTGGAAGGGTACACATTTTTTAAAAATAAGAAAGGTGGATTGGTCCAGGCAGAACAGCATCGTATATTAAGAATATGTATTCATGTGAAAAAGTACAGGAACTAGAGAATGGAAGTTCAGTAGAGATGGCTAGGGTGAAAAATCATTGGAGATAGGATGATCAGTTTTATTATTGGAGTATAACACAGCCCACCTGGAAAGGAAGAGAGGAAATGAGAGTTCAGGAAACACATCAAGCAGAAGTTCTACTAATTTCTTTACTTATCTTCATTATAATTTCATTTCTCAAAAAATGAGGGAATCAGCAAGAGGAGTTTTAATCTGATTCTGGTTCTCACCAACAAAGGAACTAGTTGCTGGGATGGAGGAAATGATGAGAACCCTGGGGGAAAGTGAATATCTACCTTAAAATTTGAGATAGAAAAGAAGAGGAACACCAGACATAATCTGATAGACACCCTTGATTTTTGGAAGATAAGTTTCAAAGGACTGGGAGAAAGATAAGATGGAAAGTCATTTTAGGAGGGAAGGGAATCTTTTAAAGAATGAGATTCTAAAGTCATTAAGCAAGAACTCCAATGCAGAAGGAGAAATTGTTTAAAGTGACCAATGTGAATGCATAGGGAACTCATTGGTCAGCTTGATTTGGTTGTTTTCCACACACATAGTAGACTGGAATAAAGGGGATTGTACATGAAACTGTAGATCTGTATTATGTACATAGAAATAAAACAAGACTAGAGAAGAACAGATGATGTTTCTTTTTTTTAAAGGAAGAGATTCATGTCTGTAAACCACAGAACATTGAGCTTGACTTAAATTTCTGAAACATTGAGAGAAGGAAGCGGTGATCGCCAAAATCAACATGACTGTGAAAAACAGGTCAGGCATGTTCAATTTCCTATTATAACTAAGTGTTAGATTTGGTGTACTTGGTATAATTTACCTAGATTTTAGCACAACATTTGGCAAAGGTTTTCGTGTGACAGAAAGAAAATGCACCGGGTAATAGAAATGTCTTCCAGTGTTTCCGTGGTCTTTGGTAAGGTCATATAAGGTACTGTTTTTTAAAACTGTTGTCACATACCCTAACTGTTCAGCCCAGGGCCACAGGAGGCGGCATAGAATAGTGTATGGAGCACCGGAATCAGAGTCAAGAAAACTAAGGCTCCAAACCTGCCTCAAACACTGAACTGTGGAACTCTTGACAAGTGACAACCTTTTTAGGCCTCAGGCTCTTCATCTGTAAAAGGGGAAGGGTTGGACCTGATGGCCTCTAAGATCTCTTCCATCCCCAGCGCAAAGACTACTAACTCATAGAACAGCGAGTGATTCGTTTCTTGAATGTCCGAGTCATATTTACCTGATCCAATTATTATGATTTTTTTATGTAGAACAGTCTGGTATAGGGTAATATCTTAGTAGAGTGAAGGTGTATGGGGTCTGAAATGCAGAGGTGCAGGTTCCAGGACCAGCTTTGCCCCTACTTTGCTCTGTTACTTTGGGCAGGTCACTGCTCCTTATCGGCCTTAGTTTTCTATGTGTAAAATGAGGAGGGTTGGACTGGATGATCTTTAAGGTCCCAAAATTCCATACTTCTGTATAACAAAAGGCGACCTATTTGTTAATTTTAAAAAATGTGTTCCATGATATCATTTTGTATTATTTGCTTTCCTCCAGAGTTCGAAAGGCAAATAAAAATGACACTTTGCTTTCTGTCTAAGGGTTACAGTTTAAATGAGAATATTTAGCAAAGAAAAAGGCTATGTGAAATGAAATTAATTAAATTAAATGAAAATCATCATCTGCTCCCCTTCAAACTTACGGTTAATTTCCATGGCATAGACTACACAGCAATCCGAAAGCAAAAATATTTTTTAAAGAGGGAAAGAAGAGAAAATAATGTAATAATTCAAAATAAACTGAAAACAAAAGATTGACAGTACAGAATCTGTTTTGCTGCCGAGAAGTGCATTAAAGATTTGCAATGACATGAGTTCTTTGAAACAGTAGTTTGATAATTAGTCTCAATAATACAATGTAAAATATTAAATTACAAATTACCCTTAAGGCATTTGTTCATCTTTCCAATATTCATGTATTCCAAGTATCAGGAACAGCAGCAACATTGCAACAATTAAAAATATTGTGAAATGCACAGCACCTTTGGCAGATGATCACTTCAAATGGAAAGTTAACTATTTTTCAGCACAAACACATAAAATACACATCAAATTTTAGTGTAATAATTATGCAGACAATCTAAAACCAAAGTCAGTGCAATTTTTTTGGAAATTATGAACACTAAACTGATCTGTTTCCCCCCTTATACAAAATCTTTATTGAATTTTTTAAAAAATAAAAATACCATTGAATATCACCTACAGTAAAGGAACCAGTAGGTATATGTCAGCCTAAACAAATATTTTCATGAAACTACATTTGATTTCCATTTTTGGCTTACCAAACTGATGCATATACAATAACTATCCTTGTAAGCTGCTAAACATGTTCCTGACATCACATTTTAAAAATTAAAAAGAATGGTTTCAAGACACAGATGATAATAAGGAGTGATTCAATGGTGTGATGTTATTCTCATGACATAGTTATTAGGAAAATTTTAATTTCACAGATATCTGAAGGAGATACCATCTACACTCTAATAAGATATTAGGAGGATGTTAATAGGAAATAGGAATTAGCACTGGAAACAGAAAGGATAATAGACCCTACTTATTCTCTTTGCCCTCTCTATCCATGAAACTCACTGCATAGGAGAAATCATAGCTGTAGAGTTGAAAGAAAATTGGATGGACACAAATGGGGTGAGAAACATTAATACCTGGGTGAGCCAACTGGATTATTTTCCAAGGCCCAGACCGTGGGTTGAGGAGATTTTTCAGAATTCTAATGAGAAGTTTATGGAAAGGAGGAAAAAGAATGGTATTCAGAAATTGAAAGTCTTGAAACCAACACTTTCCTCCCTCTAAAATAACTTGACCCTCTTGCAATACAATGAAAAAATATATTATTTCCAAATTAACATGGACATTTCTGTTAATTTGGATATGATCATCTGCCTCTGAAACAGAAAACAGAATCTTACTATGAATTCTACTCTTACGGTCTATCTGGTCCGCAAACACCTCTCCATAGATCATCCAATAGGGCATGTAGAAGATGTTGCGGGCTAGTCTCCAAGAAGGTTCCTCATCCGGATGTAAAATGGCTTGTCGGGCTACTCCAAAGCTCATCAGAACAACCAGCATGATGACCACAAAGTAGAGCATGTCAATCATCTGCATGGATAAAATTAATATCTTAAGTCCAGGACAGTGGCTGCATGTAGTCTATTCTCACTCAACCCCACATCATGTAATATAATATCAACTACCAGTTATGCAATAATAAAATTATGGTGCTGGTCTCCTTTTCCCCAGTCACCACATTCAGTGTGCTGTTTATTTCCTTATTCTACCTATTGTCCTGTCCTCAAACCTCTTAGGTTCCAGAAACTTACTTCACCACCTTATCCCCTGCCCTCAGTTCCTTTAGGATCAGCAACAGCTACTCAAGAGAAAAGTAAAGGGACAAAATGGGAGCATGGAAGGTGAAGTCAGGAAGTATGAGGGAAGAACTTAGGATATGTAAAAAAAGGAAAATAAGCATGCAGACTGGTGTGTGATGACCAATCTTAAAGTATTCAGGTAAATGCTATAGTGAGCCATGGTTACTAGTTTGGGGATAGCTCAAGAGTGTCCAGTTCTAGTCAAGTAAGTACGTCTAGGGCATCTCTAGACCAAAGTAATTTGTTCCATATAAAGTTGGTAAAGTCACTCGGAAATTTAGTGTTTTGGCTTTTTGCCTTCTGGAGTCACTCTTATGGCTGAAGCTTTGTTTGATCAGAGTTAGACCCAAAATAGATTTCCTGAATCCACTAAGGATTAGGACTCAGCAAGTGAGAAAGCCCTGTGCAGAGTTCAGGTAAGAGGCAGGAGGCAAGGTACCTTTTGACTTTATCTTCACTTGATTTTTTTTAAAATCAGATCTTTGTTTTCATCTGTGTACAGAACTCCTTTCAAGGAATTTCCTTTACCAATGCAGAGCAGCCAGTGTCTCTTTACAATTTTCTTAACAGGATTGCCTGGAGTCAGTGAGAAACTAAGTAATTTGCCAGGAGATCTCATGGCCATTGTATCAGTGACAGATCTTGAAGTTGTCTTCCAGACTCAGAGGCCAGTCTTCTATTTAGTATATGGCCTCACTTGTTTATGGGAATAATTTTCATTAGGCTACTACAGAATACTTTTTAAAAGACTGAAAGAGAGTAGTGCATGATGAAAAGGAGTGGCATATCAGGTACAAATGCTGAAACTGGTGAGAATTGGGAAATGTGCCCACATTTGGAAGGAGGTGGAAGAGTATTTAAAAATTTCACATTAGCAGTTAATCTTGACTTCTAAAGCTAGAATACTGAAACCTCCTGCCTTCAAGGTGCATACATTCTATTTGGGGGAGGATAATATGTAAACAGATAAATCCATATGTGATAAGTTTATGAGGTAGATACTACTGACCATTATGAGACTGAGAAAAGGCTTCCTATAGGATGTAGCGCATGAACTGAATCTGGAAAGAAGTTAGGGATTCTAAGAGGTAGAATTGAGTTGAATCAATTGTGCAAAGATGTGGAGGCAAGAGATGCGTTGCCGAGTTTGGGGAATAGCAAATAGGCGAATTGGTCAGAACTCAGCATGTGTGAAGGGTAAGAATGTGTAATAAGTTTGGAAAAGTAGATTCGAGACGGATTGTACAGGATTTCAAATAGCAAGCTCAGGCATTTGTATTTTATCCTAGAGGCAGTGGGGAATGACTGGAAGTTTCTGAGCAGGGGAATGATAGAGTTAGACTTGTATTTCAAGAATGTTATTTTGGCAGCTGAGTGGAGGCTGAAATGGAGCAGGGAAAGAATGGACACTGGAATTTCAGAACAGGAACCTCTTCCAATGGATTGGGTAAGAAGTAGTAAGGACTTAAATCCAGGTGGTGGTTCCATAGCCTTGGTGTAAGATGTTTTGTCAAGGTCCTCGTCAAGACTTAGCAACAATAAATTTGGGGTAGGAATAATGAAGGTGTGAAAAAATAATTCACTTTGCAATTGTCATAATTCTGTATCAATTCTATATATTTTAAGAAATTACCATGACAATCATGTGGACCACTAATATTCATTTTACAGAATATGTGACCTCAATTTTTAGGCTGGATGATTATCATGCATTGGTAGCACCTAAAGGTTGCATTGCACCCCAGTTCTACCAGAAATCAAAAACTAATGGCCAAGGAGAGAAGCAAAGCTTTGTACCTGTGACTACAGAGTAGAAGAATCTCCAGGCATCATAGATATCAGATGGAGGTAAAGATGTGTATGGTTAGGAAATTAATGGCTGAGGGAAAATGCCAGAGTTTGGAAAGTGTGGCAGAAGATTATAGAACCAAGACTGGAAGGAACCTTTGAGGTCATCTAGTCTGAGTCCCTCATTTTATAGTTGAGAGAACTTCCATTGCACCCTACTACCAGCCAGGAACAATGAATGTCTCCTTGAAACCTATAACAAAAGTGAGATTAGAACTGTGCTATAATAACACTAATTCATATTAATATAGTGATTTGAAAAGTACTTTCCTTGCAACAACTCTGTTTAGGTAGGTGGTATTATCCCACAGTGAAGTCTCAGAGAGTTTAAGATATCTGCCCATGGTAGCACAGCTAGTAAATGTTAAGTCCAGAATGTGAATCCAAATCTCCTGAGTCTATGATTTCCATTCCTTCCACTATGCCACTTTGTTACCATGTAATGGGGATAGCCACAATCTCAATCTCCCTACCTGATTAAAGTTTTCATCTATCTTTACTGGGAGTTTTTTTCCCTATGGAAATGTATTTATAGTTTTAAATTTGAAGTAACTGGCAAGGAGGATTTACTTCAAATAAATTCCTTTTATGATCAACTTTGCTGAAACACATTTATTCAGTAAAATGAAGAAGTATAAGTAAAGTATAAAGTAAAGAAATAAAGTGTATTGGTCATACGTCATATAGTGCTTTGTGACTTATGTTACAATCTTGAAATATTATTTAGCTATGATTATTTATTTGTTATTAATATTATATATTATATTATTATCTATTATTATTTAAATATGTTATTATTGTTTAACTTTTCATTCTTTCCAAGAAAATGGTAGAATTCTTGAGGCCAAGAACTATGTCTCACAATTCTTTGTGTCTCCTATAAGATTTAGTAAAATGCTTTATACATATTAGCTACTAATGGCTCTCTGTTGATTGGATTTAATTGGATTCTGAGCATAGTTTAGAGTAAGAAAATAATATCAACCAAAGGCCAAAGTCTATAAAAACCAGTCAAAGGTTACAGGTACTAACCATCTTTCCAATCATCATCACATAGGGCCCCAGGTACTTGTTCACACCAAAGATATCCAGGACTCTGATGTACCAGAAAATGATGTCCACACAGTAGATGACTCTGCCATAGCCCATGTATGGCTGATTCTGAAGGCGGAGAACCGCCCCAATCATGAACACTGAGATGGCCACAAGGTCAGTGATATTCCAGTATTCCTGAAGCCAGACTTTCACTTTCTGACTGAGTTTGCCTGGCTCTGACATCAGTATCTGAAAGCACAAAGATTTAATAACTGAATCAAATGAAAATGAACAAAAGGAATGATCCCAAAAATATATCAGAGGTCCTTATTTTTTAAAATTTCATTTAATTCTAAGCTTGAGAGAACTTCCAATAGTCCAATATATGTACCTTCTCAATCACTCAATAATCAAGCATTTATTAAGCACCTACTGTGTGCTAAACACTGTGCTAGGTGCTGGAGATACAAAGACAAAAGTGAAACAGGCCCTGGCCTCAAGGAGCTTATATTCTAGTGTATTAGTCTGATGGGTCTATATCTATATATCTATAAAGATTTCCAAGGAAGGAGAGTACACAAAATTTCTGAGGTCCCTTCCACCCCTAATCTATGATCCTCAACTCTTATAATCCTTCCTTCCTTACCAAGTTTCACTTTTGTATAAGCATTACTATCAGGAAATATTTTCTAGACCAGAGGTAGGGAACCTGCAGCCTTGAAGCCATATGTGACCTTCTAGGTCCTCAGGTGCAGCCTTTTGACTGAGTTCACGTTTTACTGGACAAATCCTCTTATTAAGGGAATCTTTTCTATGAAGCTGGGATTCAGTGAAAGGGCTGCATGTGAGGACCTAGAAGGCTACATGGGACCTCGAGGCTGCAGGTTCCCCATCCCTGGCCTAGACTCATAGAATGCTACAGAAGGAATCACTATCCCTCCATGACTTTGGGCAGATCTGGAACTTCACTGCTGATCCTCTGGCTGCTCATTTGTAAAAAGGATAGGGTAGGACTAGATGACCTCTGAAGTCCATTCCTGCTCTAGATTCATGATCCCATGAGCCTAGAGATCATCAAATTTAACCCTTTTATTTTACAGTAGGGAAAACTGAGGCTTAGAGCAGCCAAATTACTTTTTAAATATCTCTCAGCTAGTAAACAGCAGATCTAGGATTTGAAAACAGATCTTCTGACTCCAAGGCTAGGACTTTTCTACTAAAGTGCAGTCACTTCTGCCTCTGATTTAAGGTTAATTCTTTATGTAACTTAGACTCAACCCACAGACCTCCATCTTTCAGATAGAAGGAGATCCAGTACAAGAGGATAAGAAGATATGGGGGTGGGGGTAGAGGCAAGGAAAAAGAGGAAGGAGAGGATGCCATTGCAAGGGGTCACAAGGCCCTGATACAACCTGAGGGGCAGTTTTCTGGTGTGTAAGATGTATACAATAAAAACTTATCTACCTACCTTAACTGGTTTTGTTAAGGGTCATATAAGATAATGGATATGAAAAAATTTTTATAAACTGTAAGGCATTAAACAAATACAGAGATTTTGTTTGTGTTTTAGCATTCTTTATACAAAAAAATCTACACAATTTTTGCCTGAGGTTCATTTCAGGAAAAATTTGTCCATACAGTTGAATTTGGCCACTTTTTTTTTCTCAGAAAAGGAAAACTATGTAAAACATATGTCCCTTTGGCTGTCCAAGAAATAGGCCAATTGTAAAAATGGCTCATTTTAAGTGCCTAGTAGTTTCTGTTTCTTTTCTTGCATATGGGGGATGGGGGTTAGCCTTTTTTTTTTTTTTGCTATGAACCCTTTTGGCAATCAGAATACTGTAGTAAAAATTCATAATGGAAGGGAATGCTAAATTTCAGGGAGAGATAAATGACAATAAAAATGTTATTTTCTCCATTCCAAGAGATTTGCTGAAATTTAAGGGGTCTATGGACTCCAATTTAAGGACACTTGCTTTAGATACTCTCTATTGATTTATCCCTAAATATTTTACTTTGCATTGAATTTTTAAATTTGTAAACTCAAATACTCTTGGAAATAGGTAGGCCATAAATCTTAAAATAAATTAATAAAATATACTTGAATATTATAGATCTTCTTTAGAATAATTGTTATTCTACGGGGAAATTTTGGGCATAATGGTGTGTTAAAGATTTTGGCTTTTTGAAATAAAAAACAAACTAGATATGAATTCTAGGACCCTTGCCAGTATGACTAGGGTAGCAATTAAGTATAATTACCTCTCTTATTTTCTCTAAAGCGAGGGTCACAATATATGAGATAACAATCCATTCTTGGAGAGAGGGCCATCGTTCCATCCTCACCAGAATAATATAATTAAATAGCAGAAGGTAGGCCAGATATGATATCTTTAAAAAAAATAGAAAAGAAAACATGTAAGTATAACCATTAAAGATCATTAAGAATGGAAAATGAGATAGGGACCAAAAGAAGGTCATGAAGGCATAATAAGTGACTATAAAGTTCCTAGGATTGACTATAAAATTCCCAGCAATTTACTAATGGTTTGTGTCCCTGTAATTCTCTGATTTTCCCTCTTTACATTCTTGTATGGTTATGACTTGGGAGTCGGAAAACTGAGGTAGGCACTTGCTTGTTCTAGGAACCAGAACCATAACTAGGATTTTTTATTCTCATTGAAAATATCCCAAACCACACCTGAGCAAATGACATAAAACATCCCCTCAGTGGAGGGGGCTCAGCATACCAAGTAGCAGAGGGGAGCTCAAGACCCCAGGACAGCATCCCAAGGTTACTACTAGAGAGGCTCCCACGGGGTGGCACCCAGGTAGAGACAAAGGGCAAGAGTTATCCCCAGTCTGCTATCTGGCAGTTTCCTATTATAAATTGTTATTCTTTATGGGGGTTGAAGATCCACTACAAGATACCAGTTCTTTTATTTCTGCACTACTGAAGAGTTTAAAGTGCCATCAGTACTCTAAATTTGGGGCCCAGGGCAAAACATTGGTTGTCCAATCCTGGTCGTAGCTCCTCAGGACACCTCGAGTCAAATACTGTCTGCGATCATACAGGGAGGGTTCCACTGAATGGCAATCAGGGCATCATAAAGGACGTCTGACATGTTCTAAGGACTTGGAAGCGTCAAAACTGGAAAAATAATGGATGGGAAAGGGTGAATGGAAAGAACACTCACACTCCCCATAAATGCTTTACATGAAGATTGGATCAGAATATTGGACAAGCAAGCCATGCTGAACTGACTGGATGGATCAAAAGTGTCAGTCATCCTCAGCCCCTTTCCAAGCCCTTACAAGGTTATACTCTAGTTAAAAATACTTTGTTGGGACAGTTAGGTGGTGTACTGGATAAATTACTGGACCTGTATTGAGGAGGACCTGAATTCAAATCTGGCCTCAGATATTTAATAATTGTATGACCCTGGGCAAGTCACTTAACCCCAGTTGCCTCAATAAATAAACACTTAGTGCTCTACACCTTTTTTAACTTCTGAGTTGTGTGGTTAGTTATGCTTACCTAGTTACATCTCTGGTGATATGATTACCGCCATTAAAACCTGATTGTAGAACTTTTTGCTCATTAGAATACCATAGAGTTATATTCTTTTAATTTGTCTTTTTTTAATAAAAAAATTTATTTATTTAACTTTGTACATTCATTTTCACAAAATTTTGGGGTTCCAAATTTTCTCCCCTTTTATCCCCTCCCCCCACCCCAATACACCGAGCAATCTAATTTTCCCTATCTCCAATCTGCCCTCTCTTCTGTCATCCCTCCCTTCTCTTGTCTCCATCTTCTCTTTTCTCCCGTAGGGCCAGATGACTTTCTATTCCTCATTAACTGTATGTCTTCTTTCCTAGTAGCAACAACAATACTAAACAGTTGTTCCTAAAACTTTGAGTTCCAAATTCTCCCCATCCCACCCTCCCCACCCATTTTTGGGAAGGCAGGCAATTCAATATAGGCCCTATCTGTGTAGTTTTGCAAATGACTTCCATAATAGTCATGTTGTGTAAGATTAACTGAATTACCCTCCATCCTATCCTGCCCCTCATTGTTTCTATTCTGTCTTTTGATCCTGTCCCTCCCCGAGTGTTGATTTCAAATTGCTCCCTCCTCCCATTGCCCTCCCTTCCATCATCCCCCCCCCCTTGCTTATCTCCTTCTCCCCCACTTTCCTATACTATAAGATAGGTTTTCATACCAAAATGAGTGTGCATTTTATTCCTTCCTTTAGTCAAATGTGATGAGGGTAAACTTCTTGTTTTTTTTTTCTCAGCTCTCCTCTTTTTCCCTCCACTAAAAAGTCTCCTGCTTGCCTCTTAAATGACATATAATTTACCGCATTCCATTTCACCCTCTTTCCTCCCCCTACCTTTCTCTCTCACCACTTACCTTAATTTCTTTTAAGATATGGTCCCATCCTATTCAATTCACTCTGTGTTCTCTGTCTCTGTATGTGCATGCATGTGTGTATGTGTGTGTGTGCACGTGCGTGTGTGTGTGTGTGTATGTGTGTGTGTGATCCCACCAACTACCCAGATACTGAAAAGTTTTAAGAGTTACAAATATTCTCTTTCCATGTAGGAATGTAAACAGTTCCCCTTTGGTAAGTCCCTTATGACTTCTCTTTGCTGTTTACTTTTTCATGCTTCTTCTCATTCTTGTGTTTGAAAGTCAAATTTTCTTTTCAGCTCTGGTCTTTTCATCAAGAATGCTTGAAAGTCCTCTGTTTCACTGAAAGATCATATTTTCCCCTGGAGTATTATACTCAGTTTTGCTGGGTAGGTGATTCTTGGTTTGAGTCCTAGTTCCTTTGCCTTCTGGAATATCCTGTTCCATGCCCTTCGATCCCTTAATGTAGAAGCTGCTAGATCTTGAGTTATCCTGATTTTATTTCCACAATACTGGAATTGTTTCTTTCTAGCTGCTTGCAAGATTTTCTCCTTGACCTGGGAGTTCTGGAATTTGGCCACAATGTTCCTAGGAGTTTCTCTTTTTGGATCTCTTTCAGGTGGTGATCAATGGATTCTTTCAATATTTATTTTGCCCTCTGGTTGTAGAATGTCAGGGCAGTTTTCCTCGATAATTTCATGGAAGATGATGTCTAGGCTCTCTTTTGATCATGACTTTCAGGTAGTCCCATAATTTTTAAATTGTCTCTCCTGGATCTATTTTCCAGGTCAGTTGTTTTTCCCATGAGATATTTCACATTGTCTTCCATTTTTTCATTCTTTTGGTTTTGTTTTGTGATTTCTTGGTTTCTCAGAAAGTCCTTAGACTCCATCTGTTCCATTCTAATTTTGAGAGAACTATTATCTTCAGTGAGCTTTTGAACCTCTTTTTCCATTTGGCTAATTCTGCTTTTGAAAGCATTTTTCTCCTCATTGGCTTTTTGAACCTCTTCTGCCAATTGAGTGAGCCTATTTTTCAAGGTGTTATTTTCTTCAGTATTTTTTTGGGTCTCCTTTAGCAAGGTATTGACCTGTTTTTCATACTTTTCTTGCATCTCTGTCATTTCTCTTCCCAGTTTTTCCTCCACCTGTCTAACTTGATTTTCAAAATCCTTTTTGAGCTCTTCCAAGGCCTGAGCCCACCTGACATCCCCCTGAGATGTCTGGGATACAGAGGCCCTGCCCTCCACATCTTTCCCTGATGGTAAGAATAGTTCCTCATCATCAGAATTGAAAGGCGGGAACATCTGTGCCCCCTCAAAGTAGCTCTCTATGGTCTTATTTTTCTTCCCTTTTCTGGGCATTTTCCCAGCCAGTTACTTGACTTCTGAGATTCCTGTCCACCCCTGCCTAGATCCACCCAGCTAGTGCTTGGGGTCTGAGATTCAAATGGGCTTTCCACGGCAGGCACGGCTGCTATTCAATGTGAGCTTAAGTTCTGGTGCTGGGGTGGGGGCAGGGCCGCCTCCCAGGCTCAGTTACCTCAGGGGCTCTATGCAGAGACCTTCAGTGATGGAGTGGGTGGGGGCAGGGCCACCTCCCAGTCTCAGCTCCTTGAGGTGGTTTATGCAGAGACCTTCAGTAATGAACATCCTGCCTGCTCTGGGAGTCCTAAGCTGCCACTGCCTCTGCCCCTGCTGCTGCCTCCGCCGCTTCCTCCCGAGGGGGTCTGAGCCACGGAGACACCCCGCTTCCCCTCTTGGCCAGCCCAGACATCTCTCTCACTGATCTGTAGTGCCTGTGGGCAGAGGGACCTTCCCGGCCACCGGGGGTTCCATCCCTGAAGCCTGCTCGGATCTGCTCCTCTGGGGCCATGACCAGGGCAGCGCTGGGGTGGGCTCCGCTTTCCGGGGTGTGATGGCCCCTGGGGACGTCTCTCCCGGGCTTTCTGGAATGGAAATCTTTTCCACTGTGTTTCTGCGCACCTTGCAGTGATCCAGAATTTGTGGGGAATTCTTCTTGTAGGAACTATATGGGCTGTGGGTTCAGAGCTAGCATACGTGAGTCTTTCTACTCCGCCATCTTGGCTCCACCCCCGAGTGAGCCTATTTTTCAAGGTGTTATTTTCTTCAGCATTTTTTTGGGTCTCCTTTACAAAGGTATTGACCTGTTTTTCATGCTTTTCTTGCATCTCTCATTTCTCTTCCCAGTTTTTCATCCACCTGTCTAACTTGATTTTCAAAATCCTTTTTGAGCTCTTCCAAGGCCTGAGCCCACCGGACATCCACCTGGGATGTCTGGGATACAGAGGCCCTGACCTCCACATCTTTCCCTGATGGTAAGAATATTTCCTCATCATCAGAATTGAAAGGCGGGAACATTTGCACCCCCTCAAAGTAGCTCTCTATAGTCTTATTTTTCTTCCCTTTTCTGGGCATTTTCCCAGCCAGTTACTTGACTTCTGAGATTCCTGTCCACTCCAGCCTAGATCCGCCCAGCTAGTGCTTGGGGTCTGAGATTCAAATGCTGCTCTCCAGCCTCAGGGCTTTCAGGGGTGGGTGCAGCTGCTATTCAATGTGAGCTTAAGTTCTGGTGCTCAGGTGGGGGCAGGGCCACCTCCCAGGCTCTGTTCCCTCAGGGGGTTTATGTGGAGACCTTCAGTAATGGCCCTGAGCTCCTGTCTGCTCCGGGAGTTCCGGGCCACTGCCGCTGCCTCTGCCTCTGCCTCCTGAGGGGGCCCGAGTCACGGAGACACCCCACTCCCCTCTCAGCAAGCCCAGAAGTCTCTCCCACTGACCTGTAGCGCCTGTGGGTGGAGGGACCTTCGCCGCCACCGGAGATTCCGTCCCTGAAGCCTGCTCGTATCTGGTCCTCTGGGGCCGCCTGGCCAGGGCAGCACAGGGAGGGACTCTGCGTCTAGTATACGACGGACCTTTGGGGTCGGTTTTTCAGGGCTCTCTGGAATGGAAATCTCTTCCACTGTGTTTCTGTGTGGCTTGCAGTGTTCCAGAATTTGGGAGTTCTTTTTACAGGAAATTTCTGGGCTGTGGGTTCAGAGCTAGCATACCTGAGTCTTTCTACTCCGCCATCTTGGCTCCTCCCCCTCTTTTAATGCATATATAAGTCATGATCAGGAACTTAAGGCTTTGTGTTTGCCCACATTGAGTTCAGTCTTGGAAACTTCTTATAAATCACTCTTTGGCTCATATTCCCATTCAGGAATATAAATATGTGTGTATGCATTTATATTTAATACATACCCTACATTTCCTCTGGGAACCTTGGATTTTGTTTTGTGCCTTATTCTCCTTTACAAAAACATAAATACAAAAATATAAAGCATTTAGACTTACAAAAACATCAAATATAAGATAGGCTTAATTGAATGCAACAAAATCCCAAGTGCTTTGTTGGTAGTACTCAGTCTCAGGGTAGTCCCTGGGTAGGTGAGATCCTTCCTAGAGAAAAAGTGAATTGTCTTGTTCGTGGTCTCAGATGTGAATATTATGTGCTTTGCTTTCTGGTTAAATAAAACCTGTCCAATATTTGATATATTGTCTGCCTAGAGGCTTCTATGGGAGTTGAGGGTCCAATTTTTGTGAAGACCTCAATATGAGCTAAATTCTTACATTCCCATGAAACCCCTTGGTTGAGACACAAGTCAAAAAGTTTTTTTGAGAAGCTTCTAAGGTTACATGTAGTCCATGAAAACCAAGAGCTTTGATTCTAGGCCAGTGGTTGCATATATCATACATTCTTTTTAATGTGTATAATGCAATATTTGATTTCAGTTATGCCAAGTTCTTGCAACAGTAAAAAAAATCTGGATTCCACTTTAATCAAGTATATTAAACACTAAATTTTACACTTCAGCTTACTTAATTGCATTTCTAATAATATCCTGCTATTTGACATGTCAACATCAGTTTTCTAACAATTTGCTCAGTGACATAGCCACTTAATAAATGTTGAACTGAAATAAGATTCTCTTACTGTGTAAAACCAGAATTTGACAATAGGGGCATTATAGAATTCACAAATCTTGGTTCCAATGGGAATACTTCTTTGCTTTTTGTTTCCATTCTCTTCATCCCCTTTTCTTGAGCTAGCATCAGCATTTGCATCCTAAAAAACAAAAACAAAAAATGGGCAAATTGTAATGGATATATAATTATATTGTCAAGAGGGAAGCTACCTACCACTTCACAAGATTTGTTTTCATGAACGGCAGGCATAGTAAGGTTCTTTATCAATGTAATCAAATAAACACTCTGAAGTTTTGACATTATTTGAACTTTCTCTCTATAAAACTATTAAAAATGTCTCCCAAATCACATATATTTGCAGGTCCACAGTAATAAGCACCCAGAAAAAAGGAAAAATTAGAGTCCACACACACACACACACACGCACACACACATATATAATTAAGAAAATGGATAGAGTTACTATGTCATATCACTCACTGACCATATTCTCCTCTTCTTTCTCTTTGCCATCTTCATTTTCCTTTGATGTTTGATATGAAAAATCATCATAAGTGCGAAATTCCAAAAATAAAATTGTAGGGGGAAAAAGAATCCCCATTATAACCTATATACAATGAGAAAAGTATATCTATGTAAACTCCTTGAATTCTTCCATATATTGACTTGTTCTTAAAATGACAATTTACACTGGATGATGACAGTCTTTTAATTCAGCTTTCAAAATCACAACCTCTGAAACAGCTCAGCATATGCGTGCTACTCCCAGCTTCCTGTGGCTAAATTTAGGTTATTTGACAGAATTATCTAAAGTTAATAATTTTTAAATAGAAATTTAATTTATTGATAAGTAGCAAATAGTGCTACTTTCTTAGCACAACTGCAAATCAAAGATATTCAGTGAAATAACAGAACTAAGTATCACACATGAAACTCTAAAAATTAATATTCCTTACTAAGATGGTCAGGGATGTTTTACAGAGCTGAATTGCATGTAGAATGTGAGCATATGAGTAGTGTTCCATTTACTCAACTTAAAATGATTGATTTAATGTTGTTCAACAAAGGGAAGGATTTTAATTAGTCACAGCCTAGAAGATAATAGGTTGCCATGCTCCTGAGAGCCAGTCTCATTGACATGCTTCTCAGCATTGCCTCTACAATAGTGAGGTTCTCTGTTTTCCCTTCATCCAATACCATTCAGACCAGTTCCTTGAATTCAGTTTTGTTCCCAGAGTTGAAAACTGGCTTTTTATTCCTGATCTCTAAACTAGAATTAACAAAGGCAAGAAAAGCCTATTTTACATTAGAATCAAGCTTGTTGTATTGAATTGACCAATTCTTATAGGAATTAAAGGGAAATGTGATACTTTGGTTTAATCGTTTTTTGTCTTTTGCACAATAAGAGAAACTGTGCTTATCTACATATGTCATATGCATACATTATACACAAGCATTCTGTGGAGCAGAAGTGATATCAAGATAATAAAATTATAATTACATATGCCTTGGAGTCATTTTTTCATTTTCAAAGTTGTTTTTAAATAAAATTAGTGCTTTACATGTTACATGGGATTTTAGGTTTATAGTTAGACCTCAGAAGCCATCTAGTATGATTTCTGTATTTTACAGATGAGGAAAACAAACAACTCTCCCAAAGTCACATAAGAAGTAAAAGTGACAGGGGTGGAATTTCGACCCCTGCCTTTGGACTCCAGAGTCAGTATACTTTTCAATATGACATATTGCTTCTATGCTGGTGCATACTCAGATCTCTTGAGAGTTCTTTTATAGTAGTCTATCCAATTCAAACATTAACAGGAGGCATATAGTGTAATTCTGGAACTGGAAGAGACCTTAGTTATGTCCTTTTCCACATCCTTCTTTTCACAGATAAGGAAAGTGAGGCCCAGAGAAGGGAAATAATGTATTGAAGATCATGTACCTTGTGAGCTATAGCAGGAAGTCATGAAGACAGGAACACTGAATGTGACCCGGAGAGCTGGGCGTGATGGTAAGTGTTCTACAAACCAACTGGGGAGGAGGGATTTGTGCTCAGGACATACTTTTAAGTTTACTCTGCACTATTGTTTTCTCTGTCACTTTCTTAAGTTAAGATAATCAACAGAACAATATATCAAACCCTGGTTTTGTAGTATCTGCAGATTTGCAAGTTGTAAATGCTCACACTGAGAATTTGACAGTTGGTTTAGAAGAATCTACAGCACAGCCCTTCCTGGAGAGCTCAGGTTCATGAGTCCCAGAGGCAAACCTTCAACTACAGCAAGAAAATACCTTAAGACCTGGGTTTTTCCTCATCCGGAGTCTTCCCATCCACATATCTGTTAATAGCATTTGGCTACAGGTGTGGGCAATGAAGTCTCTGTGTTTGGCTGCCACAGCCAATTTCAGACAGGTAGAGTTACTCCAGTTTTTTAGCTCATAGGTCAGGAGTTTCATAGCAATCTGTTCATCATGTTTATAGGACTGATCCAACAGCTCAACAGCCAGCTGGCCAAAGTCTCTGAAGAAGCAAAAATCAAGACTTTGATCTTTTAAAAATTATAACTGTTATTAAGATATCTGTATCTGTCGATCACAGTATCAGCCTAAAAGAATCCTGATGTGCCAAAGATACTTAGAGGTGATCTATGCCAAGCCCACGCTCAGTCTACAGAGTCCCTTCTCCAGTGTCCCTGACAAATGGTCCTTCATCCTCTGCTTGAACACCATCATTAATGGGGGACTCACAACATTAGGGGAAGCTAAGCTTACTATTGGACGGTTCCAGATATTATAAAGTCCTTGATACAAAAAGTGCTTTTCTATAGCTTCACATACGGTTCTAATTCTGCTTTGTGGAGATGCAGTGGACAGTCTGTTCCCACTTCTAAGTATCAGCTCCATGTATTTTAAGATATCCACTTAGTTCCCTCTTAGTCCTCTTCCCTTGAATTTCCCAAGTCCCTTCAACTCCTTTGTATACATGGTTTCCAGTCCCCTCGCCATCCTGGTTATTTTCACATACACCCCTTCAGCTCATTTTTCTTGCTTGTATGTCAGGGGCCAGGCTGATGCAAGCTTATAAAAGGATTTGCACAGGCAGAGAAAAATCTTTGTGCATAGAAGTAGAAAGATTCTGTGTATTTTACATACTGTATGTACCTTTGGGAATTCTTTAGAGTGATCGATGCTATGTATGTCTCCTCTGTGTCATTTTCCTATGCTTTGATTAGAAGTGTTAAAAACAGTATTTTTAAAACTGTCTGCAAAATTAAACTAGATTTGAACTGTAAAAAGAACCTCTCCCTCTGCATAGCCACAAACCACAGAGTATAGAACTGGAATGAACTTTGGAGATCATCTGGTTCTTCAAAACAGTTACCTTCAGAAAATTCGGGTGTTCTTACTGGAAATTCTGCCCATTTCTTTTTATGGTTCTTTTCACAATAAAGTTGGACTTTACTATCAATTTTTTCCTTCATATGAATACTACTTTTCCTATGTTTTGTATTCTTTTATTCCTACTTTGTACAATTGGCTTCTAATAACTTCTAACAGCCCAGAAAATTTTCCTGAAGAAGTATGTTTAAAAAATCATAGAAAATATTAGACCTTAGTTCTTAGAAGTCAGTAAACATTTATTAAACACCTTCAGTTGTGTAAGGTACTGCTATGTTATTTATTTATAACACAAACCTGTGACGTTACTTGTATAAGGAACTCCCAGTGAGAGAACTACCTGTGCCAGTTTATGGAGAAGTACCTATGGAATGAGAGGTGAAGTGACTTGCCCAGAGTCACACAATCAGTATGTGATTGTCGGAGTCAAGACTTGACTTTAGGTCTTCCTGACATAGAGGTCAGAGTCCTATTCACTATACTTTCTTGTAGCAATGATCCATATATCAATCTACAAACATTTATTAAATGCCCTGGAGATATAAAGAAAAAAAGTAAAATGGTCCCTTCCCTCAAGGAGCTTATATTCTGTTGATACATCTCATATATCATATTAAAACAAAATTATTAATGAAAAAGTTTCAAGCATTAGCCAATGAGAAATATACTTTGCCCTAAATGAAAAAATGGAAGGGCTGAACACCAACTGTAATAGTTTTGAAAACATCACCAAGGTACAGCCATAGTATAGGGTCAAGACTATAGACGCTGTAGTCAGAGAGCCTGGGTCTGAATACCAGTTCTTATGTGAGCCTATGATTTATGGCTTACAACTTCAGGGTTGGTGCCCGTGGGCAAATCACTTGGCCTTTGTGGGGCTTCCTGTAAATTGGGAAGATGGGACTGGCTGAGCCTAAGGTTTCTTCCAGATCTTAATTCCGTGATCTATATGAATAGGTTAGGTTAGCTGACATTTATATAGCACATTTAAGTGCAAAGTGCTTTATATATAACATCTCATTTGGTCACTAACTTTGAATTATTGTCCAAATCCTGAGAAATATCATCAACCAGTTCACTCTCTGATGATTCATGGGCCATAGATTTATAGAGTTTACATGCAACTAGGGCCTTGGCCATCGACTCTTCCCCTCGCTGCCACAAGAATATTGCCATCTTTTGCCTCTTCATCAGCACAGCCCACATCATCAGCTCATGGAAGGGGTATTGGAAACGGCTGACTGCGGGGTCATCCACATCAATGTCTATTTCCTCTTCCTTTTTCTTCTTCTTCTTCTTTTTACCTTTGGTAGGTGGCTCATCATCCTGAGAAAAGAAAAGCATATTTATCATTGAGATTGAAATTTTCAACATATGTTGCATGTTCAAATACACGGAGGTGGAGTTGTAAACTACTGGGAAAAATGGAGATGTTCTACTGAAGGAATAAAAGAACTCAGAGGTAAATTTTAAATTTAAATTTTGCATGTTTGGGAATTTTATTTTTGTCTTGGAAAATAAATGATATGTATAATGATTGTTTATTATGAGAACAGACCAATTATAGTTACATCAAACATTATGGAAAAGAGATGCTATTTTAAAATTTGATTTACTAACCATATTTGAACTACATTCTAATATCCCCAGGAGAAACCCTTAGTAAGGACATGAGCTAGAGAGAGAGTTTAGTGAGAAGCCCTCAAAACTGAACGTGGTTCAAGGAAAACTAGAACTTTAGTTCTTGGCCCATGATTATATATGCTATGTAACCTGAACTGGGCCCTTACTGATGCATAGCAAGTTTTTGATTCTTTCTCCTTAATTTCTTCCCTTTGATCTTCTTATATCCCAACCCCCTCAAAAGTTATTCCAGATCTTTTCTTCTCAAACCCATAATGCCACCCTGACTCCTTTCCATGCCCCTCAGCAGATCTTCTTGCCTCTAACTTTACTGCAAAAGTAGGGGCTATCTTATTTCCATTATTTTTATCTACCCTATTCCACATCTTCAAACCCTCTTCATCTTGATTCATTTTTCCTCCTTTGTTCTAATTAGCTATCATCATCATCATCATCATCATCATCATCATCATCATCATCATCATCATTTACTCTTTGTTTGGTGATTTCACCAGTCCCTGTGGATTTAATTATTATCTCTATGCAGATGATATACACATACATACAGATATACATATACATATGCCAACTGTATATAGGATGGACTGGAGTAGTGAGAGATTTGATGTAGAGATAATGCTTATATTATGAACCTGGGAGACTGGAAAGATGGTTGTGTCTTCAACAAAATGAAGATGTTTGGGAAAAAAAGGTTTGATGAAAAAAGTCTCCCAGGTTCATAATAGAAACATTATCCTGGACTCTTCACTCTTCCTCACCCCACATATTTTTCCCCACATAATTTCCAAGTAGTCACCAAATCTTACTGTTTCTACCTTTACAACCTCTCTTCCATCCAACTTCTCTCCCCTCATGGTTAGTTCAGGTCCTCATCATCTCATTAACTCACACCTAAATTATTGCAAGTCTCTCTGCAGTGTCTCAGTGTCCCAATTTTCCCACATCCTCTCCAACATTTATCATTTTCCTTTTTTTGTCATATTACCCAATCTGATAGGTATGAGGGGGTACCTCAGAGTTGTTTCAATTTGCATTTTTCTAATCAAAAGTGATTTAGAGCATTTCTTCATATGCCTATAGACTGCTTTGATTTCTTCATCTGAAAACTGCCTATTCATATCTTTTGACCATTTATCAGTTGGGAGTGACTTGTATTCATATAAATTTGACTCAGTTCTCTATATATTTGAGAAATGAGGCCTTTAGCAGAGACACTTACTGTAAAGATTGTTTCTCAGCTTTCTGCTTTCCTTCTAATCTTCTTTGCGTAGATTTTGTTTGTTCAAAGGCCCTTTATTTTAGTGTAATCAAAATTATCCATTTTACATTTCATAATGTTCTCTATCTCTTGTTTGGTTATGAGTTCTCTCCTTCTCCATAGATCTGACAAGAAGACTATTCCTTGCTCCTATAATTTGCTTATGGTGTCACCCTTTATGTGTAAATTAAGGCTCTTTTTTGACCTTGTATGAGATGTTAATCTGTACCTCATTTCTGCCATACTATTTTCCAGTTGTCTCAGCAGTTTTTGTCAAATAGTGACTTCTTAACCCAAAGGTGGGGTCTTTGGGTTAACAAACAGTAGGTTACTGTGCTCATTTACTACCATGTCTTGTGTACCTAATCTATTCCACTGATCCATCACTCTATAGCTTAGCCAGCAGCAGATAGTTCTGATAATTACTGCTTTATAATCTGGTCTTACCTAGATCAGCTTTCTTTTTATTTTTTTCATTAATTCTCTTGATATTCTTGACTTTTTGTTCTTCCAGATGAACTTTGTTGTTATTTTTTCCTAGCTCCATAAAATAAATTTTTGGTGGTTTGATTGGTATGGTACTGCATAAGTGAATTAGCTCAGGTAGAATTGTCCCTTTTATCATAATGGCTTGGCCTATCCCTGAACAATTGATATTTCTTCATTTGTTTAGATCTGGCTTTATTTATGTGAAGATTGCTTTGTAATTGTGTTCATACAGTTCCTGGGCTTGTCTTGGTAGGTGGACTCCCAAGTATTTTATATTGTTTACAGTTATTTTGAGTGGAATTTCTGTTTCTTGCTGCTGGATTTTGTTGGTGATATAAAGAAATGCTGGTGATTTATGTGGATTTTTCTTATATCCTGCAATTTTGCTGAGGTTGTTAATTATTTCAAATAGTTTTTCATTTGATTCTCTAGGGTTCTGTAAGTATACCATCATATCATTTGCAAAAAGTGATAGTTTTGCCTATTCTAATTCCTTTGGTTTCTTTCTCTTCTCTTATTATTATAGCTACCATTTCTAGCACTATGTTAAATAATGATGGTAATAATAGGCACCCTTGCTTCACCCCTGATCTTACTGGAAATGCTTCTAGTTTATCCCCATTACAGATAATTCTTGCTGCTGGTTTTAGATAGATGCTGCTTATTATTTTAAGGAACACTCCCTTTATTCCTGTGCTCTCTAGTGTTTTTCACAGGAATGAGTTCTGTATCTTGTCAAAAGATTTTTCAGAAACTATTGAGATAATCATATGATTTCTGTTGGTTCTGTTTTTGATATGGTCAATTATATTGGTAGTTTTCCTGATATTGAACCTACCTTGCATCCCTGGTATTAATCCCACCTGGTTTAGCGTATAATCCTTGTGATATATTACTGTAATCACCTTGCTAATATTTTGTTAAAAAATTTTGCATCAATATTCATTAGGACAGTTGGCCTATAATTGTCTTTCTCTGCTTTATCTCTTCCTGTTTTAGGTATCAACACCATATTTGTAAAAGGAATTTGGTAGGTCTCCCTTTTGCCTAATTTTTCCAAATAGTTTATATAGTATTGGGATTTATCTTTAAATGTTTGATAGAATTCACTTGGGAACCCATCTGGCCCTGGGAATTTTTTCTTAGGAAGTTCATTAATGGCTTCTTCAATTTCTTTTTCTAAAATGGGGTTATTTAGACATTCTATTTTCTGATCTGTTAATCTAGGTAGTTTATATTTTCATAAATATTCATTGATTTCATTCAGATTGTCAGATTGCCTGTGTAATTGGACAAAATATTTCCAAATGATTGCTTTAATTCAGACCTGTACATCTTGGAAGTAGGTAGAGGCCAAAATTAAAATAGGCTAAACTTCTACTGACTGGAGATAAAACAGACTGACAATGATTGCCACAGGTTACATGACAAGGAAGAGAATGCGCAGTGGCAACCTTACATTTTTTTGCAGGCCATTTGAAATCCTTTGGCAGGCTGCAAGTGGCCTACAGGACATATGTTGTGCAGGCCTGCTTTAATTTCTTCTCCATTGATTTCATCCTTTTCATTTTTGATACTGGATATTTGGTTTTCTTATTTTTTTAAATCAAATTAACCAATGGTTCTTCTATATTATTGGGTTTTTTGTTTTTTTTTTTTGTAAAACCAGCTCCTGCTTTTATTTATCTATTTTTAACTTTCTCAAATTCAGTAGTTTTTTTTTTTTACTTTCAGTTTTATCAATCTCATCTTTGATTTTCAGGATTCCAATTTGCTGTTCAGTTGGGGATTTTTAATTTGTTCTTTTTTCCAGTTTTTGAGTTGCATGCTCAATTCATTAATGTGCTCTTTCTCTATTTTGTTGATGTAAGAATTTAGAGAAATAAAATTTCCTCTAAGTACTACTTTGGTTGAATCTCATAAATTTCAGGATGTTGTTTCATTGTTGCCACTCTCTTTAAGGAAATTATTGACTGTTTTATATGATTTATTCTTTGACACACTTTTTCTTTAGAATTAGGTTATTTAGTTACTATTTAGTTTTTAATGTCCTTCCTCTGCCTTCATTGAATGTAATTTTATTGAATTATGATATGAAAAGAATACATTTAACATGTCTGACTTTCTGTATTTGATTTTGAGGTTTTTATGCCCTAATACATAGTCAGTTTTTGTTTAGGTGCCATGTGCTGTGGAGAAAAAGTATATTACTACCTGTTCCATTCAGTTTTCTTCATATCTAACTTTTCTAATATTCTATTTACTTTCTTAGTTGTTTTCTTGTTTATTTTTTTGGTTGGCTTTATCAAGTTCTTAGAGGGGGCAGTTGAGTTTCCCCACTGATACAGTTTTGCTGTTTATTTCTTCCTGTAATTCTCTTAAATTCTCCTTTAAGAATTTGGATATTATACTACTGGGTACATATTTATATGTTTATTGTTGATATCTATAATATCTATCTTCATTGTCTATGATATCTTTTAGCAAGATGTATTTTCCTTTCTTATCTCTTTTAATTAGGTCTATTTTTGCTTTTGCTTTGTCTGAGATCAGGATTACGACCCCTGCTTTTTTTACTTCAGTTGAAGCATAATATATTCTGCACCTTTACCTTTACTTTGCATGTGTCTCTCTTCTTCAAGTATCAACATATTATAAGATTCTGGTTTTTAATCCCCTCTGCTACCAGTTTCTGTTTTATGGGAGAGTTCAGCTCATTCTCATTCAAAGTTGTAATTACTGTGTATTTCCCTCCATCTTATTTTTCCTCCTGTTTGTCCTCTCTCTCCTTTCACCCTTTCCCTCCTTGCCAGTGTTTTGCTTCTGTTACTGCCTGCCCTGGTTTGCCTCTCTTCTATCAATCTCCCACTCCTTTATTTAATCTCTTCCCCTCCTACTTTCCTGTCAGGTAAAATCTATTTCTATATTCAACTGATTGTGTATATTATTGCCTCTTTAAGAGGCAATACTGATGAGAGTATAAGGTTCAAGCAATGCTCGTTGCCCACTTTCCCGTCTTTTCCTGCACTGTACTAGGTTTTTCACACCTCTTCATGTGAAATAATTTAACCCATTCTACCTTTCCCTTCCTTCTGTACCCAGTATACTCCTCTTTCTCATTCCTTTATTTTTTTGTCATTCCCTCAAATTCACCTTATCCCTGTACCCTCTGTCTATGTATATTTCTTCTAACTGTGCTATTAGGGGTATAATTTTTTAGAATTACAGTTATCATCTTCCCACATAGGGATGTAAACAGTTCAGCTCCATTGAATCTCTTATATTTTTTCCCTTTTTACATTTTTAGGTTTCTCTTGGATCCTGATATTGAATATCAAATTTTTGTTCAATTCTGTTCTTTTCCTCATGAAAGTTTGAAATCCTTCTATTTCATTGAATGACCATTTGCCCCACCTTGAAGTATTATGTTTAATTTTGCCTGGTAAAGGATTCTTTGTTGTAGTCCTAGCTCCTTTGCCTTCTGGAATATCATGTTCCATGATCGCTAATCCTTTAATGTTGTAGCTGCTAAGTCTTGGGTAATCCTGATTGTGGCTCTCTGAGATTTGAATTGTTTCTTTTGGGTTACTTACAGTATTATTTCCTTGACCTGATAGTTCTATAACTTGGCTATCATGTTCCTTTGAGTTTTTATTTTGGGATCTTGCTGAGGTGATCAGTGGATTCTTTCAATGCTTATTTTGCCCTCTGGTTCCAGGATATCAGGGCAGTTTTCCTTGATAATTTCTTAAAAGATGTTGTGCAGGTCCTCTTTTTGATTATAGATTTCAGGTAGTCCAGTAATTCTGACATTGCTCTCCTGAATCCATTTTCCAGGTAATTATTATTTTCCAATGAGGTATTTTACATTTTCTTCTATTTTTTTCATTCTTTTGAATTTGTTTGATTGATTCTTGATGTTTCATAGAGCCATTTTAATAAAGTGAATTTCAAAGGAGAATTTGCTGAGTGATGGTCTCTAGAGAGATTCTGTAAGTTATTCTAGGAAGCATTATTATTCCAGCCTCCATTTTAGGGCCAGTGTGATAATGGTTATGAGAGAACGTGTAACTATTGTTGAAGAGGGTGAGCAATTATGCAGGGCCATCTAGTCTTTCTGAATACCTGGAGATGAAAGGAGCATGAGAGGGAGAAGGCCTTGGATTCCACAGGGTACAGTGGAAAGAAGGGGAGAGCAGAGTTCCAGTGGAAGGAGGATGATGATGGGAGAATAGAAAGTAGGAGCTGAGGAAAAGTAGGTTTAAGGGTGGGCAGCGTGTGGTTAAGTATCAAGGACTGAGAAGTTTCTTTCTGTTGATGTGGAAGGTATAGCTGTAATGGGTAGAAGGAGCTATACTGAAGACAGAGAATGAATGAAGAATTAGAATGCTCCCAAGGTCGGTCCTTAAGGGTTTCTGCCTCTGCAGTCTCTTGCCTGGGCTCCTCTTCCTCCCAGTTATGTAGTCTATCTATCTCTGTATATCTATATAGAGAGATATTATGAATGTGTATATGTATATGCATACATGTATACATGTACATACATGTGCACATACGTTTTCATAATGATATGAACCTAGAAGCAATATGGTATCACTTGTATTATATTGACAATTACAACTGATATCACCCTAGACAATATTTCTTTCATGTAATTTTATGTTTAAGTGTAGGCAGTAAAATGAGCCAGTTGCCAACAATATATTTTCAAGTAGAATCTCTTGCTAGACCTCGACCTAACTTGTAATAGAAATATTTGTAAATAGCCAGCTAGGTGGTGCAGCAGGAAGACCTGAGTTCAAATCCAGATTGACACTATCTTTGTGACCCTGGGGCAAGTCCCTTAGCCTCTGTTTTCCTCAATTTCTTCAACAATAAAATGGGAATAATGATAGCATCTCCCTGAGATGATATTTGTCTCGCACTTAGTATAGTGCCTGGCACACAGTGAGTGTTATGTAAATGCTTATTCAGTAATTAACAAAGTAATTGCTGACAAATCGGTGCTGCTCAGGTGACTTGAAGAATGGTTGGAAATTGTTTATTTTTTAAGTAGTAGATGGTAGGGGCCGGCTTATGGAGCATGCCAGGAATAGATCTATTCCTTGGACTCTGCTGCTTTTGCTCTGGCCCTTGGTTGGACAAAATCTCTATGTATATGACATATTCTATGTCATAGAGAATTTCCAACTGAGGCACCGATTCTGTGAGCTATTAGGAAATAGTTTCTGGGCTCTCTTTTGAGGCAGTACTGAGACACAAGCAATGCCAGCTCTTGCTTAACTTATAAAAAGGAATTCTCCTTTCTCCTCCCTAAGTAGGGCAGTTACACACATGGCAGTAAGAACGTATGCTTGCCTAGGTGAGCCTGAGATGGTCATTGACATCCTGGCAATCTCTTCTGCTTTGTATTTCTTTCTGTGAATATAAGTCATTGAATAGCAACCCTGAGAGGTGAA
This sequence comes from Bettongia penicillata ogilbyi, assembly GCA_023548195.1. Taxonomy (NCBI): domain Eukaryota; kingdom Metazoa; phylum Chordata; class Mammalia; order Diprotodontia; family Potoroidae; genus Bettongia; species Bettongia penicillata. The sequence continues at coordinate 21,759,642 of JAJHZJ010000009.1, read as the reverse complement.
CATTTCCATCCTTGCTTGTGACTTCCGGAGTTCAGGAGCCTGGGAGTTCCCACTTACTCAGCAGCTCCTGTGGTACCAAGGGCAGCGAGAGTAGCAATGAAGGGATGCATTGTCCACGGGGAATTTAAAAACAGTAATAAAACCAACTGAAAGTTGGTGGTTTTGTTTTTCATTGTCACCATGTGCTGGTAATTTGAAAAAAAATCTTTTGTTGGTCTAAGTTCAACACAATTGCTGTGTGACCCCAGCGGGCCCTAACACATGCGGACTCAGCTCAGGCTTGGAGAGCAAGCTCATATTCATTCAGAATCACTGGAGCTCACAGCGCATGTCTCCAATCCCTATGGTCTTACACATTCCTGGGTTTAACAGGAGATTCAAGATAAACAGTCATAGATGATAACTGTAAAGAAGAAACAGAGCTTGAGTCACTTCAATTCTGGTTTTATTTATGCTTAAAGTTTAAAACACTGAAACAGTGTAAGGTGTGAGGTATGATGTTTTTGTTTGGTAAGTGCAGATTTTAGTTCAAAAATAATATTGTCGTGAATTTGAATAATACTTTTAATGATAAAATTTATTCTTTTTTAAAATTGTTTTAGAACTAAGAACCAAATCAAGAAAATAAACATTACATCAAGGATATGACTTAATCGTTGCCTAAATTGTACCTATTGTAGACATTTCAGTTTTGTTCAAATAAACTTATCAAATTTGATTTTTTCTCTCTCAAACTTATGTAACCCCCCAAAGCACATTTGCATGGGTCTCAATGCTCCATGACTGCAAGAAGGGTGGAGTTGGTGAGGGCTTGGGAGAAAAGGCATCCTGGTCTTATAGTTTCCAGGTTCAAGAAAGAAGATACGTACTTCCAGATTCTCACCCTAGGAAATTCACTTCAGTTTCTATTGTCATAGGCTGTGGATAGGGACTTGATGATGAAGATGTTGGCTCCTCTGTACCTCAGCTTTTTACCCAGAGTCTTTCTGTCTCTTCATGTATCCGAAAAGAATCTGGAACTATTAGCCTTCTTTTTTTGAAAATGGAAACATAAAACCAGGTTCTCTTTTCTCCCAAGCTCTCTATAACTCCATTCCTTACAGGCATAGAGCACTGAGAAATCCATTTCCCCCAATAAGGATGCAAATGGGTTTTGAGGGTTGAGTTACACTTAATCTTATTTTTAATGCTTTTCCTACCTTTATGGATATCTATTGCTTCATGTGAAAGAAACTCCTTTGAAATTAAAATTAATAAAAAGTGTGTTCGCACTCCTCAACTTCTTGGCGGAAGAGGATATAATCATTATAATGATCTTCCAAAGGCTGAAAAAATGTGCTTCCTGCCTAGATGTTCTAGATCTCAAGTTGCTGCTCAAACAGAGCAACCTGATAAGGAAGTAAAATCTATTCAATAGTTTTATGTCTCCCAAGAGTCTTTCCTACTCTTAGAGAGTACAATAGGATTATGGCTTACAGTTTATATTTTAAATACATATTGATGTATGTATATTTATGAGACTTTTGTATTTTAAGTATTCTCTTATGGGGGAAAATATAAATGTTTGTCCTGTACTTGCTGTTTGCTTTGTAAATTTAGTTACTTTTCAACTGACAATCCTGTTAATAACCTTTTGGGGAGATTCTGGACAAAAGCCTAAATTAAGTTTTATTTAAAAGATTTTCCCTGAGACTCTGGGGGATGAATGAATCTATAGATGTTGGGATACATGTATGTATAAATAAATGAATAAATTTTAAAAAACCATTACATACTATGTATCAGGCGATATGAGATATAGAAGCATAGTCCCTATTCCCAAGGAGCTTCCATTCTGATGGGGGAACATGATACATTCAGAAGAACTAGACATTGGGATGGGAATGCACAGTGAAGACGTGTTTCTGTCCATGATGAAGCAAAATTACTGTGAATGAGCTTGGATTCCCAGGCTCTGGGGTGGGAGTTTGAGGAGGATGGATAGCATATAGGAGACCTAGTTTGAAACTGTCTGGGGAGCAGAAGCATAAACCAGAAATGTGAGGAGAGAAAAACACCTAGCTCTTCCTTTCAGAGGTCAGGCTCTGTCAGGACTGAACCTGGCTCCACCAGAGCCTAGAACTGGTGCCTTATGTGAAGATGGCCTGGGTCTTGGGTGGTAGATTCGTGCTTGATGAACCTTGTCACTTTCTAACTCAAATCAACTTTAGTGGTTCCCTTACTGTTGCCTCTGGGATAAAATATAAACCACTTTTTTAGTTTTTGAAATCCTTCCATAATCTGGCCTCCACCTATTTTTACAGCTTTTATGTACATTATTCTTCTACATTCTGTTGCCCAGCAAAATTGGCCTCTTCTCTGTCCTTCACACTCAGAATCATGTCTGTGTCTTCATGCGGATGGTGTTTTCAGCCTGGAATCCCCTCCCTCCTCACCTCTCTCTCATAGAATCCCTCTCTTCTTCCAAGGCTGTGCCCAGTCACTTCCAGATCCCTCAGTAGCTGGTGCCTTCCTTCCTATTTGTTTTATTGTCCCTATGCTTATTCTGTTTAGACTTAGTCTATATTTTGTTGTCTTCTCTGTTATATTCTAAGCTCTATTGAAGAAAAGTATTGTTTCATTTCACTGTATTTTTATCTCCAGAACTCAAGCTCAGTTTCTGCCACATGTTGTTGAGTCATTTCATTCGTGTCCAACTCTTCCATTTGGGGTTTTCATGGCAAAAATATTGGAGTGGTTTACCATTTTCTTCTCCAGTCCATTTTATAGATGAGGAAACTGAGGCAAAGAGGATGAAGTGACTTGCTAAGGTTCACACAGCTAGTCAGTATGAAGCTGGATTTGAACTCATGAAGATGAGTCTTCCTGACTCCAGACCCAATATTCTATCCGCTGTGCCACCTAGCTGCGCTTCTTGGCATATAGGAGACACTTAATAATAATGTTTGTTGACTGATCCTTTCCTTTCCCTCAGTCTTGTTTGCATTATTTTGTTTAGCAATGTTTTGTTTTGTTTTTGAAATATGTGGAACAAAGGTAAAAATTAATCCAGAAATATCCCAGTGATCATGAATTCCAAACCTGTTGGCTCTGAATCAATGGTGGAGCTAGTTCCAGCAGGCTCAGGAGAATCAATTTTTAAGTTTTCAGGATGAACTTTTGTACCTTGGAAACTCACAAATGCTGCCAATCAGGGGTTGGGTTCTGGGGGCGGGGGTTGTTTTGTTTATTTTTTTTTATTATTTCTGCTTAAGAATAAGTGACGGAGGAATGTTACTAATGCAAATTAAATCTGAAGTGTGTGGTACCTATTCTCCAAGAAAAAATCTGGTTGTTAAATATTTACCAACATATCCTTATTCTGAATTGATAATGAGTTTTATTTTTCATGTACCCCTTTAGAACTTTCCTCTGCTTCCCATTTCTAGTAATGGCAATACTCTTTAGTGACACAGTTGATTGGGGAAGCACATGAATTTAAAGAATTCGCTACCACGTTTTTGCATTTTGGTTGGTTGGGAGCACAATGCTCAGAAATTTCAGCACTGCAGAACCACATTGCTGTTAGTTCAGTGTTTTGGTCATTTTATTTGGTAAACAATTTCATTTTAATTCAGACCCAAACACTTACCTTGAGAATTGAGCACAATCTTTCCTGTTAAATGGCATTCTTAAACCAGTAAAAATACATTTTGGGTGCTTGAATTTGCATAATCGGTTCTGCAATTCCATCTGCTTCAATTCCATCTGCTTCTTTTATAATAATAAATAAACATGTTCTGTTTCTACTCTTTTGGTATAATTCAGTAATATCACTTGATTAAAAAAATTTTAGTAAGCAGACCATTTAATAGACTAAAAAAAACTGACTGAAGAGTTCATCAATAGCAGTGCATACATGTTGGTGGACAAAATTTATCATGAAATGACTATAGAAGCACTAAGAACATTGGACAGTAGTGTTTTAATTAACCCTTAGCCTTGGAAAATCCAACTCACCTCCATCCCTAGAAGTTTAAGGGCCTTAGGCTGCATTAAAAGAAGCAAAAAGTCAATTAGTTGCGATTAGAATTATCTCCTAATTAATTATTTTCTTTTCATATGCTTAATGTCTTGACTTTTACATGACAGACTAGCTCAGATTGATTAGCTATTGTTGTAATTTAATAAATGCTTCCTCTCATTGATATTTTATTGAAACATCAAGGAAAAAGAGAAATGCTTTAATCTCAGTATATCACTGGAAGTCCTATCAGATTTCCAGAAGGCCTCAGATGCAGGGCAAAGCAGAGAGGTCACAGACATTAACCTCATTGACATTGAAGGACATGTTTGTATAAGAGGGTTATACTCTGTGACTGTATGCCTTCCTGTGGTGGTAAACCCTGGTGCTTCTTTCTAATAAGAAACATGCCAGTTAGGAAAAACTACCATATATGCATGCGCACATAGGGTTCTGTCTGATGCGGTTTTTACGTTATCCTAATCTCTCTTTTGGCTCCTCCTGTATTTTCCAGCCTCTCTTCCCTGTCCTTTGCTAGAACATTCCATGCCCCATTCCTATGATATGGGAATGTGTTGACGATTCCCCACAATTTCTCTGCCTATGAAAAAGAGTTGGGAAATCAATCAGATTTATCTGAATTAAAACCTGTTCCCTCCTTATAAAATCTATGGCCCTCACATGCAGTTACAGAGCAGCTTGACTGAAGCATTTGCCTGCCCTGATGTAGAGGTGTCAGCATGCTCCTATATTTTTACTTTACAACCCCCAGAGCCTTGGCATCTTGTTCCTTGCCAGCCAGATATCCTTCCCTTTCTGAGTTAAATTATTCCACAGTATTGACCGATTGTTCTAGGCATTTACCACCTTGTTTGAGTGTTTTTTTTTAATAACCAAAATAATTTGCATGGCATGGTATATACACTTAATAGATTCCTCACTAATCTCATAAGGCACCAGTACAAAACATTATTACTTTGGTTTATAGTCAAAACTGAGGCAAAGAGAAGTCATGGCTCAATGACTTAATGAATTCATACAGGTGATTATCAACGCTGATACCAAGCTGGAATGTGGTATGCGCTATAACAGTCTATCTGGCCCACTTTTACTTGGATATCTTGTGACTCAAGAAGAAGGAGAGTTAAAAGGAATACATTAGTGAACAGATTTTGAGTCTAACGAGCCCTGCCTATGGCAACATTAAATTATTCCTACCCTCTTTGGTCCAAACAAGTTGTTGTATAGGGTCCGAAAACTCTTCCGAGTGTAGTTGCAGCGGTAGGCCCCACCCATGAGGTATTCTAGTACAAGACCTATATCTATCAGGCTAATGTGATAGTCTGGTGGGAGGTTTCCCTGTAAGATAAGAAATTTTATTTGTATGGGTATGTGAAGAAAAACAAGGCAAAAGCTTTATGATTCAACGTATCCCTTCTAAAATGGTATCAGCTCTGTGGTAAACGTTAGCAGAGGGGGCAAATAATAGCTCATTTATTTCTTTGCTAAAGCTGACTTCCTGTATCCTACCTCTGAAAAAAACAGTGGATTAAACTGTTATAAGAAGAGAGAATTAGGGATTTATTAGCCACCTGCAGGTAACAGAAGAGATCAGTATTCATTCTGATACGTGAAATGAGTTTTTACAGATTTGTCTGTAGCAAACATTTGTATCGTTTTGATAATATATCCTAGGATGTCTTCTTTTCTAGGCTGTGCTCCTGACTGCCTCCTCCTTGACCTTCTGTACAATGTTCCAGAGGCTTCTTCACCCTGAAGGTCACTTTAGCCCTGGACTTCACACATGGAAAGTACTCTCTGCTCCCCAGACCCCTTACTCTGATCGACTAATTCCTCTCAAAACCTCCATTTTAAGGAGGTTATCCATGTCTTTACTCCTTTCTGGGCTGCACTCCTGACTTTTCTCCTGGACTTTCTCTCAGCTGGATCCTTTCCTCCTTCCCAGAAGCCCCTTGAGTGCTGATACTAAACTTTCTGCTTATATTTGTAATTACCAGCTCTTAACACAGTATGTGGCACACAGTCAGCACTTAATAAATGCTTGTTGACTTGATTTTCCTTTATCCAAGTATGGGTTAGAATTATTGACTACTAAAATAATACTTTTTTTTAGCTAGTCTCCATGATATTACGTTATCTAAGCCACCCTGTTTTCCTTTCAATAAATTTCTATGGCTGAAAATTTTCAGAAATGTGAATTCTGAAAGGGCAGGGACTTTTTCATCGTTGAAATGTGTCCACAGGACCTAGCACAGGGCCTGCTTAAGAAATACTTATTAAATTGTGAATGTGAATGACTGTGTAGAGATTATACATTCAAAATATTCTTCCTTTAAAATATGACCACAGAAAGTATATACTGGGAATAGTAGATATAAATGCAGTCTAGTGAGAAAAATGCTGTAATTATAATTAGAAAACTTGGGTTTGATCTGTTAACAATACATGTATTAGCTGTGTAAACACAGGCACGTTGCCATTCTGAGCCCCAGTTTCTTCATCTATATCATAGAATTAATAATACCTGCATGGGGTTTTAATGAGGAAAGTGGTAAACATATATTCTGTATATGTGAACAAGGTGAGTGAATTTATGAACATTTTTAATGCATTCTCCATCTTTTAACTCTGGGCAAACTATGTCACCTCTTTGCCTTTCAGTTTCCTAACTTATTAATAAGTACCAAACTAGAAAACATATAAAGCACCTTATATCTCTTGAATGATATGATTTTATGTGGGTGGATTTATATATTAAAGTAAATTATATAGCCGTTTTTAATCAGTTACCTTCCTACCGGAGAATTCATTCTAGTTCAGTGATTCACCTTTGTGTAAATCCAACCAAATCCTCTAGCCTTTAGGTGCATGAGAACAGAACAGGGTAATAGAAAAGAGACAAAGAAATGAGCACAACTCCAAGGAAAAAAATGAAGCGTAAATAGATGAGAATTACTCTCAATGGAAAATGGGAATGTTGTGAAAGGATTTGGAGACAAGCAGTTGAGAACCAATGTTATTTCTCATCACATTGTCAGGGTAGCCAAAGATGACAGAAATAAAGCTTGTAGCCCTTGCTTAGGGAGAAGAGAACTGAAGTGAGTGGGTGTGACAGATGAGAACAGAACAGTAACTTTAGGAAGGAGGTTTCTAATATGAAGAAGTGTTGAATGATTGAAAAGATTCAGGTCACTGAGACTCAAGAATTTTAGATAATGAAAGCTGGCATTAGTAAGAGCTGGTGGTATCTGACCAAAACCATACAGTCAATCAAACTCTAGTTTATCCTTTCAATAACTAGTCAGCAAGTATTCATTGTGCGTGCTAATGCCAAGTAACATATTCCTAACTCGTCCTTTGTAGATTTCTGTAGGTTTTTTTTAATGTGAAAAAGATACTTAGGACATTGACTTCCTCCCCTACTGTTGCTATGTGTCTTCTGTGCCTTAAATTCTGAAATTTGAGTTTGTTATTGAAAGAAAAATATCCATTTTGTGTAAAGGAGCATAAATTACTAAGGAGTATAAAATAATGAACTGACCTTTTTCACATCCCTTACAAGCAAATGCAGCGTGTTTGGTGGGCCCAGCCTCTGAAAGACAACCATCCAACCATTTTTAGTGTATTATAAACTCTTAAACAAAAAACCTAAACTACTGGACCATGAATTGTTCTAATTCTTAAGTATCCCTCATTATTAGGTCACTGTCTGTTTATATATTTTATGGTGCTGTCTCTGTCTCGTAATGGTAAACAAATAGTAAACAAATGCTAAATGTGTAGGAATTTATGTTAAATAAAGAACAAAATTATCTACAAGGGCAAGCTATGATGTGTGTCCAGATGAGCTGCAGAGAGAATGCATATCAATGCCTTCTTCACCTATATGCTGCTATATTCAGCTGTGATAATGGTGAGAATAAAACTATAATTAAAAAACAGAATTATGAAAATATACATTCTACAAATTAATGAAAAGTGTTCCACTTAAAAACTTTCCTGTAACTCTATGGTGCTTTATGCGATTAAACAGTTTCTATGGTTTTCCTTATAACATCATGGAAAAATGGGTGCCCTATGGAGCACATCCCCTTCTGCCTGGTGCCCTTGCACAGTATTAATAATATACTGAGTCAAATATGGGGATTTGTTTTGCTTGATTATACATATTTGTAATGGATTTTCTTTTTCTTGCTTGTTCAATAGGTTGGGGAGGGGGCAGTGAGAGGGAGAGAATTTGGGGAAAAAAAGTAAAATCACCTTAAAAATAATATATTGAGCCAGATTCTCTTGGCACATATAGAGGATTCATTGTATGTGTTACCCAAGCGACTTGCAATGAATTATAGAGAGTCTAGAACTTTCTGAATGATAACTAGAGAGAATTGGGTTCAGTAGGTTCATTTTTAAATGGCAGGAATGTATTAAAGAATTGTACCACAAGTTGAACCATGTCTGTGATGAATGCCTCAAAAAATAATCTCATTTTAGTCCCCCTTCACAGAACTCTAGACTAGAACCAGGGCTCTACCCCAATTCTTTATGTGGACACACTTATACTTAGGCGTAGCACACCAGCGGTGCACAAATGCCAGCCTAGCCGTTCAGCTGCTTATCTCCCTATTGCATACTTACTGTGTTATAAAGCTCTTCTAGTCGTGGAATGGTGAGAAAGTGCTGCATGTTGACTCCATTTTCAATGAGAAGTTTCACAAAGTCCACCCTGTCTAAGACCAAAGCATCCAACATGGCTTGCTCTAGAGAATTCACCTATGAAAAGAAGAAGCTAAACAAATGAGGAATTCAACAGGTATTTATTAAGCTATGTAAGGTTCTGTGCTGAGCACAGCAGATACAAGGACAAATAGTTCCTAATCTCAGAGAGCTTACATTCTCCTGGGGGGATGGGGAGGGGCTGGTAATAGCACATCAGCACGTGTGAGCCACAGTAAGTAATACAAAACAATTTCGCGGGAGATGAGAGTGCTAGTACCTGGGCAGTCAGGAAATCTGGGCATCTCATAGGAGGCATCATTCAACTAGTCAGCAAGTCTTTATTGTCCTGCCCTATGTTCCACGGTGCTAGGTATCAAAGAAAATAAATATGTGCTGAACCCGGAGTCAGGAAGACCCGAGTTCAATTGTGACCTAGACCCTAAATTGCCATGTGAGCCGGGGCAAGGATTAAGATAGCTAACATTCACATGGTGCTTATCATATGCCAGACACTATACTAAGCACTTTACAAACATCTAGTTTGATCTTTACAACAACCCTGAGAGGTCAGTGATATCATTATCCCCATTTTAAAGATGAGGTAGATAGAGTTTAAGTCAAAGTCACACAGCTAGTATGTGTCAGAGGCTGGATTTGAACTCAGGTCTTCCTGATTTCAGGCCCAGGGTTCCATACACTGCCCCGTCTACCTGCACCAAATCACTTAACATCTGTCTGCTTCTAGCACCTATCTCCCAGGGTTGTTGAGAGGATAAGATGAGATAATATTTGTAAAGTGCTTTGCAAAACATAAAGCATCATATGTAATGTCAACAGTTAATAAATGCAGTGAAATAATCTCTATTAGCCAGAAGCTTACATTCTAACAAGGCAGCACCTGGTCTGTGCCTTGGAGGAGGGTAGGTATGGAATGAGGCAAAGAAGGAATGAATTCCAGACATAAGGAAAGGGGAAACAGAGGGCATTCAGGAGAAACAATGGTCCCAAAGAGAAACTAGCAACTTTATGGTTGAAGCTATACTGTTGCCTAAATTCTTAAGTTACTGTCAGACTGATTCTAATTTCTTACATTTGGGCAATAAACACACTATCTCAAAGGGAGAAAAGAAGGATAACTCATTTTTCTAACACATAGCCTTGTCAAGAGGTTGTCTTTACTAAAATCTAGATTAATAGGAGTTCTTGGTTTAGAAACCTGTGAAACACCCTACCTTGGATTTTCCTTGTGCTGATAGCATTGTAGCATAAAGATTAGTGGATAAACTCTGGTTGTTTCAGTTGTTAAACTTAAACCACAGTACAATGTATCCCAAAAGTTTTAATATAGTTCTAATCTTTTGTAGTCTAAAACTGTGTTAAGACTTTGGGACACTGTATAATGAGAATACAGCTTTTTCCTCTCTCCAAAAAGTTGTATTTCCTTTCCTCGTCTGTAAAATGAGGATTTGGGATAAGTCCCTTAAAGTTCTAATATTTGGACATTAATAAAAATCTGAAAGAAATTGTTTACATACCCAATTTAAAAGCTCAATCTTTCGTGGATCGGTTTCTTCTTCTACTTCTTCTTTGACTTTCCCCTTCTTTTTGCCTTTTCCTTTTCCTCTTCCCCCCTTGGCTGGTGCAGCAGTTGGAGATTTCTTTTCCTTCTCTGGTACTTTGCTGTCAGGAGGTGCCAGGCTTCCTAAAGGCTACGTTGAACAGCAGACGTTTGGTTAAAAACATTTGCCTCCTTCCATATCAAGTTGTTACCTCCTTTATGAAGGCTTTACGAAGTTGACATTTACCCAAAGGAAAATTTAATGGCTGTTATTAATTCCACACTGTTCATGCTTAACACACATACATAGTCAGGATAGATTGATCTGTCTGCTACCAAATGTGCTGCAAACTGGGAACCTGCCTACTAACACAGCTTATGTTTATAACACATGGCAATTTGCTTTGTTTTTCCCATGGGAAGTAGTTGTATGTATTCAGATTGACATCACATTTTTATTGGCATGCATTTACACAAAGGACCACTCTTACAAATACGTATAATAGATGCTAATTTTCAACCAATGGGATAATGTATGTAAAGCACTTTGCAAACCTCCAAGTACTTACTATACAGGTGGTCTCAAAAAGCTTTAATAGTTGAAATGGTTTAAAATTGAACTAAGACTTTTGGGATGCTCTGTATACAGGGAGGTAGAGGGAATTAGTGGATAGAATGCTGGCCTCAAAATCAGGAAGACTGGGTTCGAGTCCTGCCTCTGACACATATTAGCTATGTGAAGGTCATATAACTTCTTGGTACTCCAGGCATCTCTTTAAGTTGCAGAGAAGGGGCCAACTTGCATTGGCAGAGGAAGTTTCCTTATCTGGAAGTTCCCTATGCCAATAAAATCATAGGTCCAATCTATCATCATCGTCATCATCATCACTTTCCTGTTTCTGTCACTGGCACCACCATTCATCGAGACTCCCATGCTGTAAATTTTAGTGTTATCTTTGGTTCTTCCATTTCCCTATGACCAATTATTTTACCAGATCCTTTTGATCTACCACTGCAATAACTTTTAGCTCTACTCTTTCTTCCCATTCCTACTGCCAATTCTCCAACATACTTTGTCATGGACAACTGCCTGATTATTGTAATAGCTTCCTAAAACTGATGGTTGCCTTCTCTTCTGACCTGTTCTTTATATTTCTGCTAAGTAATCTCCGTTAAGTAAGATATCATAATATCATTCCTTTTTCAGAACCCTTCAATGGATACCTATTGACTAGCGGTCAAAGTCCAAATTCCTTAGGCAGTCATTCAAAGCCCTCCAAAATCTGATACCATCTTACCTCTTTCCAGTCCTACCTCATATTACTTCCATATTACTACCCTATGATACACCCACCCTGGAACTTTTGCCTGTCCACATCTTGTATTTTTTCCCTTTTTTGCCGTTCATTACATGCTTCCCGATGCCTAGAATACCTTCACCCCAATCTCCATGGGTTGGAAGGAACCTCTTTCCATATCAAGTTGTTACCTCCTTTATGAAGCCTCCGGTTGTCCTAGGTATCACTGATTGGTCCCTCTTCTAAACTGTCACAGAGCACTTTGTATTATTCTTATTCATTTCAAATTTTCTATTAAAATTTGTATTATTGTTGTATGCATACACTTGTATTTCTTATATTTCCTATTAAAATTACATTATCACTATATACATACATTTCTTATTTCTCAAATTAAATTATAACTCTCTAGAGGGCAAGGATGATGATATCTGTATATCCCCCTCAGCACCTAGTACAGAGATTGTAGCCATTTGACAAATGTTTGTTGAATTGTTTTTGAACAGATTATGATTGAATATACTATTGAAGGAATATTTCAGAGATTATCTAGATCTCTTTCTTCAGCCTAGAACATATAATCTACCCCAAAGAGGTAGAGGTCTGTATGATATTTTCATAAGTCATTGAAAGTAGGATAATGGAGCTTTCATGTGTCATCCATGTCAATATTTTTAACCTTCCAGGGTTTTCTTTGTTATAAGTAACCTAAAATCATCCTCTAGCAATTTCTTTTCTCTTCATTTTCCAAAAGGTTGAGAACTAGAGGACTCTAAAGGAACTAAATTAGAATATTTGAGTGGATTGGACTGGGCTTAATTTTAGGGAATTTAATAAACATGTTGCACTTATATCACTCTCTTACTTTGAAAATATTCACCTTATTTAAAGTTTTTGCATTAATTTTTTTCTTGATGATTAATTAAAAAAAGTACAACATAAATAAAAATACTATAAATACATTATACTTATTTCAGACAATACAGTTCTTTTACTTAAAAAACCCTTGAGATGAATTGTACTTGATTTTTGATGGGCTACTTTTTTGTAGTCTATATTGTACTTTAAAAGGATAATGTTTTCAAAACTGACAAAATATTAAGGATCATTTTTCCTGTTTATTTCTTTAAGAAGGTTGGTTTGGATCTGAAATGAACACATTACTTTTTGCTTTTCACACACAAAGTCCATTGGGCCCCTGTAAAGAAAGCATTATATTTCTGTTTAATCCTAACATCCTAACAAATTGGAACATGAAATGTGACTAAGAAATGTTGACACGACTTATGTGATAATGAGACCAATGGTGATCAGTCATGTGAATAGAATAGTGTAAAATATTCTGAATAGGGGAAAGAAAAGATATTCTCACCGGCCAGTGTGGTCCAAAGACAAAGATTTGACTTCGTGCAATGTCAACACGGTTCCAGGCAAGAGCCAAACTCAACTGATCAGGAGCTGATGCATTTGTACCTGAAGAAGCAAAAATAACTTACTTCCTATTTCCAAGTAAATGATCAGTAGAAGATTCGATATTGAAGAAACAATTTGGGTCACTGAGTGGGTCAAAAGTGAGAGATTTTTCTATAGCTCCTATAGAAAAAGAATGGTCAGTATGAAATTGACCCACTTAGCTAAATATGGGGGGCACTGCTACTGGAGAAGTAGCTGCTGAATTGCTTGAGTTTAGGCATTAGGGCTCATGCTAAATGGATGACTGCACTAAGCCTGGCAACCTATGTGGTGAGCTCCTAGAACAGAAGGCCACCAGGCTGCTTAAGGAAAGGCAAACTATCTCACGTTGGGGAAAAAAAAAACAGGTAAAGGTCTCATGTGTATCAGTGTTGAGACTGAGCCCATGAGTCTATTGTACTTCAAGCCTGGGTAAGATAGGGAGATCCAATCTCAAATATATGCATGCATGTATATATGTACACACGTGTGATACATGTGTGTTTATATGTGTGCATATGTGTATACAGGTATTCTTCCAGCTCAAATAAATGTGCCATGTAGACATATATAGAGAGCACATTTATTTGAAAGAAGACTAGATTTCAAAAAACTTTGAAATCCTCTATAAATTTCTAAGGTTTATCACTATTGACTGGTCAAAGACAAAGTAAGCATTTATCTCATTCAAGCAGTCCTGACTTTAAAGAATGATGGTATAATTGATTGGAATAACTTACTCGTGCTCCATTGCTATGGTTTGTGCAGGCTACCTAAACTATTTAAATCAGATGATAGTAGTTTCTTTTTTTGGCCCACAAGTGAGCAAAGTTATTGAAACAAGAATCAGTTATACCCTACTTTTTTTCTATAAGAGTTTATTTTCAGAGAAAATATGTGTATATTAAGAATTTTTTATAGTAAAATTTACCAATTTTTGGAACTAAATACATTTGCAAATATGTTAAAGGCAAATTGCCTTTGTAAGAAATGATTGTTCAACACACTTCTTTATAGTAATTATTAATTACTAATCATATTTCATCATAGGTTATTTCAGGTACTTAATTTGCAAATGTAGCTTCACATATAAATGAAGCAAATTCTAATGACAGGAAAGTTTATCTTGAGTAATTTTTTAAAAAGAACATAAGCTCTTATAAGATATATAAGCTCATAAAAATATGAGATGATTTAATTTTTTTTAATATTAGTATCCACAACACCTACCATAGTATCCACAACACCCACCTACCATAGTGCTTGACACATAGTAAGGATTTAATAAATGCTCATTAATTAGTTTCTGAATTTACAAAGGGATAAGAAGGCATGGATGTGATATGTACCACTGAAAAGAGTACCAATGTGTCAGTGAGATCCCAAATTCATTGAACCATTGACATATATAACATAGACCAATTATATTAATTAGATAGTATGCTTGACAAAGGATAGCCTGGAATAAGATCGAATTAATTAATTACATGACACAAATTAATGACACAAAAACTGACTAGTTTTAGGATGAAGTAAACCTCAAGGCTATTTTTGCTTGTATGTTAAATCCATACGAAAGCATATTTTCATGAAGATTCTACTATAATTTTGTAGACCAAACAGATAATGGAAAGATGATGTGGTGTGTTGGCAAAAACCTTAAATGGATGGACAGTCTAAAGACTTGTGTTTCAGTGCAGAGGCCACAACTTAGGCACATAAAATTACAACTCTGAGTCTATTCATTTAAAATGAGGATATTGGAATAATGAGGTAAACTTTAGGGCCCCTTTCTGCTTTAAAAGTCTGAGATTCATGGGCTAATTTTAATCAAGCTGGTTAGCTCAGAATTTACCTCAGTAGGAAAAATTTTTTATGAAAGGAAAAGGAATATGGTGGGCTTGAATACTGATAGCACTGTTCTCTCACGATCAAAAACCAAATGTCAGGCACAAAGAAAGTGTTTCCTACATGTTGAATTGAAATTAAATGAATCATGATTTTCTGAAGAACTCACCCTTTAGCAGAGCAGTTAAAATTGCCATTTCAATATCCTGTTGGCCTTCTGAACCCATTCGGAACACAGTGACCTAAGAGAAGGATTAAAAATTATAAATATTGTGTTAAAGCAAAGTTGAAAATGATAGAAGGAGATCATGTTTTTAATGACACGAACATACTGCCAACCATGCAAGTCTCCTTCTGAAGCCTTGTGGTAGTGTGGAAGTGATGCTGATTTTTCAAAGGCCAAGCCAGTGTATTTAGCACAGGCTCTGATAGGTCCTATCAAACCAAAAAACTTTCATGTTTATAAGCCCAGCAATGAGCCACAACTCTATCACTCCGGAACCAACCTAGAAAGGCTCATTATCAGGCTAATCAAAGAGTAATGACTCTTGACTATGGTAATTGTGGAAGACTATATCTACCAAGTCATGGGTGGGAGAAGGGAGGAAGTTCAGTCTGTACAGGTGGAAGATGTAACCAGACTGAAAATATCACAGACCCTTGAAGTGAAGTGAAACTGAATAGGCCAACAATTACTAATGTAATTCTGTGGGCTAAATAATTTATAAGGAGGTGTACTTTATTTGTAAAGCCTCAATATAATCTTCATGATAGTTTGACTCCTTGCCTTAAACTTTGCTCATGTTTCTATACAGTGATACTTCACTTAACATTATCAAATGGCTCCATGAAAAACATGACGGGGGCAAAACATCACTGGGTGCATTGCGTTCAAAGCTCATACATGGACCCAAAGGGGCCATAGAGATCATCCAGTCCAACCACCTCATTTCACAGAAAACAGAGATCCTATAGAGCTTAAGTAACTTGCCTAAGGTCATATCAGAAATAAGGAGCCCAGTCAGGCTCCCATGCTCTAAAATCAGTGCTCTTACTTAGACCCATAGCAAGGATGCTATAAATGGAAGATAGATTTCTGGGAAGCCAAAATGAGGAGCTCAAACACTGGCTGTTTTATAGATCTGAGGCTTGAGTGTTTGTGGGGAATGGGCCATTGAAGAATATTTGGATAGCAGATAATGGTCCGAGATAGCCCTTCTCCCCCACCAACTGAATTTGTCTTAAACTTTTTTAAGGTGAAGTCTTCATTCCAATTGTTTACCCACAGCATTTTTGAAGCTTTTAAGGTGAAGTCTTCATTCCAATTGTTTGCCCACAGCATTTTTGAAGCTTATCTATCTAGTTCTGAGTAAACTAGTAGGATGAGGACGGAACTTAGAGGAGCTAGACTGAAAGTGCAGAAAGAAAACCATCAAGATCTTTTTCTTTTCCTATATATTTCAGAGTCATCTAGATGGAACAATTAACTTGATGTCTTTTGGCTATAAATCTGTGAAATGTCTGTATAAAGTGGTTAGCATCCCTCAGAGACTCATATTGGGCACTAGCTGTATTGGACTCCAAGCTAAAGGATGCAATAGTAGGGAGCCTCAATATTAGTATGGGGATAAGACCTGAACCTGTGATTTCATTAATACAGGGCACCTTCTCTGCAACTTAGAATTTGGGAAAGTTACCTAGAGAACAAAGAGTTCCAGTAATATGCACGGAGTCACATGGATTTACATATATGAGCTGGTCTTTCTGGCTACCAGTTATGCCTCATTGGCTCATGTTCGAATGTGGCTTAGTTATAATGTATTGATGGTGTTGTTGCTACTGCAATGTAGACTATACCTGGGCATTTATTTTTCTAACCTGCTACTTCAATATATATGGGAAGTTATTCTTATTTAATGCTTGTAGTCTGATTACCAAAGCAGATTAGATTCTTCTAACAGATTTAATACTCATGCTTTAAGGTATAAAAAAATACTTTCACTTCAATCCAGGAATTATTATATTTATTTTTTCACATGAGAAAATGGAAGCTCTGAGAGCCAAGGACTTGGCTATCCCATAGTTAATTGAAGATGAGATTCAAATTTAGGTCTCTTGATTCTACATATATCCCTTAGAGATTTTTTAACCTTTTTTATATTCATTGACCCCTTTTGTAGTCAGAAACCTATCAACTTCTTCTCAGAATGTTTTTAGATGCATAAAATACCATATGTCAAATTAAGAGGAAAACCAATCACACTGAAATACAGTTAACAAAGTATTTTAAATATCTTAGTTCAGCGACTCTATGTTAAAAATCCTAGAATACTGCCACTTGTAGAAATGCTTACTTAATCAGATGTGCTCTACTTGTAACTTATTTATTTGTAAGCTTAGAATGTTGACAGGGCCACTTCACATTAGGGTTATAGAACTGGAAAAGACCTAGGAGATTATCATTTTACAGATGAGAAAAATGGAACCCAGAAAGATAAGATGACTTGCCCAAGGCAACACAGATAATTAGTGTTAGAGCCAGAGGTGTGACTCATGTCCCCTGATTCCCAGCCTATTACTCTTGATAATATATTAGGTAGCAGTACTATTGGTGTGGCTAATGGCTCTGTCGGATGTGCATACTTAATAGGAAGGTTTAAGATATGAATTCCTGCATTTTCAAACGGAAATAATAAAACATTGTAATTCCAGTGTTTAACAACTATAAATCACTTTTCTTTCAGAATTCTTCTAATCCCTTTCAAGTCTATTAAAGCAGTCTGGTGAAGTTCTACAGGAATATCACGGAAAAAAATGTAGCCCATCTTCCACAATTTATCCCAAAAACATAGTAATTAAACTGAAATTAATTTGCTCATTCCATAGCCAGTGAGACTTGGTATTTATTGTCCCTTCACATTTACTAGGCATTGGTGTGCTTCTCCTATTTGATGGCCAGGAAATAAAGGCTATGAAACCGAAAGACAAGAATATCAGAATTCTCATAAAAATTACTGATTTGAAATGTAATGCAAAGTGCTTCTTGGGAGCAGAGAAACAAAAACATGACAAAATGTAGCTTAAAGCTGCCTGAGCAGAATTAGAACGAGAATATAGCACTTCCCTGAGAGAGCTTCGAGACACTTACAAGTTCTTTCTTTTTCATACATTCCATGATAATTACAAACAGCTGATGGGATTGAATCTTGTTGAAGTTAAATGTTTTCTGAATGGTTACTAGAAGCTGATCCTTGAGGGAGTCACTTATTATCCTATTCAAGAAAGGACATGAAAAGAAAGGAAAACATTACAGAAGACTCTGATCATTAAAAATGTGTGTGTACCTAAGTATCCATCTAGGATCCTATTTTAATGCTACACTGGGCTGTCAGAATTTTCCTTTTTCTATAATTGCAAATCTATAGACAAAAACTAGTTGAAAACATAGTCCACAGTTATATTATATTCCAGGAAACCTCATAAAGAAGGATGAAGTTGTCACGGTTGGAATTACTTTATCCTGCCCCTGAGGAATCAAAGAAACTCATGGAATAACTTTTTACTACTTTGAAATGTTAAAAAAAAATAAACTTTTTAGTTTGTCATTTCAAGAGACTTCCATATTAGCTTACCAGGTAAATCATGAAAAATAATTCATTCCCCCTTGATAAGATGTCAGAAATCCTACCCTCCTTCTTCACAATACTTGTGTGCAAAGGACAAAATGTCTGATGCTCGCCCGCTGCCATCACAAATCACAACAGGAATAGGGGGATCTTCTCGAAGACATTCCAGGACAATGGAGATCACATTGGGACCCCCTTCAACAATGAGGCCAACGACAGGAACACCTTGTCCTAGTCCTACAACACAAAGGATATCTTCCCTCAGGACTGAAGTTACAGCACTCAAAGACCCCTGTATCTGATGAAAGTTTTTGACAAGTAAACAGGAATAACACCAAATTTGTGTCATTCTACTTCCCCACCCCCACACGGCAGGGGATCTAGACATACTGATTTAATTTATTTTTATTCAGACCCATATTCTGATCATATAGAAAAGATCAAAACCTAGAAAAAGAAAACTTCCTAAACCACATGTAGATTAAATAGCCTGTAGGTCTCACCTGGAATATGATAACTGATAAGCAATCAGCTCTCTACAGGACTTGATTTGAGAGTCACCAAAACAATCTCTCCCTTTCTTGGTACTGAAATTCCATCATTCATATTTCTTTAGAAAATGCCATTTTATCTGACTTGAGGCATTATATCATCTAGTGGGTGGGTGGAGTCGATAACACATTAACCATTATATTAATAGGGCTTATCTCCACATTTGCAAAATACTTTAAAGTCTATAAAATACTTTGCTTGTGATATGCACATCATTCAAGTATTATCTCCATTTTTCAATAAAGGAAGTTGAGGTTTAGAGAGGTTAAATGACTTGTATGCTCATAAAACTAAAATATCTAATGAATAACCTATTACTACTTATTGTCATTAGCAAAGAGCAGGATACAAAAGAAACAGGTGATGTGGGAAAATGGAGATGAATCTAGTTCCAGCTCCACTAATAACTTTCTAAGAAATATTGGACAAGTATCTTTACTTTTTGGGCTCAACTTCCTCATCAATAAAATAGGAATAAAAAATTATATTATCTCCAAAGTCCCTTTCAGTTATAGAATTCTATGAACTCATAACCAAGCCATTGGATGTTTTGATAGCAGGGAACATAAAGGCTGCTGAGACTGATGTATTGCTGAGGAGACAGAAGATCACGTAGCACAGGGCATGAGAAATGTGAGGGAGACCTCAGATATAGAACTGAAATTAACCATACTAACCATCTGGTGAACCTCTTTATGGAAGACCTTTGTCCTCCAATTCCAATTCTAACACTTTTTCAAGGGACATCAAAGACAACTTTGATTACTACAGCTTTTCCTGGTGTTGATACTAACAAAAGGTCTACATTCAAAGACTGAACTCTTAGTTTATGATAATATTCAACTGTCCTAGGGGCAACTAGATGGTGCATTGCCTGGAGTCAGGAAGATTCATCTTCTTGAGTTCAAATCTAGCCTCAGACACTTAGTTAGCTTTGCGATCCTGGGCAAGTCACTTAACCCTGTCTTCCTCAGTTTCCTCATCTGTAAAATGAGGTGGGAAAGGAAATGGCAAATGACTGCAGTATTTTTGCCAAGAAAACTTCAAGTTGGGGTCGTGAAGAATCAGACACAACTGAAAATGATTTGACAACAACCAAGTTAGACAAGGATCTTTAGCCCTGTACTTCCAACGAGCTCCATGTAATTTCCACAGGGCTCCACAGTAATGAAAATAGTCATTAAGAGATCACTGAGGGGGTTGGGCAGTTCTACCCCAGTGCTGCAATGGCCCTATATGAGTAGAGTGGCAGAGATGGTATGGGTGTGAGGAGTATGAGAAATGGGCTCTTTGAAAATCCTCTCTTCTGGTTTTGTACTTTAAAGACCTATCTTGGTGGTTAACATTTATTTCTCAAAGCCAAATGGCACCCCCTTCCAAATAGTGCTTTCCTTAAACCACTAAATGCATAAAAAAATAAAAAGTTCACATAAAAGACATGATGACCACAAAAGGAAAAGTGATAGTTAAATGATAGTTTTCAGCTAGTGTCCCTTTACCCTCTTAAAAATTATTGAGCTTTCATGTGGGTTATATCTGTTGATATTTGCCATATTAGAACTTAAAACAAAAGTTTTAAAGATTTTATTTCACTTAAAATGATACTTATAAACCAATTACTTGTTAACATAAATATTTTACGAAAAGCAACTATTTTTCAAAGCAAAATATTTGAGAAGACTGACATTATTTTGAATATTTTTGCAAATCTCATTAATGTCTGGCTGAATAAAAGTCAACTAGATTCCCATATCTGTTTCTGTATTCAACCTGTTGTGTTATGTCATTTTGGTTGACATATATGAAGAAAATCCAGCCTCAAAAAGATAAGAGGTTGAAAAAGGAAAGAGTTTTTAAATAGACAAATAATGTTTTAGCCATGTTTCTGTGTTTGTCCTTCATTCTCAAAGAGGACCATGACATCAAGATGATGACATGACTTGCAGTTGACTTTGATTTGAGTGAGGTAGGGCTGTGCAAGGTCACCAACCTCACTTTCTTCTCTTGAGCCATCTGGGTCCAGTGGCCTGATATTCATCAAGATGACTGAAGATGATGGCCCAGTATCCAATGTGAGACCCTGGCCCTTTCAGGCTAAGGTCTTACCACATTGTCACTTTGAGTAAGGTACACTCATTCAGTGAATAGATAGCTACTCAAGGCCATCTTCCAGGTGAAGGATCAGCCTCCTAAGGAGGACTCTAGCAAGAATTTTGCCAGCAATGACTAAGAGAGAGACCTCCCTGTGATTGTTGCAGGACAATCTATTCCCTTTACCTTTATAGAGATGGACAATATTAGTATGTAAATAGTTTTATCTTGCAGACTCTCTGAGGACCTACTTTGAGGACTTCTGATCTAAATAATGATATAAGCTACCAAATTCTAACACTAGTCAAAATCCCATTCAAACCAATAAAAGCAAGGAACCCTTACTGGAAATCCTCAATTCTCCACTCTTCCAGATTATGTGATGATGCAAAAATTATGACCATATAGTAATCTAGTTTGAACATAAATCTGAATGGTGACATTTCTAGAACTCTATTATCTGAAAAGCATCTGTATCGATTTTGCCTTGTCCACTTCCAGAATGAAACAATACCCTTTTGAATTGGAATTTCATTGGTTTCCATTATTTCGAGTCTTCAGCAATATAGTGGCCAACTAAGTTTTGTCCAGGATAGTAGCAGAAATTAGGTCTTCTAGGCTTAGGCTGGAATCACTAAGGCTGAAATAGGTCAGTGCTGTAGAAGACGACAGCTGAGCCTCCCTTTGCTGTCCCTGCCCCACTCTGATTTCCAGGCATAGGATGACAAAGGGAAGCCCACAGGTCACATAGTCAGTTGAAGTTTTGGTGATGTGATGCCTTACAACTCAAAACAGAATAAAAACACAAGAAGAACATTTAATCAACTAATATTTAAATTCAGGATATGAATCCAGGAAGTTAAAAACTTTTCAAAGTAGTAGGCTGCTCTCCCAGTTCCAAACCATTGCTTGATAGTGTTAAACTTTCAATGTTCTTCTTTTCTACTCTAGTTTTAGCTTCCAACAACTTACTCTATGTGAAGGGAACACTTATTAAAATGTGTCTTTAAAACATCATAAGTACTATTAGGTAAAAGAATTATTAAAATTTCAAACTTTACCAACCAATTCCCATTACTTATCAGCTGAGTTTTGTAAATTATAAAAATATACAATCACTACTTACCAACATTCAGAAGTAAGACTACACCAAAATGAGACTATTTTTAAAAAAATACCAGAATCAATACATTAAAATGAGTGTTATCCCCTTCAAATTTGTTACCTTTGGAGGCTAATATACTTATTCCAATGAAACTGCCATTTTAAGTAACTTTAGGGATTCCTATTTTAGAAGTGGCTTCAGAGACAGTTTACAAGCCCTGGGAGGGAATCTTATAAACAATCTCATTACTTTTTAGCCATGTTTATTGTTGATTCAACATTGGATCATAAAGTATTACTCAGCTCAGTCACTTTGGTAGATTCATCACCTCTTGGCGCTAAGTAACTTTCAGCTGTTTCCAAAATCAACATTTGTCACTATTGGAGATACTCAACAGAATTTTTCTAGGATCTCTGAAGGCAATTCCAAAAGAGGAATCCTTCAAATATTTTGGACAATGTTATCATTGGAATAGATCTGTAACCTTCCAAAGTGATTGCTAAAAGGTTGACTCATTTGTATGTATAAGTTCTGACATGGTTATTACAAATTCAGCCATGTCTTTTATCTAATCACACCATGGATAACTAATATATATATACATATATACATACACACATACATACATACATATATACATATATACACACACACACATACATACATATATACATATATATGTATATATGTATGTATGTATGTATCCAAATCCTCTATTTGCCACTGATGACTATCTTGGCTTCTGTTTTACTTACGTGTGTTAATCTTTTGTAATGAGATATGTTTTTCCAGTTGCCGCCGGAGTTTCACTTCTGCTCCATATTTACCAAGTGTGCCATTATCCGCCAAGATGAAATGAGTATGAGAGTTGTTGAGCACAGAAAGTTTACTTAAAGGATTTGACATGGTTTGATAAACCCTTGATACCTAACAAAAATGTATAGGCATTAAAAATGTTTTCATTATTACTGTAAAATACAACCTAGATAATATCCATAAGTTAGTTTTGAAATAAGTTGATAAGAATGATAGGTAAAATCTTCATTTAATGGCTATTCTAATCTAACTTGGTTAGTTGGTGATGCTTCTTGGAAACGTCATTGGTAGAATTGCCAAGTTCACATAACCCTCTTTATAATGGGAATTGCTCTGCCTGATTCACCTTCACTTCCTACCTTTGCTGAATTAATAAATTACATAGTAAGCAAATGAATAGAATATTCATGACCCTAGCACAGTGACAATTCACAAACTTGCAAGTTGTTAAGACCAAAGACTTACATCCTTTCCAACGAGGTCTTCCTTGTTTTCCACTATGCCCCATGGAGCAATTCCTATGGCACAAATTCTGCCCCTGGACTTTGAAGAATGGTCCTTCAAGGCATCGCCTACATGGGTAATGACACCTACAAAACAGCAATAATTTGTTAGAATAGGTGATTCCTAAGACTCTTTCCAACTCTAGAGCTTATGATTTTAAGATTTTTTCCAGTCCTTTCGACCACAACTTATAACTCTACTAATGAATTTAAAAAAGGAAACACTTCTGTGTTCTGTGGAATTAAAATAAGAACCAGTACCCCACCTCATTCAAAAAAGGATAAAATATAGGATGATTCCTTCATGGTGAATAATAATCCTGTTTTAGTTCTTGGAGTGAAAAAAAAGGGAACAACCCCACCCACCCACCAATGGAACAATATAGGGAGGACTTGAGTAGCACTGCAGATTTTTATAGTACTGATTCTAAAGATCCAAGACCGACCCAAATCAGTTCTTTTTGGAATGCTATTCTGGATTCAGCAGTCCATAAAAATTATACCAAAGTCAAATACAAACCATTGGCTAAAGAAAGATTTAGGCTTAGCCCCAAATTCTCTGAAGATGAAGTATTTATGGAATTTTTTGGGGGGGGAGCAGTGGTGTTGTAGGGGATGTTATCCTTACACAAGGAACAATCTAGTCTTTGTATTGTTTCAATTTTAATATATATGCTATCAGTGTCTGAATTACTAGAAGTCACTTTGGGACTTACAATTTCTGCCACTTGTCAATTAAATGGGTGAAGGAGAAAGATATTCTACTCTTACCAGTACTGACTCCTCCTGTGAAAATCCAGGCTCCTGTTGTCATGGCAGCCTTGATGAGCCCTTTTCCAAATACCTGCTTCAACTTGGGCTGCATCTCAAAGTTCTGGAGTCCCCCATGAACAGAGATTAAAAGCTTTGGAAGTTCTAGTTGCCAGTCTTTCACCATAAGATGCAGAAGTGAATCTGGTTTGGTGTCATATGACACACGTATATACTGTAAAAAATTTGTGATGCTCTCTGAGAACAAACTCTTGGTTATGCTTCTGGGCTCAAAGGTGAAAAAAAGTCAAATTACATACATCTAAGTAAGCGATGTTCTTTCACCCTGTAAGACCTAGGTAGGGTCCCTAATAACTTCTCCCTTGTCAATTCAGCCCCCAACCCAACCTATGTGACTATGGTTCAGTAACAAAGTAGAAACTCAGAGGTGGAGAAATCTAATATCTTATCTGCTGTGAGACCCTGGGCAGGAGGACTTGGACTCCTTCTTTTATAAGGAGAAAAGCAGAATAGAATGACAAATTGCTCAAAACAACTAGGCACTAAGCTAGGAGGTCTTCAGTGGACATTGAGTCAAGTCCGACATTTTCAGTAGGGAAGAGATTAACGTTCAGAATTTGTAACCTCTGTGAATTACTTCTTTGTGCCTATTGGTACCATGCCAGTTATCTGGGAGACCACATTTTGTAGTGCTTTGAACAAAACAAAATAAAATTTTACTCAAAGAGCTTTCACAGGCCAGTGAAATTAGTGGTGTTACAAAAATGTAATGGCCAGGTATGTGGGAGGCAGTATTGTCAGGACTCAACTGTTTCCAAAAGGAGAGGCAAGAAAGTAGAATGGTTATAAAACTGGAAGACCTGGATTCAAATCCAGTTTTTGGCACAGTCTTTGTGAGACCCTGGGCAAGTTATGTAACTTCTCAACCCTCCCAAATAATTTTCTAAGACTAGAAATCACATTAGGTGGCAGATCTGAATTAGTAAAGGGAGTTTCCTCACTGAGTGTTCCCCACACCAATGGAATCACAGGTCTGGATAAAAACAAAATCATTTCATAAAGGTGCTGAAAGGATGCATGGTACAGAAAGTCACTCATTTCTAGCAATGTAAACTAGAATATCAAAGGATACTGCTTATAACAAAGAATTAGGACTCTTTCTGAGTTCTCTTTGTGTGAGGTATATAGTTTCTGACAATCTAGACCATAGAAATCCATGGTAATTTTTTGAGATTTCACAGTTAATGTATCTAAGTATGTATGCATGTGTGTACCTGTCTTATGTATGTATCCATGCATATATGTATCCATGTGTACATGTATGTATACATACTGTAGGATAAAATAGAAATTAGACCCATAATTCATTGATATGGGGAGCAAGAAAAATTCCTCCACTTTCAAGTCAATACCTTCTTGCCCAGGGTCACACAGCCAGTATGTGTCAAAGGTAGAATTTATATCTTAGCTTTCCTAAATCCAAGGCCAGCTTTTCATCCATTATTCCACAGTGTCTCATGTACATTTTATGTACATGAATTAAATATTTGTGTGTATATACATATTTAAGAAAAGATAAATATTTCCTGTAGCATTTCAGTATTTTTAAACGAATTAAAGTCAGGTGCTTCATAGCCACAAGAGTTCCTTTGAAGATACACAAAGCATAAACAAATGAGCAACGTTTTGCTTGCAATGCCTCGTTGTATTTTTATGCAAAAAGAAGCAACTTCATAGTGTCAAAGTTGGAGAAAAAAATCTCAACCTAAAAATCCTTCTAGGAGACCTTAGAGCACCGGAGAATATTTTCAAATCACCAATTTGTCAGATAAAATAAAATTTCCTTTCCATATCTAAAGAAGGTTCTTGAATAGTCAAACCAAAGACATTAAAAAGCACAAGATAGGGATAACTTTGAAGTTTATTTCATGGAAATGTTTGAGGCCTAATGGCCCAAATTTAGGAAAGGGAGTCTCTTTTTCATGGGGACTCCATATGGTTCCTCAAAAATACAAGAAACTCATACCACCCCTGAATGAAAAGCATGATGAAAATATCATCTATATAGTAGGCTTCACTTTTGTGGTGTCAACAGCCAATTCCTCCACGTTTCTCCTCAAAGTATCTCTTACCATGGCTTTGTTTGAATGTCCACCACCCTGAAATTCCAGCATCCCATAGGAATCTGTGGGGTAGAGCTGGGTATGTTTACTGACAGACCACTTCTCTGGCTGTGCCTCCACTTGTTTATTTTCCTCTGCATTTTTGTTGGGGGTGCTACTTGGAAGAGGTGGAATATGCTGGGAAATAAGCAGACCACAGCAACACCTAAAAATAAAGTTCAGAAGTCTCAGTGTGTCATCATGTTAGAGGATAACCTATCTAGTCTCCTCATTGTTTCCATCAGTTAGACATTATGCACAGCCCAGTCCATGCTACCAAATGTTTTATGCTGACATATAATCCTGTACTGGAATAGATTCTAAATCAGCATAGGTTATAATCTTGAGTTTAATTCTCAATCAGCCAACAAGCAGTTATTAAGGGCTTGCTATAGTGAAGCATTGTGCACTATTGGTACAATAAAAGGTAAAAAACAGCCCCTGCCTTCATCTATGATATACAAAGTGTTGAGATCCAAAGATTAATTATGACCTGATCCCTGTCTTGCAGGAGCTAATTGGAGAATGAGATATTACACATGATTTATTGTCCAGATAAATGATGTATAATAATTCAAAAACTTTCTGAAAATCATGCTTCACTGTCTTATTAGGCAGTTAGTGACATGATTTTTGCCTTTTCTTAATTATTGCAAAATCCAGTTATTGTACCATGCTCTCAGAAACTTATTTATTCTGTTGGTGAATTACTATATTTCTATGCTTTTTCAGTTTTGAAACTTCTAGTGTGAGAATCCCCTTTACTCAAGAAGATTATAACCTATCAATAGCTTTAGAGTCTTAGAGTTGTCCGAAGCTTAGAGAAGTTAAATGACTTGTCCACAGTCACATAGTTGGCTGAGGCAAAATTTAAACACTAGTCTTCTTGACTGCAAGTCCAGAATTCTATTAATTATGCCATACTATGTGAGTTCTTTTATCTACTGCTATTTAGAGAACATTTTCCCCTGTTTCCTGACTCCCTGACTCTAGATTCCTTTCATGGGATGATTGTCAAGAGAATGAAACTTTTTCACCATTATTTTCTACAAATCTGCTTAATTATGACTAAGTCATGTATGGTGACCCATACTTGATCTTATGGAAAGGTATGACAGAATAAACATGAAGAATATTGCAGAAATGAAAATATTAAAACCTCCAAAAGTTATCTTCTCTTAATAATAACAAAAGAGAATAATGACAATTTCTAGGCAAAAATGTAATTAATCACACATGTGGTGGGTAAATAAATAAATCAGTTCATATCCTATAACACCATCATGTTTTGATTGTATCTCTGACATACTTAAACTGAAGAAAAATAAGAAATTCTCTGGTATGATTATCTCTTCAATAATAGTCTAAAACCTTATAAAATTTGGCTAAGCCTTATACAATAGCCTCACAAAATACATTTCTGCTGCAAGAAAGAGAAGAAAAATTTACTTCTTGGACTGAATGGTGCCAGGAAGCCAATGTCTTCTATTTTGTTCATCGTGTGTCTGGCGCATCATAGGTGCTTAATAAATGTTTGTAGGTTTCAACTTTACTGTTCTTAGTCCTCAAGAATATTCTGAATTTGGATGGGGAAAGTGGAGTCACTGTAGTGATGGCTGTAGCCATCATGTTTCCTCTAGACTTTAGGCAATCTTCTGAGACTCCTGGGTTCCAGTAGAGGATTGTGTTCCTTCTGAAACTCCTTATAATTAAGACCTTTTGCTCAGCCCTTCTTTCATTCAAAAGGACACTTCCCATATGGAATCCCCTCAGCATTCTGCTTTCTGATTGGCTCTATGGTAATAAATCTGATAAAAAAGAAGGGATGTATTAATGGATAGTAATAAATTATCCCATCAGTTTCCTCTCCCCTCATAGGGATGTGAATTTTCAGTGACCTTCAGAAGGAAATCCTGTAAATGGAAGGGATAATTTCAATGGCAAGAATTTCAAGTTTCAAGGCAAGTCAGTGGTAGATGCATGACTGATGAAATCTTAAGACATGCCTCAAATCATATCTACCACATTTATTTAAAGGGCCAGCACTTAATCTATTTTGAGCTGGGTGGATAAGACCATTGTTTTCCAAGTTTGCTTCAGTGGACTTAGAATAGCAACTGTTCATCAGTTCTTTCTTTTCATCAATTGTAAGCAACAGGTTAATTTCCTTGAAAAAGTTTTAAATGATAGCAATGAAGACATTGAATTCTTGGATTGAACTGAATTTGTAAATTTGAAAATAATTCTTATCTTTCATATAACAGAATATTTCTTATTTAAACACAGGATCAAAATAATACTAGATAAATTGTGCAGAAAACTATATAAGATATTAAGTAGAATAAGTATTATCCATCCACTACTAGAACCCAAGGAAAAATTGCAAGGTAGGTGAAGTTGGCCTCTACTATCTTCATGATCCTTTTCTCCACTCTGCTTTCACCTCCTGGAGTTTCCTCTACCCTAAAGTCCTCCATACTTCATTTAATATTCTCTCCCATTTTCTGAAGGCACTGGTTTTAAGAGGTGTTCAAAGGAAAGTAATTTTCGTGTCAGATTGAAGGAACTCACCCTAAGGAGTTATATGCATTTTAACAGAGGATCTTGTCAATCAGAATAACTCTGGGGTGGGTAGACTTAATGGTAGAAATATTTTTGATCAGGATTCCTTTTTTAGTATCCTCAGTTTACCTTCTCTGCTTTGTGCCAGCAGCCTCACCCATTTCTGCCCATTCCAAGAGCTTCCTTTCTGAAAAGCTGTCAACCCCAAGGCATGATTTAGCTCACCTGTTTGGGTCTTTACTGCTGACAATTGTGTAGATGCATTCTCTTTTGGAAAAGGTCTTCTCTATCCAAGATTTTTGTCCCTGGAAGAGGAAGAAGTAGGAATTAGACTAGCATATCGTCAATCCATCACCCACTTCTAGATGACCAAAGGGTTGGATTCAAAGAAACCTAGGAAGATTTGTATGAACTGATGCAGAGTAAAGTGAACAGGACTAGGAAAACAATTATAAATTAATAACATTGTAAATGCAACTTTGAAAGACTTAAGAATTTTTATTAATACAATGGCCAAACAGGATTCCAGAGGACAAATTATGAACTATGCAAATCACCTCTTGACAGAGAGGTGATGGTGTAAAGTGAGCTCATATACAAAAATGTGAGGTGCATGTTTTTGGGCATGAACAATGTGGGAGTTTGTTTTGATTGACTATGCATATTTGTTACTAGAGTTTTTTTCCTTTCAGGTGTGTGTGTGTGTGTGTGTGTGTGTGTGTGTAAAAATTATATACTTGTTAATTCCAAAACAAAATAATATGAAAAAATGCAATTTTTAATCAAATAGAATAATAGACATAGAATTGGAAAGAACCTTAGAGTGAAAATCTTATGACTACATCAAATGAATTTGGAGGTGGGGAAAAGACAGAGGGATAGTCTGTGTCATTTCTTGTTTTTTAATCTCATGTGTTTCCATGACAATGATTTCTTTTGGAATGATAACTTTGGAATTTGGAAATTATATGCAAATGTATAAAAAGGCTCATGAATATGGATAACACTGGAATTTTATATATGCTAAAATAAAACCTGAATGTTTTAAGAAAAAATAACTTATATGTATATGTAGTCTCCCCCTGTAAGAATGTAAACCATTCGAAGACTGTTTCATTTTTGTTTTTGTATCCCTTAACCCAATGCCCAGCACACATCAGCTACAAAAGCTGCATGATCACTCATCAGATATGTTAAAGTGAGATCCTTCTTTGGGAACAGGTATGACCAAGTTGACCACTGAGGTCCTTCTCAACTCTGAAATTGACTGGTTCTTGTTCTGTAGCATCCCCCTTGAGATGTTTAAAGGAGGCATAGGAAGCTAGAGTGGTTAAAACAAACAAATGGATGAAAAAAGAAACCTGGAGATGAGAGGACCTTGGCCAGGAGAAGCCAGAGGAGTATAGCAATACACTATTGCTTTAATTACTCCAGCCACTGTCTTTCAGAGGGAACAGTGAAGTTTAATTACTGAGCTGACCGAAGAGTATGCAGAATGCTCTAAGCAGCCAGAGGCATCATTAATCGTGGTGGCTGGACCTGGTGCCAGCCTTCTCTGCACCAAGAAAGCACTGCCCTCACTGACAAGATACTGAGTCATTCCTGTTGCCTCCAGTGTGGGAGGTACTCATAATCACTGAGACTGTTGAATCAATTATGCATTCACTGAATGCCTTTGCCTCAATCACTAACATTCTTTGGAGGGCTGGGTCTTTGATGAAATATCATAGGATTCAGATCATAAGATCACGCTTCTAGAGGCAGGAGGTCTCTCGGAAGATATCTAGCATAAAACCCTTATTTTACAGATGGGGAAGCCATAGTTGAGAGAAACTGTTTTGCCCAAGGTCACTCAGGTTAGTAAACATTAAAGTCAGGATTTGAACCCAAACACTCTAACCATTGTACTATGCTGCCTAGGCTGGAAGGAACTTTCTTGATCATCTAACCCCCTAGACCTCAAAAGCCCTCGGCTGGCTCATATTTCACAGATGAGAATATTAGAGAAATGGAGTGACTTACCCAAATCCATACGATAAAGTCAGAACAAGAACCCATTTTCTAGTTCCCTAAACAGTTCTTTCCACTATACTGATTTCCACCATGAAACAGTGTCAGCACCATTGAAAAGAGCAAGAAGAATTCCCAGTTCATTGTTCTTCAGAAGGTTATCTGTGATTCAACAGGAGTGATGGTTCCACTAGAGCTTCTCTGCATGGCTCTGAATCCCATTTTATTACTAATTAAAAAGAAGGCAAATGGTCCTTCTAACTCAGTGGAAGCAGCACAAAGGGTAGCCAGTCAGCCCTGCCTTTGTCTGTTTAATCTCTTTACACAGAGTTTGATTATAATTGAGGGCAAATAACTAAATAGACTATTGACTGGGGAAAAAATGTCTCCTCTTAAAAAAAGTACATTTTATGAACTTGGCTATGTGGGATGCCCACACCGAGTAGGTAGAACTATTTCTTGGGGTGAAGGGAGGAGACAGTGGTTTGGTTTTTTCAGGGAGATAATATGAAACCCTGTGATTTTGGAAACAGCTTTAAAAGCCTTGGACCAGACACATTTTAGAGGATTTTAGGGCAATTTTCCAGCTATATTGGTAGAAAAGAGAAGTGAAAGAAAACATTGAGATAACTATCAGAATTAAAAGATCCATGAAAAATAATAAAATGCCAGTAAACCCTAGAAGAACACCATGGAAAACCCCCAGGGATAATTAATGAGATTGGTCTCCTAGGTATATCAGAAATGAATTAAAACTGATGAAGAAAGACTCATTGGAATATACCCTATATGCTCCTTTATATAAAAGGTGAATCTTAGAAAAAACCATCTTTGGCAGCTCTTCATTGTCCAGCTCCAAAATGATTACCTCCTACTGCATTAAAAAAAAAATAGACCGCTGGGAATACCTGCGATCCAGTTTGCCACTGGCAACAAGTGACTAGTGTTCTGGGCCTGGAGTCAAGAATGACTGAATTCAAATCTAGTCCTGAGATACTTACCCTGTGACCCTGGAAAAATCACTTAACCTCTGTTTGCCTAGGTTTCCTCATCTGTAAAATGGAGATAATAACTATCTCCCAGGGTTATTGTGAGAACCAAATAAGATAGTAATTGTAAAAGACTTAGCACAATGCATAGCACACAGTAAATACTATATAAACATTAGCTAATAATAATATGATAATTGTTATACTATATGCTGGCCCTTGACTAAACTATGGGATAGGAAAAGTTGCCTTGACTATTTCAGGGTCCATATTTTCCCTTTTTATTGCCTTTCTTAGGCATCCCAGATCCTCAGGTAGACTCCTAGTTTGTTAGGGTACCCCACCTCCCCAGTGTATTATCCTATCTAGACCTGCTCTCTCATGCTATCCAGACACTTTCTGGTTTCCTTACCCCTATCCAAAGAGAATTATTCTACATCCATCCCATTTCTTCAGAGTTCTGCCATGTGACTCTATAGCTAATGAAATAGATTGATTCTCGCTATGAAATACATTCATTAATTTATCTAAAAGTAGCATAGGATAGTAGAAAGAACACTGGATTTGCAGTCAGAGAATTTCCTGTAGGTGATATACACTGAAAATACTTGCCTTTTTGTTCCTGACTACTCATGCATGAAGTAGATCATGAGAGAACAGTGTATCACAGTGAAGAGTTCTAGATTTAGAGTTAGAAGACTTGGGTTTGAATCCAGAACTCCCACTTAACCCTGTGATCCTTCACTAGTCACATAACTTCTCTTGGTTTCAGTTTTCTCCTCTATAAACAAATGACCTCTGACATCTGAAATTGGCAGCTAGGTGGTACATTGGAAAGCATCTTGGATCTGGAGTCGGGAAGACCTTAGACTGAATCCTCATTCACACACTAGTAGTCTGCTCCTAAGCAAATCACTCAACCATTCTGTAAAATGGGGAAAATCTACCTCATGGAGTTGTTGTAAGGGACAAATGAAGTGCTTTGAAAACCTTGAGGCAGCATGTAAATGATAGTTTATTATTATTTTTTATTATGATAGCTCTTCCCACTCTAAATCTATGATCCTATGGCATTGGGAACCTAGTTTCAAATCCTGGTTCAATCATCTACCATCTGTGTGACCTTGGGCCAGTTCAGTGTCCAGTCCCAGTGCCTTTCAAGAGAAATTTAGTAAAGGCTGAATTGAATTAGTCACTTTCACTTCTCTTTGGGCCCCAGTTTCCTTATCTATATAATCATGAGGTTGGTCAAGGCTTGGGATCTGAGGATCGATAGATTCCATGGGGGTGGGAAGGGTCTGTGGACCTGAATGGGGAAAGAATTGTGTCTCTATTTTCCCTAACCTCTAGCTGGAATATATCATTTGCTTCAATTATTTAAAAACATTTTTTTTTTCTGAGGAGTACATAGGTTTTACCAGATTACCAAAGTGGTTTGTGGCTCCAAAAAGGTTAAGAACCCCAGAATTCGATGATTTCTATGTTTCTAACTGTAAATCTTAAGTTCTTAAAGTTTTAATGACTCCGAATGTTACCCTTCTTAGATAATGACTTAACCTACAGGGGTGGGGAACTTTGATGAAGCACTTTAAGCTTTATAAAGTACTTTTCTCATAACAGTCCTGAGAGGGCTAGGACATGAACATTATCATTTTACAGATGAGGAAGCTGATCTCAGAGAGGTAAAATGCTTTGTACCTAGGAAATAATAGATCTGAGACTTGAACTGAGGTTTCCTAACACCTACATAATCTCACTTCTGCTTCATAAGACTTTCACTCAATTAGTTGTTCTGTTCTAAAGGGGCCAGTCATACCCAAACCTCAAAGTTTGGCAGAATAAAAATAAATAATAATAATAAATATATAAATCACTTACTATATATCACCTCATAGGTACTGTGCTACGCATGTGACTTTAGCACAAGACTTATTTTAAGCATAAGACTTCATCTCATTTGATCCTTTTAACATTCCTGGGAGGTAGGTGCTATTATTATCTCTCTATTTTACAGATGAAGAAACTGAGGCAACCAAAGATTAAGTGACTTGGCCAGGGTCACACAGCTAGTAAGTGTCTGAGGGCAAGATTTGAACTCGAGTCTTCCTGACTGGCAGATTGGTGGCACAATGAGTAGTGAGTGCTGCACCTGGAATAAGGGAGACTCATCTGGTCTTAAATAGATACTTATTAGCTGTATAACCCTGGGCAAGTCACTTCACCCTGTTTGCCTCAGTTTCTTCATTTGTAAAACAAGCTGGAGAAGGAAATGGCAAACCACTCCAGTATCTCTGCCAAGAAAACCCCAAATGGGCTCACGAGTCAGACTTGATTGAGAAATGACTGAACAAAACTTCTGACTGTAGGTCCAACAATCTGACCAATGTATCCCTTAGCTGCCTCTAGGCACCTACTCTCACTTTTGACAAACTAACATTTCACCCAGACAGAAAGAAACCTTGTAGTCAAAGGATTTTCTAAGCAGAAAAAAGGGGCCAAAAACACTGTATAGAACAAGAAACATTGGCACAAATATGCCACCTTGTGTCCCTGCTTGGTATTGAATTTGGTCTCTAGCAGAACTGGGATAAATGAGACATTTGTATCTACTTCTATGCCTTGTGAAATTCCCTTTTCTCTAAAAACAAGCAAATAAAAACCCAAAACAAAACGCTTTTGGTTGTGACTGGCAAAGTTTGCAAAATAAGTTTTATCTGTGTCCTACACCATGAGGTTAAAAAAATGCATTTAACTGTTAAATGCCTAGCCTTAATTCAATTTAGAAAGTATAGATTGAGTTTCTTCTGTGTTTATGGCGTAAAAGAATGCTGCATCTGGAATAAAAAAATAATCTGGGATCTATTATCTGTGTGACTTTGGGCAAGTAGCTTGACATTTCTGGGGTTCACTTTTCTCATCTGTAAAATGATGGCATTAGAATGAATGATCTCTAAGGTCCCTTCCAGCTTTAAATCTATGAACCTATGATCTGAGCAATATTGATCACCATGGGATATTTAAAAGAAGCGTCAGGCATAATTCCACGCTTTCATGGAGTTTGTAATCTTGTTAGTACAGTGCCTGTAATATCATAAATGCTTGTTCATTAATGGGTGAGACAAAACATACATAGGAAACAGAACTGTGTAAAGCACTGCAAACCTTAAAGTATTCAGTTAGTGTTAGTTATTAGTAATTATGATTATAATAAGCCCTCGGTGGAACAAGGCTGAAGCCTGAATAGTTCTCAGGAAAACACACAGAGGAAGCATCCGCTACAGTGGCCTCCCAAATATGTAAAAACATTTGCCAGCCCATCAGATTTTTTTACTGCCTGAGCCCCCTTCCCTCTCCCACCCCATTGTCTTTACCTGGTGTTTATAGGCAGAAAAATGAATGCAAACCAAGTCCCATTCTATTCATTTGGTAAAATCATTACTTACCTGGGCAAATGGCTTTTGGTAAAACTGAATTGTACGTCCCAACCAAAAAAGGCCAGGAGCCCACACAGGGCTTATTAGCAATCATTTGCAGGCTGCCTTTGGCTCAGTAGCAGCAGCTGGTTGTCCAAGCCTCCTGATTGACGGGTCATTGACAATGGCGCTAGTAGATGGCTATTGAAAGGGCTTAGGTGGTGTAGGCCTAATAGTTCTGGGAATACTGGTTCGCTGCACTAGGCTGGCTATTGTGGGTTGTGTTGGAAAGGGGTGACTGCTAGGTGACAGTAACCTCTTGGCCAGACTCACCTCTCCCCCCTCTCCACCCTCAAAGTGGAAGAATGCCAGATGCAGAGCAGACAAAGAGCCATGGAATCTTTGAGCTAATACAACCCATGGCTCCTTATGAATTGTTCATGTAAATTCCCAAACAATAATGGCCTGGAGGCAGGTCAGACCCAGGTGCGTTTCACAAACTCTGTCCTTGCAAAGCATAGCATTTACACACTTGGAAAGCATGTGAAAATGGATAAGGACTTTGGGGATTTGTAGAAAAATGTATAGCACATTTCATTTTTTGTCAGAAAATTACAAAAGTTTCTTCTGAAGTATTTTAGCCAATCACACTAATCTACACTGAGTGGTTGTGTGCGCAGCATGGTGACCCTCTCCCCTCCCCTCCCCTCCAGGAGCTAGTAGGGGTGGTGGGGATACGAACCTTCATGTAACTATTCTGGTTAAACCAGAGATCAGGAAGAGACAGCCTATGATCAAGAATTGAATTGTGTGATTCAGACTATCAGGGCTATCTAAAGTTGAGAAGAAAGAGATCCATGTGGGCTAGAACTGTTGGAGAAGCCTTCATGAAGGAGGTGGGGACTGAAATGGGCCTTAAAATACGAGCAGGATTTGAAATGGGGGTGTGAGGGCCAGAAAGCAGGGTATTTCAGATAAGACAGAACAGTGTGTGCAAAGGTACAGTGGTGGCACTAACGCTCACAGGCTTATATATAAAGAGAACTGGGAGATAACTTCCTTCAACCTCTTCACTTTACAAATGAAGAAACAGAGGGCCAGAGACTTGACCAAAGTCACACAGGTAATAAGCAGAATTGGGATTTGAAGCTGGAGCCTCAGATTCCAAATCTGGTACAAAAGAATATGAAGAGACAGGTGTGGTTGGGGCAGAGGGTTTGTCTGCTTCTCACGTTGTGGAATACTTAGGATCATAAGATCCTAGGAGAAAGAAGATTGTAGGGTCATAGCTTTATTACAGGAGTGGACCTTAGAGGCCATCTAATCCCACCCTCTCGTTTTACAAATGGAAAAACTGAGTCCCAGAGAGATGAAATGATTGACCCAAAGTCACATAGGTAGTTAAGTAGAAGAGGCAGGATTTGAACTCAGGTCCTCTGACTACAAATCTAACTCCTTTTTTACTACTTCAAACACTAGTCAACAGTATTTAAATGTCTTCTATGTGCCAGACACTATGCTAGGCACTGGGGATATAAGTAATCTGCATAGATGGTAGTGAAGAAGCAGTTGTGGTTGGAACAGAGGGTTTGGCTGCTTCCTAAACTATGGTGTACTTAAATAGGAATATTTTTCCCTGCTAAAGCTCTACCCTCAGATGCTGTCTCCCAAATCCTAATGTATAGATGTATAGACAGTGTTGAAGAAAGAATCCTGGACTTTAAGAGATCTGGCTCCTGTCATTAACTGGGTTTTGTAACCACTGGCAAGGTACTTGACATCTCTGGGATTCATCTTGTTTGCTTGTAAAATGAGGGCACTGGTCAAATGATCTTCCAAGTGCCTTCTGGCTCTTTTAGCCTATGATTCTAAGAGTAATAAGAGATAAGGGTGGACAAGTTCAGAGGGGGAAGACCAGAAAGAAATAATCCTATCGCTGAGGCAAGTAACTTCCTCCACTCTGCTCTCTTGGGTCTGAGAAGGAAGATGCCATGAGTTTCATTTCTTCAGGGCATGGTACCAACTCCAAGGGAGGTTCAGGGCAGGACTGACAAGGAACAGAAAACACTGAGAAGGTTCAAGATATAAGACATTAGGCTACATTCTTGAGAAGGTTCAAGATATAAGACAATAGGCTACATTTGCAGCCCAAGACTTTCCTTTGTTGGGAAAGATACAGGTGGCATTTGTGGTGCTGGGCTTTACCGTTATCGAAACCTCGGAGTACGTCAACCTCTAAATGAGTGATAGAATCGAGCGCATTTAGGGTTCGATTCTATCTGCTACAAGAGCCCAGCCATGCGTCAGGACCAATCGCAGAATATCTCAGGGAAATGACTAAGGAGCATACTTTCCTAGAACAATTTAACCTAAAACATCATTTGTTCTTATATTTAATGATTCTGAGTGCACTGGGGAGGAAGTGTATATTGAATATGTAATATATTTATATGGCATATATAGTTCAAGAACATTTTTCTTAACGCCTTTTTTTTGGCCATCACTCAAAGTAACCAGGTGGCATTTTTAAAAAATGACTAGTTTTCAGCATAGCTACCACACTGAAGGGTATTGATTTGGTGATGGTTACTTAGACCACAATTGGGGCTCCAATACCATTTGACAACAACTGAGTCTAGATTCCAGACCCTCTCTGCTCTATGTTCAATGTTCGTCCAAAGAAAAACTATAGAACTGCTTCTACTATAGCTTAGATGGATAGCATAGCCTCTTGCTCAGTTTCCGGGGAAGGTCATACGCAACCTATATGCACGCAAAAACTTAATACTCTGTGGAGAGACAGGACTGTCCTCCAGCAAAAATGTGAGGTGCATACACGTACAGTTTTTGGTGCTTTCTCAACTCACAATTCCATGTCCCTAGGTTATATGAGGTTCTCCCTTCCTTAGATCAGAGGATCAGGTAAGTGAGAGCTGGAAGGGATTTAAAGGCAAATTAGAAGTAAGAATCGGGTACACCTCATTTTACAGGTGAGGAAACTAAGGCACACAGAGTTGTCCGTTGTGAGGATGAAATGACGTACCGTTTGTGAAGTGTCTGGCACATAGCAGATAATTAATGAATGCTTGTTCGCTCTACGCCCTCGCCTAGTGTCTTCATGCAACTTCCAGAGTGCCTATGGCCCACTGAAACGCGCCAGTGGGGTCTGCTCTGTTCCAGTGGCGTCCCATACTCTGCATCTAACTCTCTTTCCCCATCAAGGCTGACCCAGCTTACTTCCGGTTACCTTAGGATAGTGTACTCTGCTTTCCAAGGAGACAGCCAATTATCTGATATGACATTAACAGCTTGTAACAGGTAAAGTGCCTTTCCTCTTTTAGAGGGATTTGGGTCTTAAAGATGCCTGCCATGAATGCCTACTAGAATGTAATGTCTAGCAACGTGCCCTGCACACAATGGAGTAATTGTTTGTTAAATTCTATTAAATCAAATGACATAATTCAATGGCCTCAGTTACCAATATTAAGGATTTCTGGTACTGCGGGGAGATGATTTGGGTTAGGGAGGCCCTTTGCTGCCCTTACAATCATACCATGAAGGCTACTTTCTACTCTGCCAACTATAAAGGCTGGCTCTGGGAAGCAAAGTTTGTTTTCAAGGACCACTGATTCCTGAGACTTCGCATATATGCAGCTGAGGTGAGAAGAAGTTTGCTTCCCTCCCCCTTCCTGGATCAGTGGAAAGAAAAAAATTGGATTTGATGTAAATGAGAAGTGAACTTCCTTTTCCCCTTAGCTGTAAAATCAAGCTGAAAACCATGCCAGGTTCCATTTGGGACTAGAGATGTTGATAGTTCACAGAAGAAGAATTTTTCTTATCTAACTGAAAGCAGGGATTGCAGGCAACCTTACACTCTCTGGTGATTTCTGACCCCTTTTGCTAATTTCAAGGTTTGAATTAAGTCTTAATACACCTTGGTGTGTAGGAGCAAGACCAGCTTTATGAATAGGCATGAGGTGGTTTGAGGGGCATTAAAAGGCTTCTTTGGGTTCTGCCTCAGTTCTGAAATCCTTCCGCTATTTCTGTAGATTAAAACATTTAAAACACCTGATGAAATGCAAATATTATCTGGAAGAAAAGTCATTAAGCCATTATTAACAATTCCTATATTAGTGATAATATGTGTGATACAGAGCTGTAACTAGCAACTTTTGCACTTAGGGTAAGGAGTACCAAATCTGTACTCAGTAATTTTAAAAGATAAATTTAGTTGTGGGGACTGTGAGGAGAGTATCACAGAACACAAGGCCACAGGGTAGTAAGAAAAAGAGGGAGGGAGCTTCTGTGGGCAGTTGTAGGAAGACAGTATTATAGGGCAGGGCCAAGGAATTTCTGTGAGCTTCCAACATTACTAATTGTTCGTGCTAATCAGGTATTAAGCCTGGGTGTTTCTGCAAAAGGAATTCAAATACTGTCCAGGAAAAGCCCTAATGACTCCACCATAGTTAGCTCTGGTGAGATATAGAAGATCTGTCTTTGAATTCTAGTTCTGCCACTTCCTAGTCAGGTGGTCATTTAACCTTTCAGTTCCTCAATACCCTCATCTATAAAACTAGGAGGATGGATTAGCTATCCTTGAAGGGTCCCTTTGTATACAGTTTCCCAGTTTAGGGAAGACTGGCTTGACTGAAGTCTTGACTTTCAAGGACACATAGGGAGTCCAGCTTGGGCTGCAAACAGCAAATTATATCAGCTGAGGGCAGAGGGAGAGGGCTTCATCCTTAACACTTTCAGGGTCTCTTCCATACTCTGGAAAATATAGCCACTCAAAAAGACAAGTTTGGGGGACCCCCCAACACCTTCTAGTATTAACATTCTTGGATTTATATTATCACTGGTAGAGAGCAGAGGCCTGAGGAAAAATAGTGGAGACTACTAATTTCATGAAATGTATTTCCAGGCAGAATTTAAAATAACATTTGTTAACAGATGCACAGTTTCTGAATCTTTTCTCTTCTGTACCCTAAGTGTTTAAGAATAGTAGAGGTGCCCATTTTAACTCTAGAAATAAAGCAAACAGCAGACAATGTAGTTCAGTGGAGAAAGTGCTAGAGGAATGGGTCTCAACTTCTGGTGTTGGGTTCTTTCCCCCACTAGTTGTCTTATCAAATAGAGTATAGATAAGTCACTTAGTAACTTGCCCACCCTGGCCTTCAGCTTCCTCTTCGTAACTTGAGAAGGTTAGACCTAATGGCCTCTGAATTTCCATCTAGCTGTAATAGTTTACGATTAAATAGAGTCTGACAAACAACTGCATATCGCTATTCAGAAAGCCCCGAGGAAATGAGATGTAGGATAAATAACTTATTTTGCCAGGTTGGGGTCAATCAGGAAAGATCTGTCGGGCACTTGGCTTGCTGCCTGGCTTCCACGCTAGAACAGAAAGCCCTCTGGCGGCATTAGGGTACTTGGACAATGGAAAGTAGGAGGGGGTATAGGAAAGGTGATAAAGGAATGCTTGACCCATTTTTAACCCATTCCCTGCCTGATTCATCAGAATTTATCAGGCTAGGGAGCTCTTTCATACCGCATATATAAACAAATTATTTCCTGGATGGAGCAGGTAGGTGGTTCAGTAAATAAAGCATCATCAGGCCTGGAGTCAGGAAGACCTGAGTTCAAGTCCAGCCTCAGACACTTACTAGTTGTGTGACCCTGGGATTTGGCCCTGTTTGCCTCAATTTCCTGATCTGTAAAATGAGCTTGAGAAGAAAATGGTAAACCACTCCATCATCTTGGCCAAGAAAACCCAAATGGGGTCACAAAGAGTAGGACATGGTTGAAATAAGTGAACAATAAAATTCTATGTATAATCTTTATTACATGTTAGCTACAGTTATTTATGGAGTGTGGAATGACATAATTTTTCTTATGTAAAGTTATAAACATACTCAGTGAAGTATTATTTGAGGACATGGCCTTTATTTTTGATAACCTGAAAGGAATTGAAAAAGTTGGAAGGAACTACAGAGATCATATGGTCTAAACCACACTTAAACCGGAATCATTTCTACAAAATCCCAGGATAGAGTTTAAGAATTAGTAGTCACATGAGAGAATAGCAAGTCCAACTCTTCCTGAGCATTAACCAGTGAACCACATGTGGATAAGGCAGTGAAGTGGCACAATGGACAGCTCTCTGGGCCTGAAGTCAGGAAAGCCTGAGCTCAAATCCTGCTTCAGACATATACTAGCTGTGCGGCTCTGGGTAATCACTTAGTCTTTTTGCCTTATTTTCCTCTTCTGCAAAGTTGAGGAAGCCCTTACCTCTCAGGGCTGTTTTGAGAATAAAATGAGATAATATTTTAAAATATATAAATGCTAACCATTATTGTTATTGTGTGTGGCAGAACTCACCTGGAAGGAGCCAAGACTGTGACTTGACTTACTGTTGACTTCTAAGGCAAATGAAAGAAATACATGCTATCCTATAGTGAGCGTAGGCTGCTGTCTGCCCTTCCTGAACTTGTCTTCATTCCTTTGCTCATGTTGTATCTGTGCTTATAATCCTCCGTCCCTCTACTTTCTCACTTGCTGTGTTCCTAGCTAACCTCTGCAGCCTAGCCTCAGTACTGCCTTTCCAAGGAGACCTTTCCCAAACCTCTCAGGCATTAGTGGCTTTTCTTTCAGATCTCACATAGCACTTTGTTCTGCAGTACACCTATATGGTTATATAATACCAAGTATCATAGTATTATCTATTTTTGTGTCCTCAGGGGTAGGGATCATGCCTTTTTTAACCATTGTATATGTTCCTCAGTACTTAGAATGGGGCTTTATACACAAAATTAGTACTAAATAAATATTTGTTGAATTGAATTCAACATCGGCTCCAAAACATTTTTGAGAAATGTGCCTTATATGACTCATAAGCAAATAATGTTATACTTCCTTTTCATTCTGTACCTCATGAAGGTAAATGAGTATCCAGATAAATTTTGCCTCTCACATCTCATAACCTTGATATAATTACATGCCTCAGTGGTTTCATTTCAGATTTATTTTTCTAGTGCCTCAGTAACACTTTCTTTTGTTTTCCAATGGCATTTCAAAATATGCTTAAGTTGACACATATTTTATTGAAACTCTCTACTCTTTACTTGCATATATTGGAAGGCAGACTTGAACCAGCCTGGGCTCAGGAGTTCTTATTTTTAATGGGCCAGTAAAATTATACAAAACAATCACAGTTTTAATGTTAATGGTAATGGGATACGCTAGAACTCTTTTCAGGAGTAAGCAGATAGATGCTGGGCTAACCTTACAACAGCTCATTGAATTGATGATCTTGGTGGTAGAATGCAAAGTGATTACAGGTTAGCACTGAGCAAATGCAAATTGCCAATTAAGAGGAAGACACCAGGACTACATCAAAACAATCAAGATAATTAATTAGGAAGATCCAAGTTGGCATACACACAGTCCTGGCCTTGGGTAGACTGGCAAAGTAATTTCTGTTGGTTTCTGGTATGCTGCCATCAACAAGATCCTTCTTACACTAAGATCCAATCAATCCAGATTCAGTTCCAAAGTTATACTATCCTGCTCTGTGACCTTGTGCAAATCAGCTACTCTTCCTTGTGGCTCAGTTCTCCTCTCTGTTCAGTGGGCATCATAATCTCTGTCCCTGACTATCTCAAAGGGTGGTAGTGAGAATCAAATGAATAATGCAGGTGAAAACTTTTTGAAAGTATACAATGTTCTACAAATGTTGGAGTTATTATCCTTAGTTCCTTCCCTGTACACTGGCTGGAAATCCAGAGTACTTTGCCCTCTCAACTTAGAATAGCCCCTTTAATTTAGTAGAGGGCACAAAAATGAGGCAGCTAGATCTAGTGATTTCTACCTGTTCTGTACAGAAGGGAGAATTTCAATTGGTTCTAATTCAAGGTTGTTTTTTTTTTTATTATCAAATTTAAAGGGGGAAGGGGGAAGTATGTCCTCTTTCACAGTCTAGAGATCCCTGGTCCTTGCTGGAAAAGATAATGTTTTCATTAATATCCTTCTCTGCTACTCTTACTTATTATCTCTACCACTGTTCACATATAGCTAAACGGTCCTGAACACTCCTTGTCCCATCCAAATGAGAGGCAGTTATTCAGACAGGTAGAATAAGGGTTAGGAGGATTTTGCTGTCAAGAAGGAAGCCCACAAACTATATGCTATGATTGGCTTCAAGTGGTTGAGTTCCAACCCTACCTCCTTTACTGAGATTTTCAGGCAAGCTATAATTTTATGGTATGAGAAAGACAACAAGTTGCAGAATGGGTCCCAAAGGGAAAGCCACTAGCCAAAGTTATAATCTCTAGTCTGGGGCAGAAAATCAATGCCTACTGATTTGAAATCCAATAAAAGAAAGTATATATAGAAGCCAGGATTGCCTACTGTGATTTACAGCCATAGTAGCCACCAATGTCATTATAACCTTACCATGATATTTGTGGAGGTGGTAGGCAAGCTAGGCAGACTGGCCCAAGGAGCCTGCTCCTTTCCTGCCTTTGAATTATAACAAAATTTTCTCTGAATGAATACAATCTAAAAAAGTAATTCTGAATAGAAAAAAATACAAACCAAATGTTCCCTAGCTAACCTCAAATTCAACATATACTAAACAGAATTCATTACCTTTTCCCTAGAAACTACCTTTGCTTCCAACTTCCCTATTTTTGTTAGTGGTGACCCTATTCTCCTAGTAATCCAGTTATCTTGAGAATCATCCTTAGAATTATCTTCTGATGCCTTCCTCTCCCTCACTTCCCACATCCAGTTTCTGAGTCCTGTAGATTCTCTCTCTGTAATATCAAACTATACCTCTCCTCTTCATTCCTATTTCCACAAATCCAGTTCAGATCCT
This sequence comes from Bettongia penicillata ogilbyi, assembly GCA_023548195.1. Classification (NCBI taxonomy): domain Eukaryota; kingdom Metazoa; phylum Chordata; class Mammalia; order Diprotodontia; family Potoroidae; genus Bettongia; species Bettongia penicillata. The sequence continues at coordinate 21,715,271 of JAJHZJ010000009.1, read as the reverse complement.
CATTACTTCTCCCAGACTATTGTAATAGCCAGCTAATGGTTCTTCTAGTCTCTAGCCACCCTAATCCATCCAATAGACCACTTCCAGATTAATCTGAACACACAGTTCTCGTTACATCCTTCTACTCGCTGCTGAGAAAAATGTTCAATGTATGTGATGTACTGGAAAGAGCAGAAGTCTTGGTGCCAGATCTGCTTTGGGCAGGCATTTATATCACTTTGCCTGTCTGATCCTCAGTTTCTTTGTCTATTAAAATAAATGTATTGAACTAAAGTATCTCAGGAAGCATCTTTTAACTCTAACATTCTATGATTGTGACATTATTAATAGTTCTGGCTCCATTGTCTGCCAAATAAAGTTTGAACTCATAGTTTGATATTCAAGGCTCTAGCCTGGCTTTCCAGCCTCATCTCATATGATTCAGCTAAAGTGGATTGTTCTCTCTTCTAAAATTGTGTGGTGCTTTCCTGGTTCTGTTTTGCTCATTCTATTCTGTGTCTGGAATAACTTTGAAGATTTCGTTTCTTTTGAAAGCATTCTTCTCCTCATTGGCTTTTTGAACCTCTTTTGCCAATTGAGTGAGCCTATTTTTCAAGGTTTTATTTTCTTCAGCATTTTTTTGGGTCTCCTTTAGCAAGGCATTGACCCGTTTTTCATGCTTTTCTTGCATCTCTCTCATTTCTCTTCCCAGTTTTTCCTCCACCTATCTAACTTGATTTTCAAAATACTTTTTGAGCTCTTCCATGGCCTGAACCCACCGGACATCCACCTCGGATTTCTGGGATACAGAGGTCCCGACCTCCACGTCTTTCCCTGATGGTAAGCATTGTTCCTCGTCATCAGAAATGAGAGGCGGGAACATCTGTCCCCCAAGAAAGTAGCTTTCTATGGTCTTATTTTTCTTCCCTTTTCTGGGCATTTTCCCAGCCAGTTGCTTGACTTCTGAGATTCCTCTGCAGCCCCGCCTAGATCTGCCCAGCTAGTGCTTGGGGTCTGAGATTCAAATGCTGCTCCCTAGCCTCAGGGCTTTCAGAGGTGGGCGCAGCTGCTATTCATTGTGAGCTTAAGTTCTGGTGCTCAGGTGGGGGAAGGGCCACCTCCTAGGCTCAGTTCCCTTAGGGGGTTTATGTGGAGAACTTCGGTAATGGCCCTGAGCCCCTGCCTGGAGTCCGGGCCACTGCCGCTGCCTCTGCCTCCCGAGGGGACCCGAGTCACAGAGACACCCCGCTCCCCTCTTGGCCAGCCCAGAAGTCTCTCTCACTGACCTGTAGCGCCTGTGGGCAGAGGGATCTTCGTGGCTGCCAGAGGTTCCGTCCCTGAAACCTGCTTGGATCTGCTCCTCTGGGGCTGCGTGGCCAGGGCAGCACAGGGGTGGGCTCCATGTCTGGAGCACAACGGACCCCTGGGGATGGCTTTCCAGGGCTCTCTGGAACAGAAATCTCTTCCACTGTGTTTCTGTGTGGCTTGCTCTGCTCCAGAATTTGTGGGGAGTTCTTTTTATAAGAATTATATAGGCTGTGGGTTCGGAGCTAGCATGCGTGAGTCTTTCTACTCTGCCATCTTGGCTCCTCCCCCCGGAAGATTTCTCTTCAAAAGTCTCATGATGCTTTTTTTTTTAACCACTTCTATGCTCCTCTCAACTTTAGAGTCATCCCTGTCATTGGCCTCTCATATTCTGTCAGGCGTCAACTGTATGTCCGCATCACTGTGAAGGGCGCTCACTCTACTTGAGTTTAAATCCAAGCTCTGTGACTTTTCTTTCTGACACCCCCCACCCCACACCCCCATCTCTCCAAGCTGTTTTCCAGGGCATGATAGAGGAAGTCTCCATGGTCACAAACCTCTTCATGTAGATAGCTCACTTTGGTCATGGGATCCACACATAGGAAATACTCTTTGCCCCAGCAACCTCTCCTTCTGGTTGGATGGCTCTTTCCAGAACCTCTATTTCAGGGGGACATCCAGTTCAGCCCTGCCTCAATTCTCTCCAGGCTACCCTACACCCTACAGATTTTCTCTGCCAAGTCCCCCAAGGACATCCTCACCCTCAGCCCTCTATCACCTCACTTTTTAACTTCCTTAGGGCTGGGACTGTCATTAGTTTGGATTTTATTTGTTTTCCTAGTGGCTAGTTCAATGCCTGGCACAGAGTAAGCACTTAAAAATGCTTGTGTTAAAAAAAATTGAACAAGCAACAACTTGTGACCTGTCTTGTTCATAGTGAGCTCTTTAAAAATGTCTGTTGAGTTCTCTCACAAATTTTAGGATTTGTGTATATCCTATCTTTCCTTGTAAACTCTCAGTAGGCAGAGCTATGCATACCTTATCATTTATGTAATATATATCTTTGTTTCTCCTTCAGTTCCTACCACAGGGTTTTGCAAATAGTTGCTGCTTAATAGATGAATATTTATGGAATTGAACTGAATCCCCCAAAAGAAGAAAAGTCATTACTACAATAATACATTTTTATTATCTAGGCCATTTTAGTTTCACCCCAGGCTCCTTAACAGTACCTTGTGACCTTTCTGTAAGGCCAGCATTAAAGGAGACCAAGAAGGGACCTGATTTATTCTTTACTTTCTCTTAAACAAGGAATTGCTGATATTCTAGTTAAAAGGCATTTGATGTCTCCTATCTTCCTCTACTTTGCATACTTTTGTTGTGTGGCCATTAGGGAGGGTTAGATGAGATAGGATGAGAGGGAGAGAGAAAATGGTCCCAAATTAGCCACGGTTCTGCTTTAACATAGATGGAGTGATAGGAGGGTTGGCCCAATGTCTGCAGTAGCCACTGAAATGCCTACCATCACATTCAGTCCTTTTCAAAACAATAACATATTTCTGTGGCCCTTTATAGCTTACCAACTTCTTTCTATAGATTATGTCATTTGATTCTCCCTCTCATCTTGTGAAGTGGATAGAGGAGTTATTATCATTTATGGTCCTGCCACTGACAACTACTGATAAGTGACCCTGAGAAAGTCACTTAGCTTCTCACTTTCCTGGTGACTCTTAAAGATGATACCTGTAAGTGAAGTGTGCAATTTGCATTAATAGAGGGAGTTTCCTCACTGGGAATTACCTTTAGCAGTGAAACAACAGTTCTGGTCTCAGATTAGATAACAATAATGAGGGATAGAGAAAAGAAGCACTTTGCCCAAGATCATACAACCAATCAGTAGAAGGGTGAGAGTCAAAGCTAAGTATTCCGATTTCCAACTGGTACCTTTCTACTCCAACACACTCTCTCTTTTGGCGGTGAAATGTGGCTATCCAAATGCCAATGCAAACTGGGCTGTCAGCAATCATTAACACCTGCATACTTATTAGAACATCAAATTAGCCAGTTTTCTAGCTGGTCCTTGAAAGAATGGGACAAAGGATTGGTTGGTTTTTAAGCTTGTCTTGTTGCAGGGAGAGGAAACACTAGGTGTTCCTAAGGGGTAGGCTTGGGAGAAGCCCTGGAGAGAGTGATGGTGGTGTATTAAGGAGTCAGAACACTGACCACAAGGGATAAGGATGGCAACCAAATGGAAATGAAAGAGCTCCAAAAACAGATTGCCTACTTTGACATTTTTGACCTTGACTGAACCATGTAATTTTTAGATTTAATGACACTTCACTGTTCTTGTATTTAAGGTGAACAAAATTAAAAGCATGAAGCTTCTGTATTTTATTTAGAATACAAATGTGGTACAGAAGAAATTACACTGGATTTGTAATTGGAGAAAGTGAGTTCAAATTTTTAGAAAAGCCACTTAAAACTTTCTGGGCTTTAATTGAGGGAGTTCAACTCCATGATCTCTTAAACCTCTTTCAGTTTTAAATCTATGAAAGTATCTGCTGATACAAATATCTTGGGACATTTAAGCCATCATATGTGTGATCATGTGCAGCTTACATTATATAGACAACACAGCAGATTAGAAAAATATCCCTAAATAGACATATTCTATTGTACATGCTTATTCTCCTATTTATTTTCTAAAGGAAGTTTTTAGCAAAGAATCTATGGAATCTAACCAATAGATTAACCTTTACACTCCTCCTCTTGAAAATGCTTCCACCAAAAGGTAGTTCAGATGCTTTTCTGCAAAGTTCCTTGTATCATCTTTGCAGCGATTCTGATTATATCCTCCAACTGGCACAGTTAGGAAAAGCTGGTTGCCAAAAGCACCATTTCCAAAAAGCCTTTATTAAGCTGTCCAAGGGCAACAAGTTGATTTCCTAGCAATCTAGATGAATCAGCACCTTTCAAGTCAAGCAAGAACTGAGTACCAGCTACAGACAAAAATTGGGACACCAGTGAAGTTTGTCTTGAAACTATGACCTCTACTTCTGTATTCCCCCCACCTTTTTGGGTGCCCCATTTTCCTCATTTCTCATTCCCTACTTAGTGCCTTCCCTTTACCATTTTTTTAAACATCAAAAACCCTACAGATGTAATCAAGAGACTCTTGGCATGGATGTAGGCCTGCCATTAAGCAGAAGAGGTATTTCTATCTTACCTTGCAGCATCTAGCACAGTCTCCTCTGGCATACATTCTGGCTGGTAAGGAAACTATTGCTACTGCTTCTGTTACTTCTGAGAAAACCATCTATGGTACTGGGTACACTTATAGGCATCATTCAGATTTTACATAAACCAGATTGGAGAAAGTATGGCCTATAGTTTGTAGCAACAGAATGTTATCAACATTTTTGGCTAATCATGTATTGGGCTATTATTTTTTAAATTAGTTTAAATTTATAAATGTAATTTCACTTGATGCCTAAGGAAAACTTGAAGACAAAGCTGGTGGTCACCTAATGATGTGATTTGAAAGATGTGCAAAGACTTCCTTGACCAAAAATATTTCTCTTCCAAACCTGCCATCACACCTAAAATTGCAACATCGGAATTGTGGCTTTGGGTTAAGAAGCCATCTTTAGAAAGTCTCCATCAATAGATAATAGGCTACTTGTTAAGAGGTACACATCCATATGACTCATAGTAATAACAACTCAAATTTATGTAGTGTTTTATACCTTCTTTTCAATAACCCTATGAAGTGGTATTAATTATTCTCATTTACAGATGAGGAAACTGAGTCTCAGAGAAGTTAATTGACTTGCTTACAAGGAGTAAATATTGAAGCTTGGATGAGAATCCAAATCTTCAATTAAATTTAATCCAGTAAGCATCTTTCTAAGTACCTGTAGTGCATGGTACATGATTCGGGCATACACAGACAAAAATGAAAAAAGTCCATCTCCTAAAGAAGCTTATATTTTCACTGTAACCTGAGCAGAGTTTAATGTATTAACTATTCACTGTCATACAAGGCCCTGAAGGAAAAAAACCCAGAACAAAAAAGTTATGGTGGGGAAAGAGGGGATTTAGAGCAATACTGAGGATGGTAATATTCAAATACTCTATGTTCCAAAAACTTCAGTGCTTCTCACTGATGTAAGAATTCTTCCTGTAATGTGGTCCCAGTGAGCACATCATGTCCATCATGAATGAATGAATGAATGAGGCATTCAGTGAGCACTTATTGTTTGTCAAGCATTATGTTAAGCCCTGGGGATAAAAATAGAAAAGTAATACAATCCTTGCTTTCAAGGAGTTCACATTCCAAAGGGAGATCTTATGTCTGTGGAAGACTTGAGTTGAAAGATGGAAATATCCCATTAGGGTGTTGAAAAGCAGAAGATAATGCCTCCTCTTTAATGTCATTTCCATTGGTAAAATTATATCAGTTTTATCACGTGCCGCTCTTGTCCATGTCCTTCTATAAGTGTATTTCAGGGAGTTTAGATGCCTGGTGACCTTCCTTGTTTTCTCTTGACCTGGTAAGAGTGCAAGTGCAGCCCTCTGGCTACTCGTCAAGTTAGCCTTTGGTCTCACCACATGACTAGCCCATTTTCTTGTTCACATGCACATGTATACAAAAAAATCTCATCGTAACATAGTATGGCAGATGGTTAAATGTCTAAATTTTCTATGGCAGACCCTTTCACACTTAGAGTCCCATCACTCCACTCTTGAAAGTTTGGGAAGTTAGGAATAGGTATCAGAGACTAAGAATCAGGAAGAGGGAAAACAGAGGTGGACAAAACAGTAAACAAGAAATCAGTAGAAACAGAGATGGAGGTAGGTGTTTAAGTATAGAGGTTTTAAGAATCCTGGGCCTTTAGGAGCAAACATTTTGTAGATTGGCAGAATTGACTATAGCTCTGTTGGGAAACACTGCTCTAGAGCGCAAAGCACTTCTGGGAACGGCACGTCCAGGAGGAGAGCCAAAGTGAGGACCCACCGGCATCCAGAGATCAGTTAGAGGCCTCAAGGCATCTGGAAGCAGGGCACACTATAGAACAAGTTTTCTTAACCTTTTTGGTGTGTGTCAAGGCCCTTTTGGCACTCTGGTGAAGGCTACGAGACCCTGCTCAAAATGTTTTTAAATGCATAGAGTAAAATATATAGTTTCAAAAAGTAAACCAATTTGATTGAAGCAGTTATCTATATATACACAAATATGTGTGTGCGTATACATTGTATAAATGTGTATATACACTATATATATATATACATACATATATATATATGTATTTAAAATTTATGAACTCCAAGTTAAGAATTTCTGCTGAAGATAAGTTTTGTCCATATAGTTTGTTAGGTTGTTTTTATTAAAAATTGTCACCAGCATTACAAACTACTTGCTTCTATTTGGATAGCATAAAAACGAATCAATTTCATTCATTCCTCACTATGGCAGCCTGAGGAAAGTGGTCCTTACGCTAGGTAGATCTCTGACAGAATGATCAATTTCCTGGAACCCAGACTACAGGTCCACTAATACTAACCAGCTCAGGTGGCAAGAAATTTACCTCTTGCTGTGTCTAATTTTAAAGCTGAAAAAGGAGTAATTTGACCGGTATTGATCAGGCCGGTAAGCTTAGTATAATAGGGTATGCTATCACTGTGTCTGCTGCTTCCTGGGTCAGATAGACAAAATAAAACGAGATAGGGTTTCATGTTTAGTTAACTTTAAGGACACAGTAGCCTAGGAGTGTTTGTGATTTTCTTTTCTTATAGAAATGTATGGACATATGAGGTCCCATTTTCTTGACTCTAAAATTGAAGACAATGTAACAACAAAATAATCTTACGAGACAATCTTTGTTAAATTTTATCAACAGAGAATAATAAGAACGTCTGAAATAATAATACCAGGGAAAGGAAATTCACATAGACAAAGAGTCTGATTTGTCATTTTTACTTTATTCAGAAAAAAAGATTCCTTTCAACGTGAGCGACCTTTGAGATGTCTGAGTTACTTTCTACTTTGTCTGCTTTTCAGCTAAATAGCAAAGCAATAAATGAGACTGTAAAGGCAGAGTCAAATGAAACATTGCTAATTATCATCTAGAAGCCAAACAATTTAAAATATAAATCAACCATAGAAAAGATATGAAAAGATTACCATTTAAATTTGATTTTCTCCAAAATCCACTGTGAAGGGTATCTAATTACTTTATACTAGAGGTTAATTACTGATTTCTTAACGTGTAAAACCATTATAGGATAGTTTATAACTTTATGTGTAATGAATTATATTAAATAAAGTCAAGCTTTTCCAAAGTCCTCATGCTGCTATTAAAGTCTACAAATTCACCATTTTTTCCTTCAGCACATAGTAATTTCTTTAACACATATTTGATATTTCATGAGTTTCTTTACTCCCAACACATGCACACACACACACACACACACACACACACACACACACACACACACTCACAGCCTTCCTCTCCTTAGAAATATTTATAAGGACAGGATTAGCATTTGACAAATTATATGGTAGCCAAATTAGGCTTTTATTTTCTTGCCCTGTGGCCATTACCAAGTTTTGGGGAGTCATTTCTTTCCCTTCATTTCCCTTTATTTGTCTTAGTTCTAACAATCTCTGTTAAAGTGTTCACCTATAACTAAGCTGTTAATCTTGTCTATGTAGGCAGGGTGTACTGGTACACTCTGGACAAGCACTGATTAGCCCTTCTCTTTCTCCTCAGAATGATAGATAATGGAAAAGTTCTGTTGACTAGTAGGCTTAACTACTACTAGGAATTTTTACTAGATGATGGGAGACTATGAGTAAATTTGATATGTACAATTCAGACAGGGCATCAATAGATAATCAATTTCAATATCATCTTCTCCTCTCCGTTGCTGATGCACAGTCTGTGTGAGGCCTGGAACAACATAAGCCATGGCTCCAGACGAGTACAGATACCTGCAGACACCTGAAGGTATCATAACAATGATAACAAAAGGGCAGAAAGACCCAAGATCAAATGACTGGACCCCTAAATTGCATCATGATTCTCAGACTCAGTTTTTTCTTTTGTACTAAACTCTTTCTAGTTTTCATCATCACATATGAAAATATACACATACACAAAGAATACAGAATTTCAGATGGCATGAGGAATTCCCAGTATGAGAAATCTTTCCACCACTGCCAACTTCAGGCTGCTCTATCACTTAGTGTATAAGTCCTAGGAAGTTGCCTGAAATAGACAGAATTTAAGTGACCTGCCCAGGGCCACATAGTGGATGTCAGAGGCAGATTCGAACCCAACTCTTTTCTGACTCCAAGCTTAGCTGGTTATTCATTATAACATGCTGTTGCTATCACAGACATACAGACTGGTTTACTGAAGATACATCAGGCCCCTCCCTCCACTAAAAATTATAGTAGAAGTGCTTGGCAAAATTATCCATCATCTGAAGAAGCTGTTTGTGGTGAGTGTCTGATCAACATCTGTTGGGTTTTTCATAGTTAATATTTCCCTTAATTTTTGGATTATTTTGTTTTATTATTTTTTTTTGTCCTTGTATACAATGCAGTAGATCATTCCTCCCATGATCAGCATGAAGCGCTATCTGCTGCACCTTCTTTATTTCTTTGCCCTGTGGTGCACTATTCTCCTCAAAACATTATCAACTCAGCTTTTAGCAGATGAGGAATCAAGATTAGATCCTTTATCAGGGATCATTTATTTTTGGAGGAAATTTGAATAAGCTATCAAGATCACAGGAGCATCAGTTTTAGAGCTAGAATAATCTTATTTTACTGTCAGGAAGGTTAATGTCACACAAGCTATATTAGAGTGAGGATTTGAACCCCAAACCTCAGATTCCAGGTCCATAGCTTTTTCATCTTCATATCCCTTTTCTGCTTTCACCAACAGACAGGATGCTATAATGATAGAGTGACCAACAGTAAGATAGATACTGTGAGTTGGGGGTCCTGTTGGCCACATATCTTCTTGAGACTGGAGCGGAAGGCATTTGAGATGATGCGTACTACCTGGCTTATCAGTTAGAGGAAATTTTAGGTACTTGGTCTTTGGATAAGCAAAACTTTGCCTACTCCATATAGCATTGACCCTGATTTAGTAACAGTAAAGTCCTTGAAGAAAATGAACCTTTTATAAATTAAAAAGTTAAAGCTCTTTTGCTAATTAATTCATTACACTTGAAAACAATAATTGTCTGTGTGATAAGTAAAGTGACAGTCACAAAGGAAAAGTTAGTTCAGGAGGAAAACTGGACTTTGACTGCCCTTCCCTCCCTCTCTTTCTCTCTCCTTCTCCCTTTCCCTTCTTCTGTCTCTCCCTCTCCATCTCTCTCTTCTTTCCCTCTCTCTCCCTCTCTCTCTCTCATCTCCTTCCTTCCTTCCTTCCTTCCTTCCTTCCTTCCTTCCTTCCTTCCTTCCTTCCTTCCTTCCTTCCTTCCTTCCTTCCTTCCTTCCTTCCTTCCTTCCTTCCTTCCTTCCTTCCTTCCTTCCTTCTTCTCTGATTTCATGGGTATAGGAAACTTCCTCAACCAATACAGAGCTGTAACAGTTGCCTGAAGGCACTGAAAAGTTAAATGACTCATTCAGGATCACAGAGCCAGTATGTGTCACAGACAGGGAGTTGAACCCCTTCTTTAACCAGTTAGCCACAGCTGCCCCTTATCTGATATTTAGGCAAAATTGACTGATACAGTAATTCATTTTGAAAAATTCCTTTTGGTCCTGGAGTCATCCTGTATTTACCACCCACTGTGGACAAGTCCAATTTGAGAGATTAGTCATTGTAGATCATTGCCAATTGCATTTTTTCCAAGGCTTTCTGAGGCAGCTTAGAGTGTTACCAATTGTCTACACAGGCTAAGAGAAGCATTAATGAGGAAAGAGGTTAGATTCGAGAACCAGAGCAACAGTCACCAAATGAAAAGCTTTCAACAGCATCAAAAATCTTACCTGACTGGGATTGGAAAGTTTGATTTTTTAAAGTTGGTGGAGATGGCTAACATTCTTGGGAAAGCTGTGGTGCTCTGGACCCCTGACCCATCTTTCATTCCCCTGCTCAGAAATTCTGCTCTCATCTTCCTCCTCCCAGCTGAGGCGGGTGAAAAATCCCTAAGGAGATGAGGGCTCCCCCCTTTTAAGAAGAGAATTTCATATGACAAGCATGTGAGCCTCTGCTTTGTTCAGCTGAACCTCATGACTCCCTTTTGAAGGTAATCCTTCAGAAGTCTTATGACCTATCTCCCAGCCCAGTAGGCATTTTCATCTCCTGGTGGAAGGAGGCACAGACAAATCCACTCTGAGGGTGCGTAAATCTCCAATTGGCTAAATCTCCCATTCCTCCTCCATCCCCCGCCAACCAGGACTCCAAATCACTGTAAGAACACTGGGCAGCCAGGAAGACATGGGTGGGAACTAGCCAAGCTTTTCCCTCTGAAGTATCAACCTCTCCCCTGCTAAAAATGTCTATGTTCTTTGCATAATTGAGACAATTGGTTATAATAGTTCTTTCAGAGATTTTTCATTAGATGTGAGCTTCTAGTCTCTGGAAAGTGAGAGAGGGTAGGAGAGAAGGTGGTTATTTGGCATTAATTACTTTTAATCCTTTCTCAAATCATTTAAAGTTGGACCAAAGCTTTCTCCTGAAAGCAGTCACAAGAGAAAGTCATCCACATGTGAAGTATATACGTCTTCACATCATACAAGCATATGGTCTCATTTGGCCAAGGCTGAACCCTCAGCTGACTAGGTCACAGTTTTTGAACGGGAAGAGACCTTTGAGGCTCCTCAATCCAGTCCCTCCATTCTGTAGCTTAGAGAGCTGAAGCCCAGGGGGTATGCGGTTTATTCTGAGTCACATCATTTGGGTATATCACTGATCCTTTTGCTATCCCACCACTTTATTTCCTCTTCCCTAAAAATGGCAATGGAATATGGCTCAAGTATATGGTGATGTATCTGGTCCTGTGAAATGATTCCTCTGGAGTGCAGGATTCCTAGGATCCTCCACAGGTTTTAGATTTAAAGCTAGTAGAGACCTGAGAGGTCATCTTGACCAGCTCCATCACTTTACAGGTAAGGAAATTGGGGCTTAGAGTAGGTAGGTGACCTGCTAGAGGTCACGCTGATAGTAAAAGCAGAGCCAGGAAGTGAATCCAGGCTTTCTGATTCCAAACTCAGGGCTCTTTTCATTGTTTTTCACTGCTTCTACCATATTTTGGATTCTTGTATGTTTGCTAAAAGACCTGCCTCATCACTTTATTATCTCACCTTATTCATTTTGGAATATATATTCTACAATATTTGTTTAATACAAAAACCCAAATAATCCAACCCTCTTGTTATTTGGTAATCTTAACTCCCATGTACAAAAATACAATTATTGCATCAAAATTGTCCTTAAACTTAGTTTTCTTTCTCTTACAGCACTATTTTCTCCCTTATTCTACTCAATTTGCCTTTAATGTTACTGAAAAAATACAAAAAATATATAGAAGAAACACTTTCGGTATAAATGCTCATGTACGATGAAATTGCAATCAGCCAGAATGTTAATATTCCAGGAATGGGGTGTTCTAGTTATTCTGACTTATAGATTCCTTTTTTTTTTTTTAACTCTTACTGAAAATCTTTTTTTTTAAAAAAAAAAAAAAATATCTTTTGACTTCCCTTCCTCAGAAATGACTCTATGTTTAACATGATTTAATTTGTCTTTGATGTTTTAGGGTCTTACATTTTCTCAGGGCTGTCATTTTGTAGCTTAATTCTTATCATCCAGAACTGTGAGTACAGATAAAGAATATGTGTGTATTTGGGCCAACTGAGTATCAACCCTAGATTTTTCTAAAGTATATGCCAGGCTAGGTCATCTCCCTGCCCCACAAGCTTTAGTGGTTCCCTATTGCCTTCATAAACTTATATAAGCTCCTCTGTATGGCATTTCAAGAGGCAGGTAGTTTGCTCAGTGGACAGAGCTTTGGCCTGGAGTCAGGAAGATCTGAGTTTAACTCTGACCTCTGACATTTGCTAGCTGTGTGACCCTGGGCAAGTCATTTAACTCCTATTTTACATTATTCAGTGCAGAAGGAAATGGCAATCCACTCCAGTACCTTTGCCAAGAAAACTCCATGAACAGTATGGTCTATAGGGTCCTAGAGAATTGGACATGACTGAACAAAAACATGGCCTCTAAATCTCTTTCCTTACCTGGCTCTTCCCTGTTACCATATACTCTATTATTCAGTGCTGCTTGCTGTTTTTCAAACACAATAATCCATTTCCCGCCTCCACCCCTTTGTACTGGCTGTCCTCTAAGCCCAGAAAGCTTTCTGTCTTTACCTCTGCCTCTTTAGCTTCCCTGGCTTCCTTCAAAGTATATATCCCACCTTCTGCAGGAGACCTTTCTAGTCTCTCCTTCTCCAAAGCTGCTAATGCTTTCCTCTCTGAGATTATCTTTCATCTACTCTGTGTATACCTTGTATATACTTCGTAATTTTCATGCTTGTTCTCTCCCCCCATTAGAACATGATCAACTGGAGAATACAGGCTGTTTTGCCTTTCTTTGTGTCAACAGCACTTAGGATAATATCTGACCTACAGAAGTTGCTTTAAAAAATTTTGGACTGACTGATGGAACATATGCTGTGAGTTCTGTTATTTTGCCTTACTTTATTAAGTCTCTGATAGCTTCTATATGTGAATTTTCCACTTTCTCTTAGCAGTGGAATTCTGGGTATATGCGGAGGGTGGGGCAGAGGATGGAAAGAAGGAGAATTTGGTTAATTGAGGCTTCTGGTTAGTCAAATTCTGATTAAATCAAGTTTTATTGTGCATCTCATTTACTGAGCTTTTCCCATTCCTCAGTACATGACTTTAGTAAAAAGAAAACAAATAAAAAACCCAACCCACTAACCACTAAAATACAAGCTAAGTGCATGGATATAGAGGACATGAGAACTTAGTTGCAGCTAGAAGATAATTAGAAGTCCAGCAAACTTGAAAAATAGTATGTGGTATTGTGGCTTTTGATTCTATAGCTCATTATGTCATCCAGATAATCTAGAAATTCAGGCAAACAAAAATGCCCCTATTAAAGAGATTATAAAGTGATTAACCTTTTCATTAACCTTTCCTCCAAACGGAGGAAATTTGCTGCAGATTTCAAAAGGTTTCATTCTTTTCCATTTTTGTCTTCTTTCACCCTACAATCAAACCTTTTTTTAGACAGAGCAAGACTTTAAGTATATAATTTGATGTTGGAACAAAGGTGTTTGTGACTTTCATGCTAGGATGTTAATCAAAACTTCTACCAAATGAATCGATTCTCAAAAATTTTTTTTGGAATATACTCTTGCAATGCGGATTAGAGAAATGGAAGAATTTATTGTCTGTACAGTCAAGTCATGGATTAGTTACAGCCAAGATCAAAATCATTATTAAATTAGAAGAAGAGCCAAAGATTTGAAGAAAACACTCCATCTGATTTCAACAACTCCAACTGACCTTGGTTAAAAAAATCATGAACTCTGAAATTTGGAAATGTATAAAAGTTAAAGACATTGACTGTTGTCACCATTTCTTAGAGAATTTTAAATTAATGCAAAACATTTTACCAAAATATGGTGGCTGAAACAGTCCAGAAATGACCTCAGCCAGCTAGCAAGTCCTCAGGTCTTTTGACAAAAAAAATATGACATCAACGATAGCATTGGTTTAACAGTGTAAGATCATTTTCAAAATGAGAGGGAGGAAGATGACAGAAAAGGATAATAATATCATCATACATGTATATTGTAGAGCAATATTTTAAAGCATACATACTTTAAATCCATATTTTAAAGGAGCTGAAGGGAAAACAAGCCTGTAAATAACTTGCTGTGAGATTCAGCTAAGTCAGATCATGCTAAGTATCTTTACAGATAAAACAGTAAGTAAAGCAAGAAGACACAAAATACAACAGATCTGCTGGCATTTTCGAGAATGATCTATTTGCATCAATGACAAGAGTGAAGTTTTTGGAATCTACCACCTCAGTAATATAGTCTATGAAGAAATAAAAACCACATTTAAGATGGCAAAGTCAAGAAGAGCAGGCAGACTTAACCAAATGCATAAAAAATATGTTTGGCTTTTTTTTGGGAGGGGGATAAGATATAAAGGCACACAAGAATTTGTTCTCAGACTATTTCAAATAAAGGAAGGGTTTGAAAGAGTAGAAAAGAATTACAGATGGTGCTTTTATACCCAAAATTGTAACTGAAAAGACACTAACAACCATATTTTTTAAACTCTGAAAAATCTTCATAAGAATGGTCTATGTGTACCTTGAAGGTCTCCTTGATGGAGACATGAAAAGTGAACATACAAGCTTTCACAGGTGATGAGGGGGAGCAGACTATATCTTCATAGTCATACAACTCTCTGAGAATTGGAGAGAGTATATAAACCAGTGAGGTCTCTTGTTTACACTTTTAAAAGCATTTAAAATGGTAGAATAAAATATATAGCTTTAAAGGCTCTTCTTAAACAAGATGTCACCACAGAATATGTTAAAAATCTTCTAGGATTGTATGATCCAAACAGTCACTCAGGTAATTTTAATGAGGCATCAAGTATCAACATCTAAAAGACATTAAATAGGGTGACACCTGCTCCTCTGAGCAGTTCATCAGTGTCATGGAGGATGTCCAGCAAAGAGGGAAGAAGAATGTTGGTATATGTGATTAAAGAAGATTGTTGACCTCTCAAGAGTTGCTTTCCTTTCAGAAAAGCAGGTCAAGGAACCTGTGCTAGCAGGCCATCCTGGATGGGTAAGGGGGCTTGCTTCTACAAGGAGAAAAGGAAAAGAAAGAGAATAAGTATTTATTAAGTACCTACTATGTGGCAGGCACTACTATGTGCTAAGTATTTTACAAATATCATCTCATTTGATTTTCACAACAACCCTGGGAGTTAGGTGCTGTTATTATCTCTATTTTACAGTTGAGGCTAAGACTTTAATGACTTGCCCAGTGTCTCACAACTGGTAAGAGTCTGAGACTGGATTTGAATTCAAGTCTTCCTGACTCCAGGCCCAGAGTCTATCCATTGTGTCACCTAGTAAGGTCTCTTTGGTGCAGACTGTCAGAAGGTCACAGGATCATTGAATTTTTAGCCAGAGAGTGCCTTAGGAACCATATAGTCTAACCTTTTTCTTTTACAAATGAGTAAAATGTGTGACAGGTAGGAATGGTAGATAGACTGTGGCCCAGTGTCTGGATACAAGTTAAATATGGTTTGAGATCCCAAAGTTCTCTACAGGGATACATGGAACATATAACAAAGCTGAAGCAGCAGAGAGAAGGCAATGTAGATCAACTTTATTTAGGGGGAAATCCAACAAGAAATGTGGTTGGAAGGGAAAATTAGGTTCAGTTGGGGCCCAGGTGGAATTGGGCATGTGGTTCTAATTCCCCCATGGTAGGAAAATGCCATTCCAGAATCTCTTATTTCGACAGGGCAACTCAGGGGACTTGAACTTTCCTCAAATTTCTTCATTGAAGAGCCTGGGGAGGCTGCTGACGCTCTTACATACCAACAAGGTGGCCATTTGCTCAAGGTCACACCAAGAGAAAGTAGAAGACTTAAAACCTAGCTAATCTTGGGACTCTGTCTCCAAATCCAGCTCTCCTTCCACTCCTCCACAGTTTCAAACCATCGTTTCTGCACTTAGGTATAATGATCTTCCCTCATTTTGTGTCCATTTCCTATTCTCATCCATTCAACAAGTGCATTCAACAAAGACTGGTTAAATCCTACTGAATGCAGAGAACTGTGCTAACTAAGCATGGTAGGAAATCAGAAAGATAAAATCAGACAGTTTCTGCACTCATGGACCACACAAACTGAGGGGTGAGGAGGATATGACTCATACTGAGATAATTATAGGGACAGGGACCGGACCCATGATTTCCCTGGTTAGAGAACTTCTGCCTTGGTGAGGAAATTTGTTCTGTGAAAGCAGTTTTCTGCAATTTACAGTCTTAGGGAGTTGCCTAGAGCATAGAGAAGTTAGTGACTTGCCCAAGATCACAGAGCCAATATGTGTTAGAGGCAAGACTTGAATCCAGGTTTTTGGGGCTTCTAGGCTTAGCGTTCTAGTTAACAGACCAAACTGCCAGAGATAATTACAGTACAAAATGATATCTAAGGGCACCAGAAGGTATAAAGTGCCATGTGAGGTCCAAGGAGAGGACCATCTTATTCTTGGGGGAAAGGAAAGGATCCCTGAAGAAGGTGCCATTTTGAGAATGACTTTAATTTCTTCTGTGACTTTAAAAAGTCAACTATTTCCTTCTTAGTCTCATAAAAGACTGAGGAAGCGATATTAGAAGTAACAAGAATGAAGTGGAGAAATGGTTTCCCTGGTTGCCATTTATAATTGTGTAAAACAAACCTATGACCAAGGATACAATATTGAAGTTACAGATGGCTTGTGTCCTTCTGGATTTTCCTTCTCTTTATACTTGAAAAAATGTTATAGAGTCCACCTAAGAGGACTGTTTTTTGCCACTTGATTGCATGGTTTTGGATTGTTTTTTGACTTGTACACTGTGTATGTTGTATCTCCCCAGAAACCCCATTTATTGGTAGGGTTGCTAAAATGATGTGAATTTAAAAAGTTGGTTTTTTAGAACTGGAAACCTTTTCCCATAGAAGTGATGTTATAAATAGTGGTTGAGCCCCCAAGCTAACCCGCAGAAGCTTATTTAACTCATTATATCAATGTGCTTACCCATCACTAATAACACTGCGTCCATGGGAAATTGCATTCTTCCTAATGCTTAAGAAGAAAATGGAATCTGTAGAGCTATAGAATGTCTGGGGTGGATAAGAATTTAGAGATCATACGGTCTAATACCTTTTTTCTTGACTATACTATGATTGCTGTAACACTCTGCTCCCTCCCTACTCCCTTCTCCCCCATACACAAACCACACATGCAAAAGCCAACACAAATATGAGCATAACAAAGTAAAGTAGCCATAGGATTGGGCAGCTAGGTGGAGAGAGCACTAGACCTGAAGTCAGGAGGACCTGAGTTCAAATGTGGAGTCAGGCACTTACTAGCTGTATGACCCTGGGCAAGTAACTTAACTCCGTTTGCCTCAGTTTCCTCATCTGTAAAATGAGCTGGAGAAGGAAGTGGTAAACCACTGCAGCATCTTTGCCAAGAAAACCCCAAATGGGGTCACCGAGAATTGGACATGACTGAAACGACTCTACAATAACAGCAACAAGTCATGAGATTCACAAATGGTAATGCAGATGTCTCCCACATGATAAAGAATGGTGTCCACAAGACTGTGAAAGCTTGCCCCTCTCCACTGAACTCAAAGGGAATAATCAGAATGGGAGATAACTCATGTGAGAATTGCAATGGCTTATTTAGAACACATTCTCGTCATATCTCTGGAGAGACTAGCTCCTTTTGTTTGCATCCAAAATCCAAAGTCATTTCCATCACCTCCTCCTTTAAAAATGTTTGCTTTCCTCCCCCTTCCATATTTCTATTAATCCTGAGTTCATAATGTATATGATTTTGAAATGTATTCATTCTGACCTATAATGAAAATATAAAGGGCAGCCCGGATTTCAAATTCCTTAAAAGCAGGGATTATCTAGTCCAACCTTCTCGTTTTACAGGTGAGGAAACTGAGGCCCATAGCACTTAAATGACTTTCCCAATATGAAGTAGGTAATCAGTTCATTTCAATAGCACTTATAAACCAAGTATATAGCACTTATGAACCACTATAAACCAAGACTGGTGAAGAGTTGGAAGGGGCCTGAGAAACCATCTTGCCCAATCCCCTTATTTTATTTATGGGCAAACTGAGTCCCAGGGAGATTAAGTGACCTACCCAATAAGGTACAAGTAGTAAACATCAGAGGGGGAATTTGAACCCAGAGCCTCTGATTTCCAGAGGCAGTCTTTTTTCTACATTCCATAGTAGTATGGCACCATTCTCCTGGATAATTTGCATAGTGTGGTAGAAAAACCACTGACTTTAATAGAGTCAAAAAAGTTTCATGTGAGTCCCACCTGGGATATTTTCTAGCTCTAAGTATTAAGTAGTAGCACAGTGGTTAGAATGCTGGTTCTGTCTTAAAGAAGACCTGACTTTCAGTTGGGTCTTCCACCCTAGCTGTATGACCCTGTTCAAGTCACTTAACTACTGTCTGCCTCAGTTTCCTCATCTGTAAAATGGGGATAGTAATAGCAAGCATCTACCTCAATGAGATAACATTTGTAAAGCACTTAGCACTGAGTCTGACACACAGCAGGCACTTAATAAAGGCTTGTTCCTTTCCCTTGATGAGCCTGGACATACCTTACCTTCTCTGTGTGTTAGTTTTCTCATCTGTCAAATGGGGATAATAATGCTCTTATAGACAAGTTCACTGAATTGTCATTAGGAAAGTACTGTGCTAATCCTAAAGTTCTATATGTGCTCTATATTTGCATTCCAGGTTTAGTAGCTTGCACATATAAATACACAAAGGATCCATGACTTTGTCAATGTGGGAAAATCCTGGTATGGAAATGCTCTCCACCAAGGAAGATTGTGACCTGTCTATGATTTGGTTTGTAAGAGCTGTGGAAATGGGCTCATTTCCTGCTTCATATTGGGAAAGTCATTTAATTTCAGTTTCCTCACTTGTAAAATGAGAAGACTGGATTAGATGATCCCTAAAGTCTCTTCACCTCTAAATCTGGGATCCTGTGATCTGCACATAAACTTCTCCTGAAGGATTGAATTTTGTGTTTTTTCTAAAAGTAGAGATGAACTAAAAAAATCATCCAGCCATGTATTCCGTTGGTGGTGTTTTCATAAGGGGAAGATTGTATATTACTGTTGGTCTCCTAATATAAAAAAATTACATATTTCAAAACTAATCTCCCATCTATCCATAATAGGGAGTGGAACGTTCAGGTTAATCTGCACTGTCCAAGGGTTATCATGTAATCCTGGGGCAGCTAGGTGGCACATTGGATAGAGTGCCAGACCTAGAGCCAGGAAGTTCAAATCCAGCCTCAGATATGTACCAGCTGTATGACCTTGGGCAAGTCACTTAGCTTGTGTTTACCTCAGTTTCCCCATCTGTGAAATGGGGTTAGTAATAGTACCTCCCTCTCAAGGTTGTTGTAAGGATCAAATGAGATAGTAATTGTAAAGAGTTTAGCATAATGCCTCACACATGGTGCATGCTATATAAATGATAGCTATTATTGCTACTATAGCTACTGTGATAGCTATTATTATCTTAATTATTTTTATCTGAACTATACATGGGCAGCTAGGAGGTGCCAGACCTGGAGTCAGAAAGATTCTTCTTCCTTAATTCAAATCTGCTCAGCCACTTCCTGGCTGTGTGACCCTGGGCAAGTCACTTAACCCTGTTTGACTCAGTTTCCTCATCTGTAAAATGATCTGGAGAAGGAAATCGCAAACCACTCCAGTATCTTTGATAAGAAAACCCCAAATGGGGACACAGAGAATCAGACAGGACCAAAAAATGACTGAACTAGAAGAAAAAAAACTATATATAGATGGCTACATTTTCCAAAAATAGAAATAGAATAGAAAAAACTTGAGGCCAACATTATAAGGAACATAATTTAGTTGGTGATTTGTCTTTGGATAGTAATAACTTACATTCATAGACTGCTTGAAAGTTTCCCAAACATTTTTACATACATTCTCTCATCTGACCCTCACAATAACCCTGTGACATCTGTAGATATCATATATGTTGTTTTGGGCTTGGACAGGTTAAGGACCAGCACTGACATTTACTAGTTCTGTGGCCATGGGCAGGATTTGAATGGAGGTATTCCACTTTTTCAGGGCAGAAGTTTACTCACCATACCATGTTGCCTCTCTGGGGTTAATGTGATAAACACTAGCTTCTGTGGAACAGCCATGCAGTAAGCATTTTAGCTTTATAGAATTATAGTTATAAGCTAAAGCAATTACATACTTATAACTATCATAAACATTATAACCTTGTTTGGGTTCTGCATAAATGGGAATGTATTGTCCATTTTCATAGGTTTGAAAAGACAAGTGTCCTTCCTTCTCTCGGCTGGTCAACTTCATTGGATCTCTCCATCTTTAGAAAAGATTCTGAAATCCAAATATATTATCCACTTTTATCTTCAATCTTTCATCCATAGCTTGCTCTAAGCATCCCAGCAGGGTTAGCAGGGATGGTGAGCTTTGTTCCTGCTTTATCGCCCCTTGTATTTTCACCAGGCTGTTACATGCTGTGTAATATTCAAATCAAGTGTGGCCACGCAGAGAAAGTTCAGCTTGCAAGTCTGTACAACTTCATGGATTTTCCTTTGATCTCATCTTCAACATGAAAACAATCTGAAAGACTCATCCTTGTGTTATCTTACACCTTTCTCTTGTCTTTGGGGAACACTCAAAATCTTGGTCTCCTTTCTTTGCTCTTTTCATATTAATGGTGGCGTGTTTGAGGCCACAGCTCAGTAAAGGTCGATACTGTCACTTTTAACGAATTGCAGCTGTTCCTTGCTTGTTTACCATTATAAGTCCCAGGCACTTCCCTAGAACTTGTCTTGTTTATTTTAAGCAACCCTGTGTTTATATCATGAACAATTTCAGCTACAGTTTCAGCTGTCAATGAATTTTTTTTTCCCTTTCACATTTTCTATTTCATCTTTTCTAGAGCATGATATGCCTTTAAGAGGGGGAAATTCTTTAGTTATCTTTTAATTTAATTCTGCAAACACTTATTAAGCAACTACTAAATACAAAGCATTGTGTTAGGATCTAGAGGCACCGAGGTAAAAAATAAAATTGTCCCTACCTTTAAGGAGCTTATATTCTACTTATATATAAATGTTATATACAAGTATCACAGAATCACAAACTTTTGGAGTTAGAAGGGCCTTTAGTAGTTGCCTAGTTCAACCCAAATCCCCAAAAGAATCCTTCCCCAAAATGTACTAGATAGGTAGAAAATGTAGAGAGAAAAGTACTCAGGACAAAGTCTTTGGGGATGTCTGCCCTTAGTGGGCAGAGGAAGATAATTGGGCAAAAGATACTAAATGGAAAAGTCAGACAGGTAGGGGGAGAACCTAGAGAGAGAAGTATCACCATGGAAAGAAAAGGATCCAGAAGGAGAATGTGGTTGATAATATCAAAAGATGTGGAGCAATTAAAAAAGGATTGAATGAAAGGAGAAAGAGCCATTGTATTTATCAATTAACGAATCGCCAGTAACCTTGGAGAGAATGATTTCTGTTTGAACTTGGTAAGCAACATTCAAGAGGCTGAGCAATGAGTCCTAAGTGAGGAAATGCAGACAAGGAGGGTAGAAAATCTTTTCTAGGACTTTGGCTAGGAAAGAGCATTGACATAAAGGAACATAGCTTAATGAAATGATAGGATAACAAGAAACTTAAAAAAAAAGACAAGAGAAACCTGGGCATATTTGTAAGTAGTGGAGAAAGTCAGTGAATAAGGATGTAGACACCATAGAAAATCTCCTTGTTAAAGTCTCTTTCTGAGCACTTCCTCCTTCCTTGGCTTTAATGACAGGGTGCTCTCTTGGAACTCCTATTTCTCTGGCTGCTCCACCTCAGTCTACTTTGCTGGATCTTCACTAGAATAGGCATCCCCCAAGGCTCCCTGTTCATGCACCAACCAAAAAAATAAAAACAAACTTTAGACACGGCTGCGATCACTCTGGCATATTTTCAGCCATTATGCCATTTGGTGACACTGAGTCTCAGGTGGAATTCCTACACACTTCCAGTTACTCCTATATATGTCCAGTCATGTTTATGGGCTGTTTCTGGGACCCTATTAGTAAACAAACAACACAAAAACTGCCTTTGCTTCTGATCTCGTAGCACAAGTAACGAAACACATATCTCTTACTGAATTCCCTCTTGTCCTGGGTGGTAAATGAGTTCACTCACCTTCTCATGGCACTTTAATGTTTACAAAGCAATTTCTTTACAACAATCTTGTCACATGGGCAGAGAAATAATTATCGCTCTTATTTTAGAGATGAGAATGATGGAGCACTAAAAAATTAACCAGGATCTTCAACCAGTAAGTGGAAGAGTCAAGACTTAAACTCAGGTCCTTTCATATTTAATGCTTTTTTTCCTGTAAGTATGCCTATAACCTGAGCCCCAAAGATCACTGGTATGGGACTTTCTCATCATTGGTGGAGATCAATGTTTTATGCCTGAGGGAGGGACAAGGTGGCATTGGTGAGAGAAGGAGAGAAGAGAGATCCAGGCTCTTCATTCTCTGGGCTTTTGGCTTCCATCTTCAAGAGAGATGATGGGTGATGTCAACCTGTCTTCAAGTTGCTGAAGGGAGAGAAAGACTTTGGGAAGAAGCCAACAAATAGAACCTTGATCATGTCCTTATTCTCAGCTTGCTACACTAGAGATTAAGGAATTTTCCCCCTTGGATGAGATCTAGAATTCTCTCTATCTAGAATTCTCTCTATTGGTTGAACTGAGATATCTCACTCCCAATGAGAGAGCTACTTCAACCTATATTGTGTGTGTGTGTGTATACACTTTCTTTGATTTCTGTTTTGCTATTGACTTGAATAAATGGGTTTATTTGCTACTTTCTATATGTGTTCATTGTGGAACCAGAAGTTTAGCTTGAATCTGAAAACTATATCTCATAGACCAGTACTGTCAAACTCAAATAGGAACAGAGTCCACTGGACAGTACATAAGGATCTCAGTAGGTACATATAGACTTAGAAAACCACATATTAATATTATCTATATTTTATTGTATGTTTATTTATTTTGTTAAACAGTTCCCAATGATATTTTGACATGGTTTAGGTTGTTCTTGAGAGTGTTGTGGGCATGAAGCCTGCAAGTCATGTATTTGACACCTCTTCCCTAGACTAATAATGTTGGGAGGAGGTAGATAAAATTCTGTCCTGGTATTCCTCCTTTCTGAGGAGAACAGAGTGGCCAGTCCGTGGCCCCAATCTATTTCCTTCTATCTTGGCAGCTGCCTTGGAAAAGGGTTTTGTTTTTGTTGGCTAGTTGTTTTCAGTTCTTCATGGCCCCTTTTTGGCAGAGATGCTGGAGTGGCTTACTGTTTCCTTCTCCAGTTAATTTGACAGATGAGAAACTGAGACAAACAGGACTAAGTCTTGCCCAGGGTCACACAGCTAGTAAGTGTCTGAGGCTGGATTTAAACTTAGGAAGATAAGTCTTCCTGCTCTATCCACTGTGCCACCTAGCTGCCTGGAAAAGGGCAGGAAGAGAAAATGCTAGAGATATCTTTTCTAGCCACCCTGTGAGCCACACATGACAGACACTACCTATGGGAATAGCCATGCCACATGCTGACGTCCCTTTCCCTTTAAGCTTTAATTTAAAATCATTCAGGATTATTGTTTGGTTCTTTTGCTTGGCCATTCCTTTTGTTTTCCACTGAGGCCACCTTCGCTACTCTCTCCAGCATCCTCGAATCCTTCCTTCAGGTCTCTACCTTCCCAAAGAGACCTGCCAAGCCTTAGTCCTACTAGAATTTGGGAAGGATGTTTAGGTTGGAAGATAATGAGCTTTGATTTTGAAATAACCCAGAGGCGAGGATAGAATGTGATTCTTGAGGTCCATGCCATAGGAGATCCTTGTTGGTTATACAGTGCCTTTCACTGATGCTCTAGCATGATGAGTTTTAAATGGTGGTGGCTTGTCTCAAGAGAAGGGGCCTGAAGATTTGTACATGGTGGTAATTGAAACCAGCTGACCGTGACAATAATAGTTCACATTTGATGAGATGAGCTCATGAAGTCTAGGCTAAAACTTTCACATGTTTAATTTCTGTTAGTTTCCTTGGCATGACTCCTAAGGAGCAGCGCAACTTATACCACTTTCGAAAAATCATTTTATGAAAACCAAATGATAGCTCTAATGTTAAATAAACACATTTAACATCTGCCCTGCACCCTTATCCTTTTTTCTCTTAGTCTGATGCAGAAACCAATGTTAGGAGTTGGTAACTGATTTTTAAAGCCATTTTTTTAAAATAGCAGAAAATGGCATCTCCTCTGATTAGAATGGATTGCTTTTCTATTTCTAGTTGGGTCATAAAAATAACCTTCTTGCAGGAAAGAAAACTAACTTCTAAAGGAAGAAAGATCAAATTCAAAGGCCTTTTCCAGGCAGAGGAGAATAACTCTCTAAGTTGAAAGGAAAAACCACAGGGTTTCTCCAGTGCCCTTACCTGAGTGGCTGAGGCTGGAATGTCATGGGAGAGATTAGCTGCTGTGCCTTCTCTTTTAGGGGAGGCTCAGGCTTAGCTGAAAAATCACAAGACCCATTTTCAGTCTGCCTTGAGCAGAGCCTAGGGTGCCAGAGCTGTTACAGGTGTTGCCTTAATGAAGAGTTTTCACCCTGAGTTTGCCAAAGAGTGTGGGAATGAGACTGTACTGAGGCCAGAAAGACAGGAGCTTTGCAGAAGAGGAATTGTGGGTTGGGGCAATGGAAGCAAATTACAATTTCTCTCTAGCTTAATTTTCTTGAAAGTGTATTGCAGCCAATATGTGGTTTTCAAGGGATGACAATCCAGTCTGTGGGTTATTCAGATTCCAACCTTCCCCTTTGCTTTTTCTCTGCCTACCTTTTCCCCTCCATTTCTAAACTTGCTGGCCATCATGAACAGGAAGATGAGGGGGGCATTCAAATCAGTCAATTTATAGAATCTGTAGTACGACGATTAATCACAGAACACTTCCCAAACACACTGTGATTTAAATAAGGTACAGGGGTTCATAGGATTTATAACTGGAAGAGACCCCAGAGATCATTCAATCCAACTCCCTCATTTTACAGAGGAGGAAACTGAGGTCTGGAGAGATAAAATGGCATTCCTTAGTCATGAAGTTAGTAATAAAGAAGGGATTCAACCCCCACCTCTGGGGGAAGGCATTCCAGACAAACATCTCTCTGTGCCTTTGTGTATACTCTCTCCCATGCTTTCCTAACCTTCAGCTCTTGGAATTCCCTAGCTTCCTCTAAAGTTTAACTTAAATGCCACTTTCTATAAGAAGCCTTTCCTGATCCCTTAGACTATTAGCGATCAGTCCCAAAATTATATTGTGTTTATTTTGTGTGTGTGTGTATCATGTACACACATACACATATATAATGGATGCTTATGGACTGGAGTGGAAAAGTACATATGCACATATATGTATGTATGTATGTGTATGTGTACATATGCCTCCACACTCTATTCCATATATATCCAGTACATATGTGTATATTAGGTGCTTTATAAATGTTTATTGACTGACAGAGACATGTTTCTTCCCCAAGAGAATGTAAACCACCTGAGGATAGAGACTGTTTCATCTTTGTATCCCAAATATCTAGTAAATCATTGATTCATAATAAATACTTTTGGATTGATCTGCAAAGGCTCAAAAAGAGAAATGAAAAAGATATATAGACATGTGCATATATCTATATCTATCTATTTGTCTATCTATCTATTTATTTATCTTGGTCAGAACCAAATCACCATTTTGGAGAATAACAATAAATGAGATTAATGTCAAATTAGGAATGGTGTCAGGTGGAATTTGAAGGCAATTTATGGCAATCCTAAAGTTTGAATTTCACACAGTGACTATACATTGGCAGGAGAGGGACATGATGAAAGTGGTGAGTGAAGACAATCTAAGTGTCAAACATGCAGCCAATAACACTCCACAGTATGGCCTAAACCAGATTAAAATTCAACTGGGAGATATTTAACAAAATGAAGAACAACACAACAAAACATGAATGATATTAATACATGGTTTTCTAAGTCAGTCTGTGCCCACACAGATCCTTAGGCAGAGTTCAGGGGCCCCTGTTTTCTATTTGAGTTTGACACCATTGGTCAAGAGCATGCCAGAGGTGCTGGTGATGCAATACCAAAGCCTCACCCACAAAACGTGCCCCACTATCAATTCTGCCAATAATTTCTCGAAGTATTCACTTATATCTAGTTATATGCTGTTTCTACTTTGTAGATGGGGGTAAGTGGATAATAAAGTCATTAAGAAAGTTTGCTTGACCAAGATAACATAAATCAGAATATAAAATGGGTGGATTCTCTTTCCCAACTTAATAAATAATTTATTTTTCCTTATGAGCCTTTTGGTCTTTTGTCTTTGTGTGGATGCAAAGTATTCCTTTCTTAGCTTATTTCTTAAAGCTTTGATTAAGCTTCAAATTAGAGCCAAGAGCCTTTGGAGTCTGGGATTGTGTGGCTTTCCTGAGAACCAAGATACTAGCAACATATGCCCTCAACATTTATAAAGAATTCTATGATTCACAAAGAGCTTTTGTCACAAGTATGTGAGATAAATAACATGAGAATTATTATCCCTATTTTGCAGATGAGGAAAGAGGCTCAGGGAGTTCAAGTGGTAGAGCTGGGATGTGGACCCAGGTCCAGTGACTTCCAAGTTCAGTCAATGTATTTTATCATTAACAATGCCATGTCAAAGAAATCCATCTGTTTCTGTTTTTAGCTATCTAAATTTTTTTCTTTTCACAAAGATATTGCATTTATCATGAGGGCCTCTGAACAAAAGATTATACATGTAGCATGTTCTGAAGGAGGTTTGGGCCTTATGTGACCGGTGAGCTGGACTTTGGAAATTGCCTCTGAAAAGCATTTGACAGCTTCTCTTGGAGTAATGGGTTATTTGTTAAGTTTAATAGGTGAATACCAAATAAGGTTGGTGACCAAAACCAAGAGAATTTAGTTATTGGTCATGGCTTGACAACAAAATGAAAGAAAGCCTCTAGTAGAGTTTGGTTCTGTATCCTAACATTTTTACAGATTACACAAAGATCAAAGGGATGACTAGTATTTTTGGTGACCGTTATTATGCAAAAAAAGATATTTGGAGAACATTAGTCCAAAACCAACAAGAAATTTAATATAGATAAATATAAAGTCTTGTGCTTGGGTTAAAAGAACATCAACTTCAGAAATATTTTAGGTATAGCTAGAAAGCACTTAAACCGGAAAAGATCTGGGGGGTTGGACTGAAAGCTCAAGATGAGTCAATAATATGTAACAGCAACCAATAGAGCTAATGATGAAACTTGAAGAGACGTAGTAGCCTCCTGGATGCGGGAAATGATACCTAGGCTATCGTCTGCTCCAGCCAGATCATACTGGGAGTATTGTGTTCAATTCTGGGCATCACATTTTAGGAAGAACATTGATAAGATTAAGAGTGTCCAGAGGATGGCAATTGGTATTGTGAAGGGTCTTGATCAATTTGAGGACTGTTTGAAGAGACTAGCTTGATTTAACTGTCACAAAATAGAGAAAAAAAGATGAAGGCTAGTGGGGATGAGATGATAGCTATCTCCAAGTACTGAAGGACATGCATCCCCCATCAGATTTCGGACTGGCCCCAGAAAAACAGGGTAGGTGCTGCTTGGCCCCAGAAAAGTAGAAGTGGGAGTGATAAGCAGAAGTTGAGCTGTCCAGAAGTGGCAATGGGTAGACTCAGGAGGTAATGATTTCATCTTCACTGCAGATCTTTAAGCAGAGACTGGACCACTTGTGATAGAATGGTTTCCTGTTCAGGTATGGGTTAGACCAGAAGGACTCTGGTCACTTTTTTTTAAATGTAAATTTTACTTTTAAAAAAAATGAACAAAGATTTACTTCCTCTCCCCCACACACTCCCAATTGAAAAAAAAAAAAGAATAGAAAACCCTTGTCACAAATACATACAGTCAAGTAAAACCAATTTCTACATTGGCCATGTCCAAAAATGTATCTGCTCCTTGAGTCCCTCATCTCTCTGTCAAGAGGTGAGTAATATAATTTCCTGGAATCATGCTGAGATTCTTTAGTTTTTATTACTATCAGGGCACTGCCCTAAGAGCAGCTCATTAGGCCAGGAAGCTGGGTCTAGGAGAGTCCAAAAAGTCCCCAGGGCTAGCATGGCAGCAACAGACAGTAAGGCAAGCCCGTGTATCAGGAATCAGAAGTCAATTTCATTCAAATCCATTTTTAAAGTCAATTAATACAAGAGTAGAATTAATATCAGTTAAAATCAATATCACAGAAGAAAAGTAGGTGGGGGGGTGCTGTGGAATAAAACACCAACACTATAACATGTATGAGGGAGTATAATATGGTGGAAAGAAGTCTGAGTTTGGCCTAACCAGACCTGAGTTTGAGTCCTAGTGTGGTTACTTAGGACCTAGGTCATTTTGTTGTGTCTGACTCTTTGTGACTCCCTTTGGGGTTTTCTTGGCAAAGATGCCAGAGTGGTTTGCCATTTCCTTCTCCAGCTCATTTTACAGTTGAGGAAACTGAGGCAAAAAGGGTTAAATGATTTGCCCACGGTCACACTGGTAAGTGTTTGAGGCCAGATTTGAACTCAGGAAGATGAGCCTTCCTGATTCCAGGTCCAGGGCACTATCCACTGCACCACTTAGTTGCCCTGTGTGTCACTGGAAGTCTCAGAGTCCTCCTGTCTGAGATGGGAATGCTCAGGGGGCCGCATGGCAATAGTGGAAGACCAGGACTTAGGTAACTTTTAGTAAGTTCCCCAACCTCTCTGACCCCATTTCTTCATCTGTAAAACAAGGGCATTGGACTAGGTGATGTCTGAGGTCCCTTTTAGATCTAAAGCCTGTTACTGTTGATATGGCCTAGCTCAGGTGGCCCGTTGTTAGGATATAAATGGAGCTACAGTGTGGTCAAAAGGACAAAGTTCATGGGAGATAATAATGCTTAAACTACTGATGTCATAGGGCTGTACAAAAGAGATGTAAATGAGAATGCTATGGGTCAATGTCTTGCTTAGCTTTTTATAATGGGATCATTGATAAAGAGCTGGCCTTGGAATTGGGAAGAACTGGGTTTGAGTCCTTCCTCAGACATAGGCTAGCTATGTGACTATATAAGCAAATCATTTAACCTCTCTGGGCCTCAGGGAACTCTCTAAGATGGGAAGTTTCAGAGCAGGCACAGATCTTGCATTGGAAGAGGGAATCCTTCACAGAGAGTTCTCTCCAGGGGTGGGGAAACTATGACCTTCTAGCCACATTGGGCCCTCCAGGTCCTCAAGTATGGCCCTGTCATGGGTAGCCTTGAGGCCACAGGTTCCCTACTTTGCATAACAATGAAATCAAAGGTCTGGTTAAAAAAAGTAATTATGTTATTTGAGGCAAGTGGTCAGAGGCCCAGGTCAAAAGCCCAAGTCAAGGACACTTGGTCACTGAGGCAGCTGAATTTGTCTCATATTCTGGGCTTTTCTGTCATTTTTCTCATGGTGAGATATGAGCCCATCCCAGCAACATTCTGGACTCTGCAGGTGGAGCCAGGGCATTAGTGGCACTGGTAATCCAATACTGTCTATCTATAAGGATGGCTCTGCTGCCAACAGCCCACCCTATAAATAGCAGTTATTTTTCTTACTTGCTGTGGCTTTAGATATCAGGTGTGGCATCACCTGGTCAAGATAACATTGGCCAAATATTAAAGTTTGCCTTTGGTGCCCTCCTATGGCCACTTTGGTTATGACAGACATTTCCTAAAGATACTAAAAGAGACACACACACAGACACAGGCACATAGACACATAGACACACAGACACACACACAGACACACACACACGGTTAGACTAATAGGGAGGCAAAGAAATTTCAAAAGAAATAAAGCTCCTTTTTTTTTCAACTAGACCTATAATATCATTGGTATGTGGAATTACTGCCAAGGAACTTCTTACACTAACACATATCAACATCTTCTCTACTACTTATAATCTTAGAAAGTTTCTTGAGACTGAGACCTGAAGTGACTTGTCCACGCTAATATATATCACAGGGAAGACTTGAACTTAGGTCTTCCTGACCCTGAGGTTGGTCTTCTATCAATTGTACCAGACTGCCTCTTTGGGTTTATTATCCCTAAAACTTTGAGTTGGTTGTTTTAGTCATTTTTTATTAATATTGATGTTAATAATACCTAACTCATTTCTATAGCACTTAGAACTTACTTTAAAGTAAGGTAGATGGGGCAAATATGGTTATCCCCATTTTATAGAGAAGGAAACTGAAACTCAGAAGATACGGTGACTTGCTTAAGGTCATGGGGCTAGAAAGTGATAAAACTAAGGCAGAATATCTTCACTCTGGGGAAAAATCTATTTGAACATATGAGGGTTTTTTTTTTAGAACCAATAAACTCATCCCCAAATAAGGTATAGACAATTTATGCGAAAGTGAGTGTAAAAAACCAGTTAGGTAAGATAAATATCAAGGTTTACCACATGAGAAAGTAAAATTTAGCAAATCATGTAAGCTAGATGGTTGTAGTAATTTCTGCAAATCCAGAAGGCTCTATGATTGTCTGATCAGTTTAGGACAATGCTGTCAAACTCAGATAGAAAGAGGGGCCACTGATTTAATACATATGGATCTCTGCAGGCTGCATATTGACTTAGTTTTAAAATGTACTATTCTCTATGTTTTATTGTATTTTAATTTATTTTGTTCAATATTCCCAGTTACATTTCAGTCTGGTTCAGGCATCTGTGTACCTGGCACCTCTAGTATAGAATTCTCCCTCCACAAATGTAGCTGTTGACCAGAACTGGTTTGTGTTAGCAAACAGGCACTGCCCGAACTACAAACAGATTAAAGCAATTTGTCCATGGTCATAGCATCAGAGACAGAAATTTGAATTCAGGATTTCCTGACTCCAAGGCTCTTAGCATTCTATCCTCTAATAATCCATAGCTTTCTTTTAATATTTATCAATGTATTCCCCAAAACTTTGAGTTGATTATTTAAAAACAAGAAAGGAACATATTTGCTGTAATTTGTCCCATAATTTCCCATAATCCTCTGGTAATTACACGTTGTGTAAAAGCCTAAGAACATGGAACCATTGAATCCAGGAAACGTATTAGCCTGTCACTGAAGAACATGCAGGGTATTACATTATATATGGAATGAGCGTCAATACCTTGCAAAATAACTTTCAACCTCTCAGGGCCCCAGAAAACTCTCTAAGACTGTAAGTTTCAGAGCAGGCACAGTTCTTTCATTGGGAGAGGGAACTTCCTTATGGGTTGTTCTCTATACCAATGAAATCACAAATCTGGTTACATAACAACAATGACAGAATAATAATATTTGAGGTTCAAGTCAAATGGTCAGAGGCTCAGGGCTAGGAGTCAAAGGATTTCTTATTAAATTACCTCATACTATCCTTATGAAGAATGACAAGGTTGATTACCCGTATTTTATAGCTGGAGAAAATAGTAAACTATTACTCAGCCTTCTAAAGGTCTAGACCTAACAGAGGAAAAAGTGATGGTTACATGAGTGGAGAAAAGGATCCTTGAGAGGTTGTAGAAATAAAATTAATAAGATTCGGCAAATGATTGTACATACGGGGTGAAGAAGAGAGAAGAGTTAAGGATGACCTTAGGGTTATGAACTGGGGTGACTAGATGATGGTGGCATCCTCAACAGAAAAAGAGAAATGCGGAAACGGAGTAAAGTTGGGGAGAAGGTAATGAATTCTATTTTGGATATGTGTGGTTTATGCCTGAGATATCCTAAAGACAGTTGGAGATGTGGTACTGGAATTTGAAAGAGAAATTAGGACTGGATATAGATTTGAGAGTTTACTTTATGGATGCTACTTGAATCCAAGGGAGTAGACTATATCACCAAGAGAGGGAGTACGGAGAGACAAGACAGAATTCTAGGCTGTATCCATGTTAAAGGATCAAATGATGAGTTTGATTCAGCAAAAGATAGACCCTGACTTGGCCAGGATTACAAAGCTAGTAAGTTCCTAGGGCATATGTGAATCCAAGTCTGAACTCTTCACAAGTCTAGTGACCCATCTGCTACACCACTCTGTCTCCCTAGATAAAGGGCTGCCACCTGAAAGAGGGCAAAGATTCATTCTGGGGAACTCAGGAGAGCACAGGGAAGAGACCAACTAAGGAGAGTAAAAGAGGGACAGAATTTGATTTAATATAAGGAAGACCCTCCCAATGGTTAGAGTTGCTCAACAGTGGAATCAACTTCTTTTTGAGGTAGTGAGCTCCCCAACAGAGGAGAAGTCTAAGCAGGATATGGATGACCAGCAGTCAGGGACACTGGTGTTTTAGAGAGCATTTTTCTACAATACTTGGTGTCAATTTCTGACAACATGGTTCTATGACTGAACTTCCTCCCTCACACAAGACTACATATTGCTTTCTTGTGGTTTACTTTGCCCTTTAGGTTTTCACCTGTAATAAATGTTAGTTAAGAATAAGGTTCATTGTCATTCTTCCCACCTCGGGCATCCAGTCTCCCCCAGCCTCACCCACGTTCAAGGACAGTCCTTCAAATGAATACACAGCTGAGTTCACTTCAAATCCATCCCAGAACTCATTCCACCAAATTAATATATTTTGCACTCACAGATATATCCTCTCTGTTAAAAGAAGCCATTTCTCTAAGCCATGTACAAATCTTTTGCTTCTCCCTTTCCTCTCTGCTTTTTTGCTTTTTTCCTTGAAAATTATTGAGGGTAGAACAGACTTTGGTGTACATTCAATCAAAATACAGGGTAATATTCAATCCCCCAGGATGCCTCTCTCATTTCCAAAAGCTACCTCATTATAGACCACTTTAAAGTTCTAAAGATGGCTGGAAAGAGATAGGAAAACAAAGGTCAGAGGATGTTGGCTTTTCTTCTTTTCCCAGTAAATGGTGAAAATAATATCTCCCCTCTTTCAATTGTAGGTATGAAAAGCAGAGCCAGACCAATTTAGTCATAATAAGACCATCCCTTTTCTGCAAAGAGGCTCTTACTCACCAGCCATCTGCAGAGCATGTGCTTTGGGAGTGGAGGGTTTGGTGTTCATCTATCCCCGCCCCCCCCTTTTTGTGATTCCTTTGCACCACTATGTGAGACTCAGCATTTGTATCTGAGCCAGCTAAACTCAGGGGCTGCAAAACTGTGACCTTGGCATCATTAGCACAGGGCTCTGACCCAACTGAGCTAAACAGCCCTAGACAGCCCTAGACAAACAAAGGATATTCAACCAGGCTTTTGTCAAGAGGCTATATCGTCCCTCATTTCTGGAAGAAATTAAACCAGTCTGATTTATTTAGATGGAGGAAATTATTTAAAGGAGGTCAATGGAAAAGAATAAAGGAAATTTGTAGAATTACTTAAGTTAAATTAAGCTGTAGAACTGTTTGTTGTTTAAAGCAACAGTAAGTTTTTAATGTTATCTGAGGCATTTGTTCATTCCTTTATTTTTTTGTTCATTCATGCTTTGTTAGCTCTCTCTCTGTCTCTCTTTTCTTTTCCTCCTCTCTCTTTTTCTCCCTCTCTCCTTCCCTCCTTCTGTCTTTGCCTCTCTCTTTCATTGGTGTGATGTTGCACAGGAAATGTGTTCTAACTGGCTAAAAAAATTTAGTCATGCTCTAGGGGTCATCTGTAAAATATCAAGGAACTTTAGCCAGGAAGATTATACCTCTGACCCCAAATCTAGCACTCTTTTCTTTGTACTAGTCTCTCTTTCATTTGCATGGAAAACTACAGAAAGTTATGATGAGGTATGGGGCTTAAGAAAAACTGTGGGGTCCAACACCAGCATAGCCCAGGCTGATTTGTTAAAAGGTAGAGTCTAAAAATGATTTTGAAGGAGTATAAATTAGCAATTAGTAATAGATGAAAGTTAAAGACCTTCTAAACCAAAGTCAGATAGAGTCCTGAAACAGAAAGATGTTACTCCTAGTGAGGAGGAAAAAATAGGTTCAAAAACAAGGTAAATGACTGTAGGTTCTCTTTAACTGACTGATGGTTACATATCTCAAAAGTGCTTGCCCCTGGAGACAGCATTTTTCCTTCTTTAGAGAAAAGCCACTTACAGCTAAGACTGTGGTGTCTGGCTGATTGCTCCTCTCTGAGAGGAAAAGGAGCTGAAGATTTTTTGTTTTGCTTTGTCTGATGAATTGGTGTATGAGAATCTTCGTCACCAAAAGAGCTGAAGTCTAAGCCTCTGAGCTCGAAGCTAAAAAGAGAAGCCAGAGTCTGCTCCTTATGAGGAGGAGGTAATGCTTGAGCTGAGAACTCCAACTGAAGTCCCAAAGCTGTCAGTAGAGAGAGCTCTGCAACTTTGTGCCTCATGGAGCAATGCCTAGAAGAAATTAGATGCCTGTGGGGTAATAAAGCCTAGTAGTAACTATGAGACCAGCAGAGCGTCAAACAGCATTAGCCACGAGGTCATCAGAGTATTGTTTGGCAAAGACTAAATGTCATAAAAGATCAGCAGAAAGCAGGATTATTGGGAATGGAACAAGGTCATCACCAAAAGATACTGTAGCCCACTGGTACCATAGGTGTGAGTTGCCCCTCCATGCATTGTATTCCTTACATGGGTAGACTCCATTCCTGTACTTTAGCTACACATATCTTATATGTATACCCCTCTACATGCATCTCCTAGTTATATTGTCAATAATATTGATTTATTTATTAATGGTGTGAGTATGTACCCCAGGTTTATGGAGAAAAATGCTCTATCACAACTCTTAGGTGTTAAATTAAATGCCTTTGCTTTGAACAGTTTTTTTTTTCCCACCCTCTGGCTGACTAGTAAAAACAAACACATTGGTAGGGGCTTCTGAACTATGTTTTTCAGTTTTTTCAGATCCATAGAGCACCTCAAAACTAGGGTAGTTTGGAGGGGTCCTGTCTGCTAGGTTAAGGGGTAGTGGCACCCTAGGTGCTCTTACTTATTGAGTTAGATGTGATTTTTGGTTAAGTAAAGAGAGCAGTTCCAGAAAAAACAGAGTGGTCTAGGTAACCTCCCAAAGTTGTTTTCCATCTAGTCTTCTCAGAGTTAGTACTGACAGAAAGACGAGTTGTTTGTAAGGGTGCGTTCTATTTTGCTGTACTGTATCTGGAGTGAGTCAGCATGGAGTAGTGAAACATACTTTTGTCCTAGAGTCTTCCGATTGATTGAAGTTTGGGTTCTGCTCCTTCCTAACTGTAATTTTGGCCAACTCCTTTTGTTTTTCTAGTCTCAGGCTACCTCTATGCTCCCTTCCAAATTCAATATTTCATGAGCATGTAGTATCTTATCCTAATGCATTAGAAAGTTCCATGTTTTACAGCAAAGTTTCTCAGTTGCTTCATGAGCATATCCTCCTTATTGGCATTTTGTCATATTTGGACTATGAGGTACCAATCTTTCACTCTTCTTGAAAGGGTAATATACTTTGATAAAATTATCAAGTCTGAGTTGGGAAGTACATTGGAAGTTATCTAGGAGAAGTTCTAATTCACAAAGGTAAGATTTTTAAGTCAGGTAGGTACTCTGTATTCAGAGTCACAGAAGCTTTCACTTCTCCTATGTCAGACACAATCCCTTCTACAGCCTTCCTGCCATGTAGTCATCCAGCAAACCTCTACTAGCAGAAGGAGACAGGATAACTTTCTTTAAAAATCAGGAGGATTGTTATATGTCACAGGGAAGAGGAATTAGGCTTCTTCCGCTTAATCCCCAAGGATAGGACTGGGAACAATCGATAGACGTTGCAAAGAAGTACATTCAGGCTGGATTTTAAGACAAACTTCCCAAGAATTAGAGCTATCCTAAAGTAGAATGGCCTGTCTTGGTAAGTAATGAATTTCCCTTTCCTAGAAGTCTTCAAGTAAAAGCTGGATGACCACTTATTGGGTATGTTCCATATGGGATTCTTGTTCCCAAATTAGATGGCCTCTGAGGTCCATGAGATTCTGTACTTGCCACCTCCAGACATAGTCCGTTCTATCTTTAGATAGCTCAGATGGTTAGGTTATTTTTCCCTTCTATACATTCTTGTAATATTTTAATGATAGCAACATGTATACAAACTTGTAATGCTATAATATTAGATATAATAGTTCTAGCATGCATATAATGGTTTAAAGTTTGTAAAAAACACTTCTTTAATTATCTCATTTGATCCTTACAGCAACCCTGGTTAGGTTGGCGTTATAATTATCTCCATTTGATAGATGAGAAAACTGAAGCAGACAGAGGTTAAATGATTTGTCTAAGGTTCCTGCAGCTAGTGAATTTCTGAGGGAGAATCTGAACACAGGTCTTCTTGATTAAGAAGTCCAACAGCACCATCTAGCTTCCTATCCTTTACACTCAGTATGGTGCAGTGTTTTTGTATGCACCCATCCCATTGTAAGAAAACAGATACTATTACAGTGAAGGAGAATGAGGACAGAAGACGAGAAAGTCTTTATTATCAAAACTTGTGTACTCTTTGCAAATTTCCCTATTTCTGAGGAGCTCCAAACAAAATCTCTGGTAATGGTGAGTATCTCTTGTAAAACAGGAGTATTCATATCAAATTAAATTAAATCAAATTAAAGAATTTAGAACTGAAAGTGACTTTAGAACTCATTTGATCCAACCCCCTCATTTCACAGCTGAGGAGACGGAGACTCAGAGGAGTCAAGCAACCTGCCCAAGATAACAGACTCTGGAGATGAAGTTAGACAGTTGTGCATGGAAGTCAAAAGGGGTTGGCCACTGTCATAATTTGTAATTATTCCCCAAGCTATAAAGAAGATCAAGACTTTCTCTTAACACTGGTGATTATGGGGGGGAGGAGCCAAGATGGCGGAGTAGAAAGACTCACGTATGCTAGCTCCGAACCCACAGCCCAGAAATTTCCTGTAAAAAGAACTCCCCACAAATTCTGGAGTAGTACAAGCCGCACACCAATGCAGTGGAAGAGATTTCCATTCCAGAGAGCCCTGAAAAACCGACCCCAAGGGTCCGTTGTGCTCTGGAAACGGAACCCACCCCTGCGCTGCCCTGGCCACACGGCCCCAGAGGAGCAGATCCGAACAGGCTTCACAGACAGAATCTCCGGCGGCCACGAAGCTCCCTCCGCCCACAGACGCTACAGGTCAGTGAGAGAGACGTCTGGGCTGGCCAAGAGGGGAGCGGGGTGTCTCCATGGCTCGGGCCCCCTCGGAGGCAGCGGCAGAAGCAGCGGGAGAGGCAGAGGCGGCCAGGTGCTCCCCGAGCAGGCAGGAGCTCAGGGCCATTACTGAAGATCTCTGCATAAACCCCCTGAGGGAACTGAGCCTGGGAGGTAGCCCTGCCCCCACCTGTGCACCAGAACTTAAGCTCACATTGAATAGCAGCTGTGCCCACCCCTGAAAGCCCTGAGTCTGGGGAGCAGCATTTGAATCTCAGACCCCAAGCACTAGTAGGGCAGATCTAGGCAGGGGTGGAGAGGAATCTCAGAAGTCAAGTAACTGGCTGGGAAAATCTGGCCCAGAAAAGGGAAGAAAAATAAGACCATAGAAAGCTACCTTCTTGGGGGACAGATGTTCCCACTTTTCAATTCTGGTGATGAGGAACAATTCTTACCATCAGGGAAAGATGTGGAGGTCAGGGCCTCTGTATCCCAGACATCCCAGGTGGATGTCCGGTGGGCTAAGGCCATGGAAGAGCTCAAAAAGGATTTTGAAAAGCAAATTAGACAGGTGGAGGAAAAACTGGGAAGAGAAATGAGAGAGATGCAAGAAAAGCATGAAAAACGGGTCAATACCTTGGTAAAGGAGACCCCAAAAAATGCTGAAGAAGATAACACCTTGAAAAATAGGCTCACTCAATTGGCAAAAGAGGTTCAAAAAGCCAATGAGGAG
This sequence comes from Bettongia penicillata ogilbyi, assembly GCA_023548195.1. NCBI lineage: Eukaryota > Metazoa > Chordata > Mammalia > Diprotodontia > Potoroidae > Bettongia > Bettongia penicillata. Next base: position 21,677,140 of record JAJHZJ010000009.1, on the reverse strand, counting down.
AAGAATGCTTTCAAAAGCAGAATTAGCCAAATGGAAAAAGAGGTTCAAAAGCTCACTGAAGAGAGTAGTTCTCTCAAAATTAGAATGGAACAGATGGAGTCTGATGACTTTACGAGAAACCAAGAAATCACCAAACAAAACCAAAAGAATGAAAAAATGGAAGAGAATGTGAAATATCTCATGGGAAAAACAACTGACCTTGAAAATATATCCAGGAGAGATAATTTAAAAATTATGGGACTACCTGAAAGCCATGATCAAAAAAAGAGCCTAGACATCATCTTTCAGGAAATTATCAAGGAAAACTGCCCTGAGATTCTAGAATCAGAGGGCAAAATAAGTATTGAAGGAATCCATTGATCACCACCTGAAAGAGATCCAAGAAGAGAAACTCCTAGGAACACTGTGACCAAATTCCAGAATTCCCAGGTCAAGGAGAAAATATTGCAAGCAGCTAGAAAGAAATAATTCCAGTATTGTGGAAATACAATCAGGATAACACAAGATCTAGCAGCTTCTACATTAAGGGATTGAAAGGCGTGGAATAGGATATTCCAGAAGTCAAAGGAACTAGGACTCAAACCAAGAATCACCTACCCAGCTAAACTGAGTATAACACTTTAGGGGAAAATATGGTCTTTCAATGAAACAGAGGACTTTCAAGCATTCTTGATGAAAAGACCAGAGCTGAAAAGAAAATGTGACTTTCAAACACAAGAATGAGAAGAAGCATGAAAAAGTGAACAGCAAAGAGAAGTCATAAGGGACTTACCAAAGGTGAACTGTTTACATTCCTACATGGAAAGACAATATTTGTAACTCTTAAAACTTTTCAGTATCTGAGTAGTTGGTGGGGCCACACACACACACACACACGTACACGCGTGCATGTACACACACACATGCACGCACATACAGAGACAGAGAGCACAGAGTGAATTGAATAGGATGGGACCATATCTTAAAAGAAATTAAGGTAAACGGTGAGAAAGAAATGTAGTGGGAGGAGAGACGGTGAAATGGAATGGGGTAAATTATTTCTCATTCAAGAGGCAAGCAGGAGACTTTTTAGTGGAGGAAAAAAGAGGAGAGCTGAGAAAAAAACAAGAAGTTTACTCTCATCACATTCGACTAAAGGAAGGAGTAAAATGCACACTCATTTTGGTGTGAAAACCTATCCTACAGTACAGGAAAGTGGGGGAGAAGGAGATAAGAAGCAAGGGAGGGATGATGGAAGGGAGGGCAATGGGAGGAGGGAGCAATTTGAAGTCAACACTCGGGGAGGGACAGGATCAAAAGAGAGAATAGAAACAATGGGGGGCAGGATAGGATGGAGGGAAATACAGTTAGTCTTACACAACATGACTATTATCGAAGTCATTTGCAAAACTACACAGATAGGGCCTATATTGAATTGCCTGCCTTCCCAAAGGGAATGGGTGGGGAGGGAGGGATGGGGAGAATTTGGAACTCAAAGTTTTAGGAACAACTGTTGAGTATTGTTCTTGCTACTAGGAAATAAGAAATACAGTTAATGGGGAATAGAAAGTCATCTGGCCCTACAGGACAAAAGAGAAGATGGGGACAAGAGAAGGGAGGGATGACAGAAGAGAGTGCAGATTGGTGATAGGAAAAATTAGAATGCTGGGTATATTGGGGTGGGGGGAGGGGATAAATGGGGAGAAAATTTGGAAGCCAAAATTTTGTGAAAATGAATGTAAAAAGTTAAATAAATAAATTTATATAAAAAAATAAAAAAAAAAACTGGTGATTATTGTTTGGTGAGGCAATAAGCATTTGGCACGTGAGGAGGAAATTAGAGGAGAAAAGAAAGTTCCTGTGGTAGGAGGATGGGATTAGAATGTGTCCCACTCTATGGGAAGTGCTCCATTCCCCTATCCAGCCCTCTAACTCACCCTCTGCTACCCCATTGTGATTGGAGTAAATAGTGCTGTGAACCAAGGTAGAGAAAGAATAGTAGCAGTGAGTGAGTGCTAAGGATGAGTGTGCCAGCCCTGGATGCTGGTAAGGCTGGCAAGTTTTGATTTCTGTAGAAGATGGTAAAGATGAACGCTGAGGTCAGAGTGGAGACTGGCACCCCCATTAATGCTGGTGCTCAGCACCCTCCCACCGAGGGGCATCAGTATTTAGAACAATGACGAAAAAACAGATATTAATGACAATTCGGAGCCCCCATAAGTGGACCTAGAAGTTAGAAAAGAATTAATCATTAATAAACATATGTGAATAGATTTATAAGAACATAATTAGTTTATATCAAAGTGAGGATCTGGTCCTCAGACTTCTCATCCAATATCTTTTTCCACTATAAAAATCTCCCAATACATTCATAAGGATATTGTGAGGTTGCCTGACAGCATACTTGAACACTTCAGACAAAATGAAGCTTGCCTAATACAACTAATCGAAGCATCTCAGCTGAAAATGTCTTTCTTCTGATATTTAGTCTTTCAAGATCCTAGCAGAAACCCTAGGCAGAAGGGCAAATGGGCCATGAAACAATAAAGCATGATGGAGAAATAAATTAAGCAATTTCTTTGAGCCTCAGGAGTTCTACTAGATTCTTTCTTTAGCTATCACAGTTCTCTTAACTCCGATGAAAGCAGAAGATGGCTTAGGGTAACAATTATACCTCCAAAGCCGGAGAACGTCTCCATCCTGAGAACCTTCTTACTGATGGTGCTTAAGGAAATTGGCATTTTTGTGAAAGGCAGTCTCTCTCTTCTTGGGCCCAAATTTCTCACTTGGAATAGACCCTGGACTAAAGATGGAAGGTTCAACAAAGGACCACCAGCACTGGGGGCCTCATCTTAGGGGTGATGAGGATCTCCTTGTGACCATCTCTAGAGCTAAAAAGAGCCTATGCAAGCTTCAGTCCTGTGCAAGAATTTGAGCCTATACCTGATGTGCTTAATCAGGGAATACAAAGTTGCATGTTTTTTTTCTTTTCTGACTTGCAGAAAATTGTATTTTGTTATTTCTTTCCTCCCGGTCTCTCCATTGTGTCCCATTTATGTGTTGGCTGCCTGATTATACTTGGCAAGTTTGCACTTATACCACCTGCTGTATTTTGGTAGTTCTTTAAAAAAGGAAAAATGTTTTAAAATGTAAAACATGAAGAACAAGGATAGGAATTAAGGAACACAAGAAGAGACATTTGCATTCCCCCTGGACATTTGCTCCACCTATCATCATTTTGTAATCACATCATTAATATATCACAGCCAGAGCTGTCCCTGAAAATTCTGGCACAAAGGGGCCAATGTGGTTTGTAGGGGACACTCTGTTCAGGTATAGCATCAGGGACTCCTAGAAAAGGGACCTCAGAAGCCAGTTAGTCTAATGTTTTCATTTTACAGATCAGGAAACTGAGTTCACACAGATAATAAATGTCAGAAGGAGAATTTGAATTTAAATCCTGTGCAGAGCCAATGTGCTTTCTACTGTAGGAGTGGTTCAGGTCTTACAAATGCCAGTGAAACCCTGCATGGTGTAGCTGATGACTACCCTGGGAGGAGGTGTTGAGGAGGCACGCTAGTAAGTGAAGAGGAAGACGCTGAAAGGAGGTGATAGGACCCTCAAAGCTATTCAGTCATACAGCATAGGGCCCCCAGATCCACCAGACTCAGAGATAGCAGGGGAATTATGCCTCCCACATGCTAGCTACACCGCATACCCTGGGACAAAACCCCACCTAGCCCACCATAGATATGGCTTTGACCAAAAGCAAACCCCACGGAAAAGCTGTTCATCCTGCTATAACACAGTTCATTCAGGGTTGTATTTACAAATAATTACACCCCCCCCCCCAGTAAAATAGATTTATATAACATCATTTTTCCCCCCCAAAATCATTTAATAGTGCTATGGGGAATATGGATATAGCCTGCAGGAACAAATGGAAGCTTTGCTGAAAAATAAAGGTTTAATTTTTCCTGAGGATAAACAAATCAAATTTTCAGGTCAAACGTATGTTAACCAAGGGGTTGAATTGGTTGATGAGGGAGGTCTAGGCCCATGGGTCCAGCTTTGAAGATCACTCTACATATTGGGGCAGATGATGAAAAAAAGAAAATGCTCTTGGAACCCGACAATGAGAGGAAGACATCATCCTGAATCTACTGCCCAACCAGGGTAACAGGAAGAGCAGGACCTAGGGATGAATCCAAGGATGAAAAGTAAAGCTGTAATCAGGAACTCTTTTGCCTAGAGTCAAGAGAATTGTGGAGGTGGTGGGTAATGACATGGAGAATAGTCCTGTTTGGTGGAGGGCATTGCAGAGGATGGTCTGATCATAGGAGGGGGTGCACAGTGGCATAGGTTGGTGGAGGCACTCAAGGTGAGGACAAGGATAGCAGCCACATCATGTAGGAAGGATACCTTCTATAAGGAAGTAGCCTTCCTTGTTTTCAGCATCTTTCTCCCCAGACTACTCATTGTTAGAATGAAAGAGGTTTATACAGAAACAAAAAAAATAACCCATCAGTAAGCATTTATTGAGTACCTACTATGTGCCAGGCACTATTCTGGTATAGTAATGATATGTGTAATAATATGAATGGTAATGAGAGTATAATAGCTATACCTTTAGAACAAACAATGGCAAAGTGGGACCTTCTAGGACCCAGGGAAATGAAATAGGGTACAGTGATATCTCTGTGTATCAGGGGACAATAGTAGGTTTAAGATATTTCAGTTAATATCATTAGGAAAAAATTGGTCCCAGGTTATATAAGCCTAGTGAGCACTTTCCTCATGGGTTTTACTCAAAGCTATGGATTGACTGCTGGGCTTGGAGTCAGAAAGACTTGAATTTAAATCTAGTCTCGGATGCTTACTAGCTGTGTGACCCTGGAAAAGTCACTTAACCCTGTTTGCCTTGTTTCCTCATCTATAAAATGAGCTGGAAGAGGAAATGGCAAACCACTCCAGTATTTGCCAAGAAAACTTCAAAAAGGACCATGGAGTGCTGGAAACTATTGAAAAGCAACTAAAACAAAATGAAGACTCAGTGAAATGCTTGTCCTTGTATACTACTCTGTAGTTCTTTAGTCATGATGAAAAGGACACTGTAGTGAGCCACATGGACCTTTATTTCTCTGTCTAGAGCTGGCCCTCGACATAGCCACCTAAATGGTATATTTGGAAAAGTATTCCAGATCTCTTTCTATTCATCATTCATTCCCCTGTCACAGGAAAAAGATATAGGAAAATAGAATGTTGCCAAAAACTTAGTGTAGTTGTTACGTAAAGCTTTAAACTGCAGTAGGTCTTCTGGGACATCCTGACTAGTTTATACTTTTATGATATTTAACGGTTGCAGAATGCTTTCCATATGTTCTCACATGGGATCCTCACAATACCTTGTGAGGGTAGCATAAGTATTATTCCCATTTTGGTAAATAAAACTCCACCAATGTGAGATTCAAGGCTATTCATCCAGAGTATACAGATTAGCATTCTTAACTCCTCAGCCGCCATGTCTGTTAACTCTGTGATGGAATGGATTGAGAACCAGTTTCAAGTCAAGAAAGCCTGGGTTCAAGCTCCACCTCTGGCAAAACTGGCTGTGTAACCCTGGGCAAGTCATTTAACCACTTCCACCCTAATCTATTCTCCCCCCACACCCCAAACATACACACATACACATACACATACACTCACACATGTGCATGCTAAGATTTTAAGATGCAGAGCAGATACTGGTCTGCATTGGTAAAGAGAGTTTCCTTACCAGGGTTTCTCTATACCAGTGAAATTACAAGGTCACACCAAATCCATTCCCCCCACCATATCTGTTATTTTATAGATAAAAGAGACCTATAGGACTTACCCACAATAAATGAGTCAATAAAGATGTAGTAATTAAATCCAGATCTTCTGGCCCCAAAGTTTCATTGTTCTTTCCTGATATCATGTTGCCTCAATAACTAAAATTCCTATTCCTCATCATATGTTTGGTTTAAGACATGTATTTTAAAATGTATCTTCTCTGGCAGGGAGTGTATACGGCTCTAAATTTTGTATATGAGATTATCAGACTAAATAGCCAGCCATCCAGAAGGACACCGAGGAAACATGGGAGTGGTGAGTATTGATTGGGGTTTGGGATGGGGAAAGGGGAGGGAAAGGCTCAGAGCTCAGACCTTGTGAGGAAGGGAAAAGTCCAGGGTGCAGTCAGAATCAGAGTTCAAGGGTTCAATGAAGATATATAGTTCAACCTTTCTATGCAATGGATGAATACCCATTATGACATCTTTTTTGAATAGTCATTTGGCCTGTGGAATATTTCCAGGGATGGGAAAGTCATTATTTTAGAGGTAACCCTTTCCATCCTTGTTGTTTGTTTAGGCATGTCTGACTCCTTGTGACCCCATTTGGATTTTCTTAGGAAAGTTACTAGAGTGGTTTACCATTTCATTCTCCAGCTCATTTTATGAATTAGGAAACTGAGGTAGACAGTGTCAAATGACTTGCCCAGGCTCACAAAGCTAGTAAGAGTCTGAGGCTAGACTGGAATTCAGGAAGATGAGTCTTCCTGTCTCTAGGCCCAGCACTCTCCACTATCTTTGGGCAGCTCTAATGATCAGAAGACTCCTTTATAGAGCTGAAATCTGTTGATTGGTTGGCATGAGGCAGAAAGAAGGCACTGGGTACCTGAGGAAGAGTCACAGAAATGCAAACATCTTCCTCTAGAACCCTGACTTTGGATTGCTTCACGTGAGCACAGCTCTGCTCAGTCAATAAGTTCATCGAGAAGTGTTTGCTAAGTGATTGCCATGTACTGTAAGTCTCCTTGTGGGTATCTGTGAGGTGAAGAAGACTGTCTCTCCTTGTGTGGCACTGACAGTTTCACTGGTAAGAGGAAAGAGGCACAGATGGAGTGATTATTACACTCATAAGCCCATAGACTGCTTTTGTCTTGAGTCAGACAAGATGGGTTTGAATCTTGCCCTGGATGCTGACTGCCTATGAGCCTTTGGGCAAGTCCCGTAAACTTCCTCTCAGTTCACTCACTGAACAATAAAGGGGTTGAACAAGGTGGTCTCAAAGGTCCTTTTTAGATCTATACCCCATGAGCAGCCAGAAAATTGGGTTTAATTATGGGTTATAGCCATGAAGGTCAAAGAGGAGGAAGATCTCTGGAGTGGCTCTGCAGGAGGTAGGTTATGAACTGTGTTCCAAGGACAGGGTAGAATCTGGATCAAAAAGTATTAAACGCTTTGCATGACATGGGTCCCTTTGACTCTCTGCTGAGGACTCTCTCCAAGAATAATTTTTTAAACTAAAATATATAGGATTACAAAGTAAATAAAGATGTAATTTCTTTTCCTCATCCAAGTTCATGGACCCTCTGAGATCTAATCCCAGACCATTTGACTACCCGTGACCTTGATCATGGGAAAAGAGAAAGGAAGCAATGCAGACAAAAGACATAGAAGCAGGAATGGACCTGGTGTTATGAGGGAGAGCAATAACGTGGGTTTAGACAGTTGTGTGCAGTGGGGAGAGCCCTGACTCAGAGTGGAAGGGCTGTGTTCTACTTGGCTCTGATACCTATGAGCAGTGTAACCCTGGGCAAGTGACCTACATGCTCTGAGCCTTAGGTTCCTCACATGTAAAATGAGGACAGTAATATTTACATTAAAGGCCTCTCAGGGTTATTACACTTTAGAAACCATAAAATGCTGAACAAGGATGACATAAAAATGCTAGCTAACACTTATATAGCTCTTATTGTATGTTAAGTGCTTTACAATTAATATCTCATTTGACCCCACAACATCCCTGGTAGGAAGGTGTGATTATTATCTCCATTATACAGATGAGGAAACTGAGGCAAACAGAGGCTAAGTGACTTGCCCAGGGTCACATAATGAATAAAGTATCTGGAGCCAGATTTGGATTCAGGTCTTCCTGACTCCAGGCCTAACACTATCCACTGTGGCACCCAACTGAAATAGTAAGAACAAACAAATCTACCATCTAGCTTCCTATTAGGATTCTGAACATAACAAATTTAGGTCCCAATATTTTCTTTTTTCTACAAACAATGGACTTCATTCTCCAGGTTTTTTAAACTAAAGATTTTGAAATATTGATTTGGCCACTTCTCTCAAAAAAAGAGACTAAGAGAAGAAATGATAGCTAGCTGCCTTTAAATACTTGGAAAGCTGTCATGTGGAAAAAGGATTAGATTTGTTCTGTTTGGCTCCCATAAGACAGAACCAGGAGCAAACTATGGAAAGGACAAATGGGCAAATTTAGGCCTATTGAAAGAAAAAAAGCTTCCTAACTATGAGATCTGTCCAAAAGTGGAATAAACTGCCTGCAGAGGTAGTAGGTCCTCTTCCATTAAAGGCTTTGGGGAGAAACTGGATGATCACTTGTCAGGGATATTGAAATAGTGATTTAAAAAAAATACAGTTTGTACACGATAACTGCTGGGGCCCTTTTCAAACTCTGAAATTTTGTGGGTCTATGATTCTGGGAAGATAAGGTTAAGATATACATATCTGAGAGAAAGAAATTGAATTGCTGAAATAGCTCATTGCTCAAAGCGTACTCTAAATGATGCTCTTGAGGGAGCTTAGTAACCTCTGCTTGTTTCCTCTGGTTAAAGGTTTTATCCATGAAGGTATTAATCACATAAAAGCAGATACTAAGAGAATATTAATCTCAGCCAGCTGTTGCATCATTTCCTGCACCATTATCGGAGATTAATTTTTAGACATTGTGAATTGGGCCTTCACAGAAACACAACACAGCTTTAACCTCCCAAAGTGGTACAAAATTATCGTTACTTTTCTAAAGCAAATAAAGGAAAAGTATAGTCAGCAGCATCACGACCACTATGTACTATTTGCTGAAGCAAGTTAACATCCCTGTCTTGGCAGCTTATCAGCAAGATTGACCACCCCTAGGGAGGTAAGCTACTCCCCTATAGTTAGGTTAGTCATATCAGAGCCATACTCAATGTCCATGCAGTTTATCATGTCCAGTCTGATGAGTCTCTGCATATAGCTATGCGTATGGATGAGAAGGCATGCAAATGATAACTCCGTGGGAGACTCTGGGTAGGGCTGGGGATTGATGGTAATCTTCAAGAAGCCTGGGGGGGGAGCATCCTAGTATCAAGAGCCTGGAACTGTCTATTGTCACTACCACTGACATCATTAGTGTCCCTGGACAAGCGACAACTGCTTTGAGCCTTAATTTTCTCATCTGCTAAATTGGTATTACATATACCTACACATTTGAGGGAGGGGAGAGGTTCATAACTCTGATTTCATCCATGTAGGGTACTTCTTTAATTCCTTTTCTGTTAAATGTGTATTATATCATGCCCATACATTTTTGAGGAGTGGGGGAATTTCAGATCTGTGATTTCATTGTATAGGGAGTTGAATTTCTCTTTGACTAATGCAGATTGTAGATTGTTCTACAACTTTATAGCCTCAGAGAGTTACCTGGAGCCCTGAAGGGCTGAGTGATTTACCTATGGAAGGACATATAGACAGTACGTGTCAGGCACAGGGCTTGAGCCCAGATCCTAATTCAAGGCTAGTTCTCTATCAACTATGCCCTCTTGCTTCTTTTGCCTGATACTTGATAAAAATGTCAAAATAACATAGGAAACTTAAGAGAAAAGAGCAGCAATAATGATGACAATGACTTCTTATTTTGAGCACTTTAGTGGGAATCAACACAGTACAAGAGCTAGGGGTCAGGAAAACTAGGGACCAAGTCTCACCTCTGATCCTTACCGGCCTTGTGACCCTGGGCAGAGTCACTTAACCTCTTAGCACTCCAATTAACTTTGTATCAAGCAATAAACATTTATTAAGCAACTACTGTGTGCCAGGCACTGTGCTAAGTTCTGGGATGCAAATATGGAAAAAAACCAGTATCTGCCCTCAAGGAGCTTGTTTTCTAATGGAGTAACACAATATACAAAAGGAAGCTTAAAAGGTGCCCACCTGCTGTGGGGGGGATGGTGGAAAACTTCGTTTACTGATGGATTGAAAAAATAGCAGCTACCTCACAGGGCTGTCATGAAGGACAAATCACACAATATTTGCAAAGCACCGAGCACAGTGCCTGGCATCATAGTAGGCACTTAAGAAGTGCTTGTGTAAAATCTCCAGTCCTGCGTCCCTCCTCCACATGAAAGCTGTGCCAACCTCAGTGCTTTAAGGATTTCACAGGTGTAAGAATTCCTTCAATCAGTAAAAGTAGCACAAACCTAGTAGACAGTCTCCAAGAAACGCTTAATGGAATTATATTTTAAATTGTCATAATATTTTCCTCCTGTGTATTTTCTGAACTTCATTCTTAAGTTTTATTTAAAGTAAAAATTTTGAAATGTTGGCTTGACTACTTGCGTCAACAAGACTCAGGAAGGAAATGATAGCTGTTTTCAAATATTTGAAAAATTATCATGTGGAAGAAAGGTTAGACTGTGCCCAAAAATGTTATCATTCTGTGCCCAACTGTGGATAAACTGCAAATACAGTGAGGCTAGTCCTTGCGCAACAGATCTAAAGGATACTGAGGTATCCATAGGTAGAGTCTTTCTAAATTGGCAGGACCTATCACAGTTTGTTCTTCTTTGGCTCAAACTTTGAGAATGAAGGATCAACTCTACCATACAGGACGTTAGCAGAAGAACACTACTGTTATTCTTGAAATATTCTATATAAGTGAAAAAAAGCATTTAGGAAATCCCCCTTGATTAATGTAGACTGGAAATTGTTCTGCAATGTTACAGCCTAAGAGAGTTACCCAGAGCACTGAGACACCAAGGGACTTTAAGTAGGATCACACAGAGAATCTGTGTCAGAGGCATGAACGCAGGTCCTGACTCAAAGCTAATTCTTAACCAGCTATGCCCTACTGCTTATTTTGCCTATACATTCTTTTTTTTTTTTTTGAGGCAACTGGGGTTAAATTATTTGCCCAGAGTCACACAGCTGGTATGTATCTGAGTCCTGATTTGAATTCAAATCCTCCTGACTTCAGGGTTGGTGCTCTATCTACTCTGCCACCTAGCTGCTCCTTGCCAATACAATCTTGATAAGAATGGCAAAATAATATGTAGAAAGCTTCTCAAGAGAAAACAATTTATATTGAAATATGAATTCAATAATGATGATGATGACTGTTATTATTATGAGTTTCCTAATAATTCCTTCCTGCTTATAATTAACTGATCAGTTCTATTTTGAGCCAAAATTTCTTCTTTTAGCTATGGAATTGGATTTTCCATTAGTGGATATTGAATTATGATGCTTGACAAAACTGCTGATGGGTGATAGAGAAAATCCATTGGTCATTTCAACCAAGTATTCTAATATAAAATTTCCAGATGATGCTCGTTTTTCTTATTAAATATCCTTATTAATATTAAAAACCATTAGTTTTGCATCTGCTTCTTGACTTCTGGATGGGAGAGTGCTGTAGGGAATTCAGATTCAACCAAGGGAAGCAGTTGTCATAGCTACAGAAACCCATGACACGTTAGAAGCCCCCAGCATCTTCATTTTGGACATTATCCAGCTTCTCAAAGTAGGTCACTAAATTCAAGGAAAAATTGAATTTCTTCCACTTGGTTTTTTAATTCTACCCCTTTTGCTTTCAACTATTAAGGGATTTAAAGAAACACAAAATAAGGATAAAATTTTACAGTAACAAAATCAAAAGATAAAGAATAATGCAAACAATCATAGTTAAGAACTTGACTCAGTGGACTTTCTTAAAGTGTGCATTGTAAATCCATTTTTAAAAAAAATATTTATTTTTGTTTTCAACATTCACTTTTATAAGATTTTAGGTTCTAAACATTTTCTACTTCCTTCCCTTCCCTCTCCCCAAGACAGGCTGTAATCTGATATAGGCTATACATGTACAATCATATTCAACATATTTCCACATTTGTCATGTTGTAAAGAAGAATCAGAATCAAAGGGAAAAACCACGAGAAAGAAAAAAAAGGAGAGAAAATTGTATGTTATTTCTCTGGATGGGGACAGCATTTTCCACCTTTAGCCTTTTGGAATTATCTTAGGTCATTGCATTGCTGAGAAGAGCTAAGTCTGTCAAAGTCAGTGATTGCACAATGTTGCTGTTACTGTCCAGGGTTCTGGTTCTGCTTACTTCCCTCAGTAGTATGATTACATTCTAAAAGAAAAATCTAATAAAGCAGCCTAGATTAATGTACAGAGCACTGGATTTTGAGTTAGGAAGCTTAGGTGTTACTTCATCTCTTTTACTATTTATATGACTTGAACATAACTTAGAAAATTCATTAGAATTTTTATTCCATGATTAACAAATACAAAATAAAACAAGCCTTCCCATATATCTAGTAGAACAGAAAGAGGATTGTACATAAAACTAAAAATCTCTGTTATGAGTAGTTTGTGTGGAACAGACCATTTCACCTCTCTGAGGCTTACTTTCCTTACCTGGAAAAATAAAGAGGTTCAATATTTTATGATATGATGTATACTATGATCTGAACAGTCATGCTTCTCAAATGGTCACTGTATAAAATAGCAGGGAGCTTATGAGGTTCATTAGTAGGGGGTTAACATGGTCAGACTTGTGCTGTGGGAATATCATGTTGGTAGTTGTTATGGGGTTGGATTCTATGGGGAAGAAACAATTAGGACCCTATTGTCTATGAGGGTAAGGACGGTCACAGTCAACGGTCTGGTCATCGTAAACAGGAGTACAGTTACACCTGGTTGCAACAGAGAATACAGGAGCAAGATGATGAAAAGACTTTCCCTAATTGGTTTCTGAGAAGATGAGTAGTCAATGCACAATGGATGTGAAAGGGATAACCTGAATGCAACATTTCCTGATTTGTCTTTAGGATGTTCTTGCCTCTTTGCTGGCATCTTCCTCTTTTTTTTTCAGTTTTCTAAGAATGTTTGCTCTTGTTCTGTTGCTTCTTATGATTTATCAAAACCCAATCTTAGTTCGCTCCTATCATCTACCTTCTCTGCTCCTATTCCGGTGCTGTTGATGAACTTGGTGAATGCACTACGATGCTAAACTGGCCAAATCAAGGCAAGTCAACACACACTGTGCTAAGGACTGGGAGTACCAAAGTGAAAACAGTGTCTTCCTCAGAGGAGCTCATAATCTAATGAAGGAGACAACCTGCAAACAATTATTTACAAACAAGATATAATCTCAGAGGGAAGGCACTGCCGTTAAAGGAGAATGGAAAAGGCTTCTTGCAGAAGGTGGAATTTTAATTGAGACTTGAAGGAAGCCAGGAGGAAGGTATGAGGAAGGAGAGTATTCTCGATGCATGGAGAAATAGCAGTTGAAAATGCAGAGTGTGTGGAGTGAGGAACGGTAAGGAGACCAGTGTCACTGGATTTTTGAGTATGTGAAGTATAAGTACAGTATAAGACATTTATAAGAAAAAGGAGGGGCCAGGTTATAGGAGATTTTAAAAGCAAAGCAGAGGATGTTCTATTTAATCCTGGAAGTAACAGGGAGCCACTAGTTTATTGAACTGTGTGTGAGGGATGATATGGTCCATAATACATTTATGTTAGTCTCAACTGCTGCTTTATGTTTCTTCCTTTTTTCTTCTTTAATTGACTCCAATGCAATCCTCATATTGTCTATTTCCAGTTTTGTCTTCTTCCATCATGGATTACATACCAACCTTTCCCAGCTCTCTCGACTGAGGTCCCTAGTTCCTACTTTATAGATAAAATAAGTTATCTACCATGGTTCCCTCTTTAGGTTCTCTGTCTCAAAACCTCTAAATCATCCTCATCCTCTCCTTCCTTGCTCCAAGAATTGGTCCTTCTCCTTGCCAAACTCAGTCCTTCTACTTGTACCTTTTTGGGATAATTGCACATTACCTCTCACGCACTGCATTCAAGCCAAAATGCCCTACTGCCTACTCCTCATGCATGGTTTTCAAATCCCTCCTCTGTACCTTTGTATATGCTGTCCTCTATGTCTGGAATACTCTTCCTTCTCACTTCTATGAATTTCTGTCTTCAAGACTCAGCTCAAATGCCATCTCTTTCAAGAGACTTTCTGTGAACCCTCAATTTGTTGGTTCTTCCTCTTGCCATCTAAAGAACTTTGTATATCTTAAATTTGACTTTCCTTTGCACATATTTATATTCCCATAGAAGGTAAGATCTTTGAAAGAAAGAACTAGTTTCACTTTTGGCTTTCATCCCTAGTGCCTATCAAAGTGTCTCCATAGGGTAGGTACTTGATAAGTGTTTAATTGAATTGAATTGTTCTGGATCTCTTCCCTTCTCATCTCCTTAAAGGAATTTCCACTGAATCATATCTTCTCTTTCATCTTCAATCTCTTCTTATCTACTGATTCTTTCCTTGGAGCTTACACATATTCCCCTATCTCCCCCATCCTTAAAAAACAAACAAACAAACCTTCATTTGACTCTGCCAGGACATCAAACTTACCATAGGTACTCTTCTGGAAACAAGAAGAGGCCATTAAAGATTCAGAAGCAGGAATCATGGTTCATAGTATAGGAAAATTATTTTTGATATCTTTGCAAAGACCAGATTAGAGCCGTTTGGCATTTAAGATGTTTCATGATCTGGTTCCAGGCTACCTTTTGAGACTTGTTTCGCATGCTCTCTGTTTTAGCCAAACAGGAATTTGCTGTTCCCCATAAATGGCATCCATTTCTCATCTCCAGTGCCTCATCCCAGACTGACTTCCATACCTAGAATCCCTTCCCTCCTTCTCTCTGCCTCTCAGAATCCTTAACTTCTTTCAAGGCTCAACTCCAGGTGGCATATATAATTGGAAACCTTTTCTGACACCTCTAATTTTTAGTGCCCTTTCCCTCATCACACGATGTATTTACTTATCTGTATATATTGTAGTTTCCACCCCTCCCCATCCCCAGAAGAATATAAGCTCCTTGAGGGCAAGGATTGTTTTTTGGTGTTATTTTTGTATTCCCAGCACCAGGACTGTATTTTGTACATAGTAGGCACTTCATACTTGCTTATTAAATTGAACTGAGTTGAAGTACAAAGCCAGCTGTGACACTTTTCATGGCACCATCTGGATGAGACAGGATATGTCTCTGGTGTAATCTAGAAATCTTTCTGGACTGTGTACAGCATGCAAACTTGGACCAGTACAACTGGTGTCCATTCCTGCAGATGGTTCGTTCTTTTGAACTGGCCTCTGTTAGCATATGTTCCTCCTCATTCTCTCCCCCTTTCCCTTCCTTCTTGCAATTTGAATACTTTGGCTGGTATTTTAAGTTTCCTCCAGTACATTATGTCTTATGCCCTAGGATAGAATACTGCCAAGTAGAATTTAAAATTAGAAAGAATTTGAAGGATTCTCTGGTTAGATGATTATTTCCTGTGAGCACATGGCCATCTTGTGCTGTGCAGTAAACCCAGTCTCTACCATCAGATGTCATGCATGGATGAGAGAATGTTCTTCTGAAGCAAATACTTTTAAATTTAAGGATCTTTCTACTCCAACCTTGCTTAGCACTTTGCGTCACATACATTTGATGCACTTATTATAAATTATAGGTTGTTTTTTTTTTTTTCTTCATGTATTATAAGAGGCAGTAGGACCTGATAAAGTGCTGGGTTTGAAGTCAAATTCCACCTCTGATATTTTGTACATCTGTGACCTGTCCGAACCACTTAGGATTATAAGATTATATATATATCTAGATCTGGAAAGAGGCTTAGAGACCATCTAGTCCTAGTCTAGTTCCCTCATTTTACAGATGAGGAGACTAAGGTGAAGTAAGGTATAGTGACCTACCCAAGGTCATGCAGATATTAAGAGTTTATCCTTGTCATGCTGATGGCATCCTCTCATCTTAACTTCCTATTGCATAGTAAACTCCAAGGGAAAGTACATCAGGTCAAAGCTAATCTTTGTAACTTCTTCAGTGTCTAGCATAGTGTTTTTTCACATAGTTGGTGCTTTATAAAATTTCACAATAGAATGAATGCTTTCTGAGATCAGGAACTGGATTATTTTTGTCTTCATATGCCCATCTAATGGCACAGTACGTAACATATAATAGGCATTTAAATTCTTGCTGAATTTTGAATTTGGTTGAGTTGAGTTAAGCTTGTTTTGAACCATAGAAATCTTAAGCCTTAGACATCATTTATCTGGGGCCAAAGCCCCAGACAAATAACTTGCATCACTTTCTGAAGGGAACTCTCCTGGCACTTACGTGTTATATGACTTAAAGGATGTAATACAAGGGTAACATGCTCAGAGATGAGATGGTTAATAAATTTTCAAGGGAAAAGATCAAAAGAAAAATGTCACTCAAGTGAGGAGAACTTCCCACTGATCAAGGCAAGGATAACCAGTTTCTGTCTGCATCCTCTTTGTTGTTTATTCTGTTGGTGAAATGTGACCCAAATCTGGTAAAACTTTTGCTGTGATCATGCTTTAGGAAATGACAGTATCACACGCAACAGTCCAACCATGCAAAGGGCTAGTGGAAATTCCCAGGGCTTTTATCTCTGCCAATAGCTGCATTCCTAACTAGAGGTTTAATAAGTAACTTTATTGTGGAAAGGAGAAAGCACCATCTTGATAATTTTTTAATCAAGGCCTCACTATAAACATTCTGGTCTGTAAACAAATTTGTCACATATGAGGTTCTGAAATTCAATAACAGGGTTTAGAGTTCCAAATATATCTTTCTGGTGAGTGAATTTGTATTGTGGGAAAGGATAAAAGATAATTTCCTGCTTATAAAGCTTCCCAGTTGCATATTGAAAGGGGAAGGGAATAAGGAAATATTTTTTTGTTTGTGCTAAACTGATGCAGATTTCATAGGATAGCTGGCCAGAACAGCTAATAAATAGCTTGAGGTTGTCCAGCACTTTTAGAGTATGCAAAATGCTTTTCATAGCCATTGTTTATTTTGATTCTCCTGGGAACCTCTTGTGACTGGCCAAGACAGGTGATAGCCCATTTCCTCTTATGGTTCACTGGGGAATGAGGGTCCCTCAACAGGTATGCTCAGTGAACTCTGGGGTAGGGAGTAACCTGGGCTAATTGCACTGGGAACCAGAATGGACCTAAGATTGGCAAATCCAAGGGGGAAAAGGGCACCCTCCCCTATGATGGTGACTCAGGAAAAGTTGTACTTACCCACATTAGGTGTAGCTCTGTTGGCAAGCCACTGACCCTGTCTGATTCTCATCTATAAAATTAGGGGGTTGGACAAGGACTAGATGACCTCTGAGCTTCTTTCCAATTCTAGATGTATGTGTTATCTTGTGAGGGGTTGCTAGGTGGTGCAGTGGATAGAGTGTCTGGCCTGGAGTTAGGAAGACTCCTCTTCCTGAGTTCAAATCTGTCCTCAGTCACTTACTAGCTGTGTGACCATGGCCAAGTCACTTCACCCTGTTTGCCTCAGTTTCCTCATCTGTAAAATGAGCTGAAGAAGGAAATGGAAAACTGTTCCAGTATCTGTGCCAAGAAAACCCCAAAATGGAGTCACAAAGCACTGGACACAACTGAAACTAACTGCATAACAAAATGATCTTGTGATCCTAAATGGTTTGGACAGGTCATAGACCTAGTAAGTGTCAGAGGTATAATTTCAAACTAGGCCTTCTTAACTCCTAACCCAGTACTCTATCAGCCCCCACTGCCAATTAAAACACATGCAAAGAAAACAATAATAAATAATAAGTACTTATTCATAATTAGAGATATGTGAAGCAAAGTGCCAAGTAAGGTCTGAGTAGAAAGATCCTTAAATTTAAAAGTATTTGCTTCAGAAGAACATTCTCTCATCCATGCATGACATCTGATGGTAGAGACTGGGTTTACTGCCCAGCCCAGGATTCCCATGTGCTCACAGGAAACAATCATCTAGCCACAGAATCTTTCAAGACGAGTGTTATTATCCTGGTTATCCAGGTAAGGAAACTGGGGTGCACAAAGTTAAAAGGCCAGATAATCGGTTTGGGTTGACTCCAGACTAGGATGCTGCTCAGCTCCCAGCCCCAAGCTCCTCTTCCTTTCAGTTCCAAGCCCTGGTGTGTGTTCCTTTACAACACACTTCCTCAGTGGTCAAGTCCCCTGAAAGGATCATGACCTTGGACAAATCACTTAACCTCTCTTGGCCTCAGTTTCTTCATCTGTAAAATGAAGAGGTTAAACTAGGCAGCTCTGAGACCGCTTCTGACTCTAGAACTGTGAGTCTGTAATTCTATGCGAATCATATTCCAATTAGATGAATACTCTGGTTGGGAGAAACAAACACACAACATAAGAAAAAAACAGAACAGTCACTGAGACGTTGAGGAGCCCTGATAAGATTTAGAAAATAAAATTACCAGAAATATACCTTCTTCCTCTCAGTGGAGCTGGGGATGATGGATATAGAATTCAGAATGCATCATCAGATGCTGCTATTAGTTGGCTTTGTGTACATATATATATATATATATATATATATATATATATATTATATATGCTATGAGATGATTTGATAGTGGGAATTATAAGTAAGTGAGGAAAATGACCATGGGATGTGAACGAAAGACAACAATGAAACCTAAAAAGAAAGAATAAATGGCAATAATTTAGAGATCATTAATGCCAGATCAAATGTAAGTTCCCAAGCAAATAATATCCCTACTCCTAGGCATAAAAGGGTTATTAAAAAAAACTAATTTTGTTATAAGACAGTACCTGGCACATAGTAGCCTCTTCATAAGTGTTTATTGAATTAAATTATGGAATTTAATCAACACCTTCTTGCTACTTTATATAATCTCTTATAGAGAAAACCTAATAGACTTAAACAGCTTTTGTAGCCAGGAAGAATTCTAGTCAATAACTTTTCATTTTTGCTTTTTGCTGTTGATTTTTTCATCATTCTGTCCTCCATCCTGAAACTTTACCCAAAACTTTCATGCACTTAGTCTGAAATGTCTTCATAAATTTTGACAAATTTGTCAATGAGTAGGGTTCTGTAGTAGGAACTTAATCCATTCACTTAGTTTGTATTTAAAAATATAAACTGTGACAGACACTTCATCATGAAGCTAGATACTTCAAAGAAAAGTCATTTATAATCAGGTCTGTACTAAGTCCCAAACATCCATTTTTTGAGTTGCCAAATAGTCTCAACAGAAGGCTGCTTCATTATTTTAAGGATCTGAAATTTCAGTTGGTATCCCATAGACTGGAACTTCCTTTATGCCTGGGCAAACAGTCGCAGTGGCCAAAAAATTCATGGCTTTCTGTATGAGTTGGTGGTGGGCCTCGCCTTGCTTAACTTGGCTGATCCTTGGATTACAAACATACAATCCAGCACTGCCCGGTAATTAACTGGGTCAAGTCATTTTCTGAAATGCTCTTGTGTTTTGGCAATAACAATCATGTTTATAAAGCACTCACCTCGCAGGAAAAGAGGGAATGTGGTGTAAAGGATAAGAGCTAGCCTCAGATCCAAGAAGGCTGAGTCCTGCCTGTGACACATCCTGGTGGCTATTGCTCTAACTTAGTGTTCTAGGTGACTCTTTCAGACTATACAAGTGACAGAGAAGGTGCGGATCTGAATTGGTAGGAGTTTCCTCATCTGGGAGGTCCCTAAACAAATGAAATCACAGATCTGGTCACTGTATTTATCGTAGTATAGCAACTCCAATAAGGTAGGTAGTATAAGTATCCTTATACTTATTTTATTGAGAAGGGAACAGAGAAGAAAAAGTGATTTCCCAGGGTTACATTGTTGGTAAATATCCAAGTCTGAATTCAAACTCATATATTCTGATTCCAAGAACAACGTCCATTCTACAAAATTTTGGTGAAATGTAGTTGAACTCATCGCCATGGATTTAGAGTTTAATGGGGCTTCAAAGTATATAGAACATTTCTCTCATTTTATAGATGAGGAGACTGAGCCCCAGAGTTGTTAAAGGACTTGACCAGGTAATATAAGTAGCAGGCTAGGATTTGAACTTGTGTCCTCTGGCTCCCAGACCTGGGGTCAATTCTCAGCTTGCCCTTTTAGCTATGTGAACATAAGCAAGTTACTTAACCTTTCTCTGAGCCTTAGGTGACTCTCTTAAGTCCTAACTATTAAGTTGCAGGTGAAGATTCTTATTGGTAGAAGGAGTTCTCACATATATCACAGATCCTTGATACATTGACATAAAAGTGGACCACATAATAATCTATACTTTAAAAAGTTCCAGGAGGGAATATAGATATTTAAAGGTTTCTCATACTGACAAGGCCCCAGAAATAATAAATGTCACACAAAAATCTGAGAAACTGGAACAAAGGAAGCCTCCCAAATGGAATCTAGACATCCCTGAATATGGCAAGGCTCTCAGAGTATTTATAGCCTTTTAGGGGAATCAGATGATTACCACCAATATTCCAATATTGCATACTATTACTTAACACAACAAAGAAATCAAAGGCAATCAGGGTACCCACACAGAATACAAAAATACAGTCATTGGTTAGCTAGGATGTTAAATAATGTTGTATTGATAGTTTAAAAAAAGTATGTGTGTCTAGACCTTAGTCACTTTCCAATGACTGACCCATCCCAATAGAGTCCTGTCCTTTAACAGAGCATAACAAATCAGCCCACTAGCCATATTTAACAGTGTATTCATTCTGCCCTTAGAGTTCACCATGTCTCTTCCAAGAGATAGGAGGCATGTTTTATTCAGTCACCTGAAGTGACAATTGATTCCTGCATAGATTAACTTCAAGTTTTTCCATGTTGTTTTCCTTTACGTTACTGTGGTCACTGTTTAGTTTGCTCTCTTGGTTCTGCTTGCTTCGCCCTTTGATACAAATATCCATTTGTATAAGTCTTTCCAAGTTTCTCTGAATCTTTCATATGCATCATTTCTTACTATTCAATAATCCTATGTTACAATTATCTACCACAATTAGTATTGCCATTCTCCAACTGATGGACACCCACTTTCCTTCCACATCTTTGGCACTACCAAAAATGCTCCTACAAATATTTTTTTGCTTATGGGACCTTTCCTAAAAATCTTTGACTTTTCTGGAGTATATGCCCTGTAATATATAAGATTAGCATGTTTTCAGAGTGGCTATTGGTACCATTAAAAAAAGCCCCCTAAAACAAAACATAGCCTGCATGGTGTTTCAGCAACAGTAAATTTCTTTAGGTAGACATGACATTGCTAATGTTTCCTCTTTCTCTTTTTCTTTTATTTGCCCAGCATAGCTAACTGGCCCTTTAATTGATTTTTAGAATCAATTAAAATATTCTAAATGAATTTGAAACCAGTTAAAAATCTATTAAATTTATTTAGAATAAATGAAAGCATATCTGTTTTTCAATGACAGCTGCTTTTTGAGATAATGTACAGAAAGCTAAAAAATGTCCCAATCCTAATGCAGTTGCTTGCAGGAAAGGAATGTTTCCTTGTCTTGGCTAGTGCTAAACACTGGATCATAGATTTAGAGCTGGAAGGGACCTTAGAGAACATTGAGGTGAACTCCATTTTGAATATGAGGAAACTGGGGTAAAGAGAAATTAGATAATTTCCTCAGGGTTATATAGCTAATTAGTTTCTGAGGTGGAATTTGAGCCCAGGTCTTTCTCTTATATCCTAAGTCAGTAGTCTTAAAATAAATCCTGAGTCCAATGCCCTATGCATTACAATACTTCCTGTAGGTACTGGGGGCCTTGTCAGAAAGGCCTGCAAACATTCCACCTCACCCCAGCACTAACTTGGTAAAAGTAGTCAAATATTCTGTGATACTTGGTGAGTATTCTCTCTTTGCATAACTCTTTACTGGGACCAGTGGGAATGAAGTGGGACAGGAGGAATGTGAAACAAAGATGGAAAGGATACAGCTAATGAAATGATAGGATAAATGGTCCTGGATTTTGAGGAGAGGGTAGCATTACCAAGCAAGGGGGCAATGAGTGAATGGCAAAGCCAGCCTTTGGCAAAATGGTGAAGTTGGAAAAGCTCGTCTTCATTTGCTTCGTCCCTCTTTCTTCATTCTTCCTTCTGTAAAACCTGCTCTGTGCTAGCTTTTGGTAGCTCCATGTTCACTCTACTCTCTTCTCCCCTTTCAATACTTGCTCTCAAGGAACCATTTTGTGTGCATTTAAGTCGTTCTCACTTTCCCAGGAATATTTGTATGTAAACTTAACCTCTCATTGTATAATAAAAGACTTCACTCTCTGTGATAGAATTTGGGGCATCAGTAAACACGAGAGGGAACTATTGAGGTATTGATGCCTCTTGGGGACCCTAAAATTATATTGTGAAGGCTGTTACCTATTATGCCTGTGCACAGGGTTCTCTCATATATATGAGAGCTAACAGAACTTCTTTTATATTGTGCTCTGTACTTTGGCACTACTGGTACTACTCTGCTGCCTGCACAAAGAAAGAGCAATTGAGTCCCCTTCTGCCATCTTGGAAAACACAATTCTGCAATCAGATTGATTAGAAATGTAACTTCCCACTATAATAGATAAAATGTATTAACAGAGGAGTTGATCAGAAGTGAAGGTAGGAACCCCAATCCTGGAAGTATTTTCACATTAATACTAGAAAGGATCTTGGAGGTCACCTGGTTCAATTTCTTCATTTTACAGATAAGTAAACTGAGACTCAGAAAGGTGATACCATTTGGTCAACATCACATAACTAATTAATGGCAATGATCATAAATCTTGGTACTTCTTTGTTACCCTACCCTTCAAAGGACTGACAAAAACACTTCTTGAAACCTAAAGGGTTGACTTCAAATTAACTGTTAGTATGGTACAGTGGAAAGTATGCTGGAATTGGGATCAGAGGGTCTGGCTGCATATCCTCCCACTCTTTTTGAATACCTTTTTAGCCCTCAGTTTCCTCATCTGTAAAAGAAGGGAGCTGAACATAATGATTACAAAGGGCCATTC
Source organism: Bettongia penicillata ogilbyi (assembly GCA_023548195.1). Classification (NCBI taxonomy): domain Eukaryota; kingdom Metazoa; phylum Chordata; class Mammalia; order Diprotodontia; family Potoroidae; genus Bettongia; species Bettongia penicillata. The sequence continues at coordinate 21,654,155 of JAJHZJ010000009.1, read as the reverse complement.
TTATAGTCAAATTCTTGGACTCCAGGTGGATGCCTTCCAAATACATGCTATGTATTCTGGCCCTTCAACAGTTACATTCTCTGAGTTACAATGTCACAGATTTTGAATTAGGAGTAATCTTAGGGATTGAATCTAACATCTTTAATTTACAGAGAAGGAGTGAGATCCACTAAGGTTGTTACATGTTTGAAGTCAAACAGAACCAGAATTTGACACCTGGTCCTTTTAACTCTAAATCCAATATATCACATTGTCTCATTCCAAGGTAGCCTTGGTAGTTAGTGATACATGATCCATTCTTGCCACTGTCAGCTAATGAGCAATGCTTGACCAGAAGATGATAAATTTCATGAGCCTCTAATGGTTATCACCAAGGTCTAGTCTTTGCAAAGAATGGGCAGTCCAGTTTTGGATATTATAGGAAGGGTGTTGCCATGGAAACTCTCCAACATCAGAGAAAGTCCCTTTCTTGTTTGCCACCAATCTTTATGCCAACCCTTTTCATAGCAAACATATATGGCAGTGGGGAGAGGCAGAGGAAGAGGGGTTTTATTGGCCTTGATTACCACAGCAAGAATTGTCAGAAAAATTTGCTATCCTTAAGCAATGCTGCATAGCCTTAACTACTTCTACAGAAGGGGAGGATCCATCAGAGCCTGTTTAGGATGGCTTACACACATGCATTTGGAACCCTTCTGACCTGAATACAAATCCTAGGAAAGTTACCTTGTTCTTGTCCAACACAGCAACCCAGCATCATTTACTTTGTATTGCTGATTTTGAATGTATTCTGCAAATGACCTATTCCCTTCTTTTCACTAAGGTGAGAAAAAACCCAGAAAAGAATTACTGTCCACTGTGGAATTAATAGCCACTAGTTAAATCAAGGACCTACTGGGTGGGTGGGGGAAATCTGAATCTTAGATAGTGTAAATAATTACATAGTGGAAATTTGGTGTGATTTCCCATTACTCCACTGCATTAAATCCAATACAATAACCTCATCCACTTATTTGCTCTACAGATACAAATGGCCACCCAGTCACCCTTGCTCATCACCTGTGCCTCTGGTCCACATCCTTGCCCAATGTGCCTTGGGACTTGCTTGAATTTTCTTGACATTGCAAGGGCCATGCAAGCTACGCATTAGTTATTCCACAACATCAACATGTGACCAGGCAATTTTTTTCAGTCATATACTTCTTGGATAACATCCTTAATGCTTTTTCATCTGCATGATTTCATACATCCCAAGAAACAAAAAAAATTCATTAGATAAGGTTTGATCTATTGAGTGAGCTTTGTCAAATCAAAACCATGTTAGAAAATAATTCATCTCTTTTCATATTTGATTTTGTTTGAGTGTGAATCTTACCCTTCTCAAAAAAATTTCTATTTTATTTTGTAGTTGGTTATCTGTGTATGTCTTCTCTCCACTATTGGATTATAAACTTCTTGAAGGTAGATACTGTCTTACTTTAATATCCTCCCCCACTCCCACAGCACTTTCAATCAATCAATCAACACGTAATTATTGAGTGTTTACTATGTGCTAGGCAATGTACTGTACTGTAGATAGAAGTGTAAAGAGTGAAATAATCCCTGTTTACTAAGAGCTTACCTTCCAATGGGGTTGACAGGTACATAGAAAATATATGTAGCATAAATATAATGTTAATAAATACAAATGTAATCAAAGAAGTAAAATACAAAGTAATTTAAGAGGGCATGTACTAGAGTTTGGGGAAATTAAGAAAGGTTTCATGCAGAAGATGGTACCTTAGCTGTGTCTTAAAAGGATAGGGTATTCTAGGCATATGGAATCTGTAGAGCAAAGGGAGTGTCATGACTGAAGAACAGGGAGAAGGCCAGTTTGGCTGGATTGCCTAATTTGGGAGGAGGAGTAATGAAAAATAAACTGGGGCTGGGTTCGTAGGACATTTAAGTAAGTTGAACATAGGCATTGATGAACAATAAAAATGATTGAAACAGAGAAAAATAACTTTTATTTAAGCAATCACATTTTCTTTTCCCAACTTAAATTTCCCAGTGATTTCTCTCTAGGGAATTATGTCAACCTGGCATCCAGTCTGTGATCAGAGATCAAGCTAAATGTTGCAGTGAAGTCTCTGATTTCATAAAATCCCCTGTAAGGGACATTCTGTTCTATTTGTGAGATCGGAATCCTATGCTGGTCATCTCGATCTGTGTCTGGAGAAGGCTGTTGGTGAACAAAGTATGCATTGAAGTGGAAAGTAGGTTAAATCTGCTTAAAACAACTTACAGTGTAATAAGAAATTTATCCCTCAATATTTGAGTCAACATATTTGTTTGGTTTCCAAGAGGGGGCAGCTGGTGAGTTTCAACAAACATTGGGCAATGGGTTCTGGCTTATGGCCAACACAAACAATGAGTGCTTTGAATTGGCAAATGAGTTACTAGTGTCTGTGGAGGGTTCTTTGAAAACTCTGCCTTGTGTGTGAAAATGGAATGAAAATACCACATGACCTGCAGATGTGACCTCCCTCCTGAATTTCCTAAGCTTCTCTCTATTCCCTGAGAAAATGGCATATTTAAAGGCATTGGATATTTCTTTCCTTTCCCTTTCTTTCCCTTTTAATGTCACTTTTTAGGTTGATTATTGTGTCTAAATAAACTTTAATGAAATATGCATTCCCTCTTGTAATCACCAGTGACATTTGCTTCATTGTGCCTTCCATGTACAAGGTATGAATGTATCAGTGTTTTAGAGCAATTAGGTATTATAGGAGCATGATGATTTAGAATTGGAAGGGACCCTTGAACCATCTAGTCTGGTCCTTTCATTTTATAAATGAGGAAACTGAAGTCGAGAGAGGTCAAGTAACTTAGCCAAAATCACACAAAGGGGTACATGGCAAAGCCAAGTTTAAAATGCAGGGCTTCTGGTTCCAAATCTTGCATTCATTCCCATGGCAAAAGCATGCTATATTAACCTGACACAATGTCATAAGGAGATATGTATTATTCCTCTTTTGAGAAAATTTAAACATCAATGTTCCAAGAATTCATGATCTCATCAGTATGAATATTTCTTTCACTGATGCAAATTACAGTCCTTTGTGACCTAGTAGATGAGTTTCTATGTTAGAAATGTCAACCCATGGTCTGCTTTTAGGGGAAGAGACTCTTCAAAGTTAACCTTGATGATTTTCAGGAGATAAATGTACTGGGCGTTTATATACTGGAAGTTTTTTCAACTAAGTGGGACCTGTCAGAGATTGTGCATTATCAGTAAAGCTTTTGAGAACCCACAGACACCTCAAATCATGATGAGGCATCACAGGAGGACTTTGGTGAAGGCTTAGAGAGTAAGTCATTTAAAATGTTTGATTTCCTATAGATGTAGTATTCCCTAGGCCTGACTTCTTGCTCTTGCTAAAACATTTTTCATCCATGTCTCCTTAATTCTTGTTTTAAAAAAATCAATGGATCATTGATTTAGAGCCAGAATGGACCGCAGAGGCGATCTACCTTAACCTTTTCATTTTATAGATGAGAAAAGTAAATCCTAGGGAAGTTGTGTTCCCTGAGTTTGCACAACTTTTCTCTCTTTACCACCTAAAAGGTATGTGAATTACTGAGTTCAGAGACATGAAATATTAGGGATGGAAAGAACCATAAAGATCAGCTACTCAAAAACTCTCATTTGATGAGATGAAGAAACTGAGGCCACGAGTTTGAAGCAGTGAGCCAATTCACACATAAAGAGTCTAGGTTTTATAAAATCAATCACACCTGGCATTTGGATAATGCTGGGTTTCTCTTTCAAAAGGGATTTCTTCTACATTGTCTCAGCTGGTCCATGTAATGCCCAAGTATCAATATATACACAAGGAAACTGTCTCAGAGATTAAATGACCTACTTAAAAATCACAAAAACCAGGACTAGAATTGGGTGGAAGAATTTCCAGCTTGTTTCACTACTCTACACTAAATCTACCAAAAGTCAGGAGCTGTTGGAACTGGCAGGGTGAGCAAAGGAAAAACGCCCATGGCCTTTCATTTCCTATTCCCTACTTCCCAAAAATAAATACAAAGAAAGAGCATAGATCAATTAGAATAAGGAAACAAGTCTTTTAAGGAAGAGCTGAAGGAGAGAACAGCAGGTGGTGGGTGTTGGCTCACATCCAATTTGTGTTGCTAAAAATTATTGTCACCCTTTCAAGACATCACACATGTCTTTCCTGGTCCCTCTTGTCTTCTTTATCATCCTGGTTCCTCTTCTCTTAACTGAGACCCTGTTCATCTGGAAATTTCTTAGACTCTACTTCTATTTCTCTGATTAAGACCAGAAGCTCCCTGAATGCAGAGATGCTCAGTGTTCAACGTGGTGTTCTGAATTTGAGGGACTCGTCACATTTCCAAATGTTGGGCAATGAGAATTAAAAACAAACCTTCAATTTAAAATCAAAGCATAAGTAAATTACAATTGAATATCTATTATATGCCAGGCACCAAGGTTAAATGTTATAGGGTATATGAAAACAAATAACACATTCCCTGCCTCCAAAGAGCTTATAGTCTAGATGGGGGAATAAAACAGGTAAAAAGTTAATTGAGATTTAAAGTCCAGTTCAAGACAATTGTAGAACTATCTCATGACAACACATGAGTAAGCATCAAGTGAGCCATATAAACAATGAAACTATAGGAACTCAATGTCCTGACACCCAATTCATCTACTAAAACAGTCATATCTGAACTCCACCAAAGACTGGAGACACTCATAGCCACAGTATGTGTAAAATCACCCCCACCGGAATCCATAATGAGAATGACTAACATTATAGAGCTGATTTCAATTGCTCTGCAATGGAAAAAATTGAAAAAGGATAATTTGGCTAAAAAACTCTTGAACAAAAACATCACATGCACTAATAAGTAAACAGAAGAATAGATGGATGAATAAATAAATGAATAAATAATCAATAACTAAATGAATGAATAAATAAGTGGCAAGAAGGAGGAAGCAATCCTGATCTCCTTTTTACTCTCTATCCCATCTCCAGCCATCAAGGAGCAAGGCTCACTCACCTTCTGGGATCCAGATGCTGAGCTCTTGAGTGACGTGTGCTTGAAGGAACCACTCATCCTCCTCAAGGAGCCTGTGAGCTTTCCTCCCTTCGCCTTTTTGGTTCCCATGTCCTCTACTCTGGACAAAGCATCTCCTCACCTGGAGAACCTCTGGTCTCACTCAGAAAGTGAGAAGTAGAATCTGAGAAAGCCCCAGTAGGGTCCAGGTTTAGCAAAGAGGGAGATACATGAGGGAAAAAACAAAGTCCAAAAGCAGAGGAACCCTTCCAGGATGGGTAGCTGGGAGGAGGCAGACTGGACCACTAGCAGCACGAGGCAATGTGCTGATTGTAATGGTTGCCTTTCCCCTCCTCCCTAACTCCCCTCCCTACTTGAAAGCTTTCCCCCCTCCCCATGACCCTATCCTCTTCCTTTTCCACAGCATTTGTAATCAGGCTTAATGCACTGCAAGCTCTTGCAAGCCATGGTTTTTAGTGGATGGAGATTTAGCAAATGGCAATGGAAGGTAAATCTACTTTGAGAAAGCAATGGCCCCAAAAGGTTTTGACTCAGGCAAAATACAGGGTCATCAAATGGATATGATTTGGGTATCAAGAGAAAGGTATACCCAGAGGGCAGATGGGTTTCCAACAGCCAGAGAGACTTGCCCATCACACCTTGTTAGAGCTGGAAGAGACTTTAGAATCTAAGCACAACCCCTCCCTCTACAGATAAGGAAACAGACTAAGGGAGAAGCATTTTATTCAATTATTGCCAAGTCCTAGTCAACAAGGACTACAGAACAGGTTTCTTGATCTCCAGTCTAGGGTTCTTCCTTTTACTTCATGTTATTATACCCAGTACATGATTTGTTTTTGTTTTTATGCGTTGATTGAACTTGATATTTGACTTTGGAGTGAGAGTATCTCTGATGCTTACTTGGTATGTGATTTTGGGTGAGTTACTCCCATGAACCTCACTTTCATTATCTGTAAAATAAGAGGGTTGGAATAGATGACATCTAGTCCCTTCCAGTGCTAGACCCATGAACCTGTGGGGTAAGGAGAATATCTAAAATGAAGATTAGAACCTTCTCTATGATTTATAATCTTAGGACAATTTTTTTTTAACTTAGGGTCCAAGTATGGCCAAAAGATCAATAGATAGATTTTTGGGACATATATGGAAAAAAAAAGTGAAATGTGAAAAAAATAAATTGGGATTCTCCTCCAACTCTAACCTCTCTATGAAATTAAACATTTTCTTCAATTATGAATAAGTAATAGTAGAACCTACCTCACAGAGTTATTGTGAGGACCAAGTCAGATACTATTTGTAAAGCATTTAATACAGTACCTGGTACATCACAAGTGCTTAATAATTGCTTGTTTTATTTCTCCCTTCCTTCATAGGGTTGCACAACCAGTGTAGATACCAGAGGTGCAATATGACCCCACACTGAGGTCCACTGTGCCACTTAGTACATAATTACTTTGGGAGAACTTCATCCCTCCACTCCCAAATGCAAAGCATTGGGCTGGATGTTGAGGATACATAAATAGATTTCTTAGCCTATTTTGTACCAGCGACCCCTTTGATAATCCAGTGAAGCCAACGGGCCCTTTCCCATAATAATGTTTGCTGCCTACATTCATAATTGAAAAAAATGTTTAGTTTCATTGAGAAGCTGAAGTTAGAGGGGAGTCCCAATGTAATGTGTACTATAGGAAATACATGAGGTAATAAGGAACATTGTCAGGCTTGTAAGGTTGCTGAGAATGGTCACAAGAAGTGGGGAGGGATAGGCCATTCCCTGTCACAACACTGTAAAGGCTACGTACAGAGTATGAAAATGTATGCTAAGCCAGAGGACCATTGGCAACCTGTTTCAGTCTCTAAATTCAGAACAATTCTTGCCCATGTGGGTCAGTTGGCAATGAATTATCTATTACCTTGTAGCATCTCTTATGTTTTTGTATTGATTCAAATTCAACCAATATTGACTAAGCCCCTGCCCCAACAAATTACAGTTTTGCTTTAGAGAAGGGGATTTGCACACCAGGAGTTCCTCACACTAATCAGCTCACAGTTCTGGACAAAAAACAAACAAACCCCAAAACACCAAGGAACTGGGCTGGGTGCTGGGGATGTAGATAAAACTCTTATGTCAAAGAATGTCTTATGACTCAAATAACTTGGATACATTATGGGATTTTAGTATTTCTTGGTTCTTAGCCCATACTCAATAAACCTGGGTAAATGTATACATAGTGGCCTCCAGTATACTGACTCTGATTTCCAACTTGCCTTTATGTAGGTCATAGTGTTGCAGGGGAAAAAAAAGACTTGCTGATAGCAGAAAAACAAAAATCCTTGAATAAAATGGCTATTACTCCTAATACAAACGTAAAGTCTGCAAGGTATTTAGAATCCCAAATATAAGGCCTCCTCCCCTCTAAGTTCTCCAAATTGAAGTGACTGAGTGGGGGGGCATTTTTTAATATTCTCTGTCTCTATCTCTCTCCTGTCTTTCTGTCTCTCTCTCTGCCTTTTTCTGTCTCTGTCTGTCCTTGTCTCTCTTAATATCTTTCTCTCTCCTGATGTCCTAGCTTCTAGATCCACCTATTGGTACCCCAGACCCATCAGCTATTTATCAGCTGGGCCACAAGTTTATCAGACAAGGTATGTCCTCTTCCTATGCCAACTATGTTTAGCAAAATGAGAGTCAAAACTTCCGTAGTCTCATCTCCCTGGTTGCCATTGCTCTAAAGCAAAGATCCTTTCTTTTCTTCAGTTTCAACCATTGCTCATAAATAAAGAATTCATTATTTCCCCCAGTTATTTATCCCCAGTAATGGAAGAAAAGGAGAATAATTTTCTTAGAACTCACTATGTAGACAAAGATTAAAAATAATGTAATTTTTACCCTCAAGGAGTTTATAATCTAGTCTAGCAGGTGGGTGAAACATATGAACATGTAACTGGAATATGTTAGAATATAACTAAATGCATTAGAGTTTTTAAAATCTTTCTCTGTTATTTAAGTTCCTACTCATTTATACCTCAACTCTCTAGATCTTAAGGGTGAGTTCTCTATATTGTCTTCAGTGTCTCAAATAGTCCTGGATGTATAATAGATACTCAGATTCTGAGTATTTGGTTCTGGAGAAGAAAAATAGAAGAACTTGGGAGTTAAGAAGGAAGTTAAGAACTGTTTCTGACTAATGTGAGAGAATCCATGCCAGTTGATGAAAGCATATGCTGAAGGAGAAAAACCAGTGGAGTGTCAACCTGCAGCCTATAGGATCAGCTAACAGTTCCTTCATGCTAAGGAAGGGAAGATAACCAAATGATATTGAGGCCATATATAAAAACTGATAATGCCCAAGGCATTAACCAGTATGAAAAGCATTTAGCTAGTAAATTGGGCTAAGGAAAACCTTCTACTGGGAGATCATTTCCACCCCTCCTGAAGAATATTACCTAAAAAGGAGAAAGAAAACAAAAGGAAATATTGGCCCCATTGTTTACATTTCTCTATTTGAAGGGTAGAAGTTACATAATAGACTCAGAGGTTGGTGGGAAATGTGATTTTTTTAAATGAATATTTTTATATTTTATTTTTTCCAATTATATATAAAAGCAATTTAACATTAGTTTTTAAAAATTTTATCTTCTGAATTCTCTATCTCTCCTTTCCTCTCCTTGAGAAGGAAAGCAATTTGAAATGGATCATATGCATGTAGTCATGCAAAACATTTCCATATTATTCACCTTGTGAAAGAAAACACAAACCAAAAAAACAAGAAAAATAAAGAATGCTTTTAAAAAGTGTGATTTGATTTGCACTAATGCTCCAGTAGTTCTTTTTCTGGAAGTGGATAGCATTTTTCATCATAAATCCTTCAGAATTATCTTGGATCCCTGTATTGCTGAGAATAGCTGGGTTGTCCACAGTTGATCATCATACAATACTGCTGTTACTGTGTATAATATTCTCTTGGTTCTGCTCACTTCACTTTGCATCAGTTCATGTAAATCTTTCCAGGATTTTCAGAAAGTATTCTGCTGATCATTGTTTATAACACAGTAGTATTCCATCACAATCCCATGGCACAACTTGTTTCCTCACTTGATGGGCATCTCCTCAATTTCCAGTTCTTTGCCACCACAAAACGACTACTATAAATATTTTTGTATATAATAGGTCCTTTTCCCTTTTCTTTGATCTCCTTGTGATATCCACCCAGTAGTGGTGTTTCTGAGTCAGAGGGTATGCACAGTTTTATACCAAAGGGTATAGTTCCAAATTGCTTTCCAGAATGGTTGATGGTGTCATAACTCCACTAATAGAGCATTAGTGTCCCAATTTTTCCACATCTCTAACATTTGTCATTTTCCTTTTCTGTCATATTAGCCAATCTGATAGCTGTGAGGTAGTGCCTTGAGTTATTTGTATTTTGGTAATGAATAGTGATTTAGAGCATTTTTTCATGTGACTACGATAGTTTTGATTTCTTCTTTTGAAAACTGCTATTCATATCCTTTGACCATGTATCAATTGGAGAATGACTCATATTCTTACAAATTTGACTCAGTCTTCTATATATTTGAGAAATGAAACCTTTATCAGAGAAACTTGCTGTAAATTTCTCCCCCAGTTTTCTTCTTTCCTTCTAATATTGGCTGCATTGGTTTTGTTTGCTCAAAACTTTTTAATTTAATGTAATCAGAATTATCCATTTTATATCCTGTAATGTTCTATTTCTCTTGTTTTGTCATAGAACCATAGATCTGACATGCTCCCCTAATTTGCTTATGGTATTACCTTTTATGTCTTAATCATGTACCTATTTTTACCTTGTCTTGGTATGTGGTGGGAGATGTTGATATACACCTACTTTCTGCCAAACTGCTTTCCAGTTTTTATAGTAATTTTTGTTAAAAAGTGAGTTTTTGTCCCTAAGGCTTGGATTTTTGTCTTTATCAAACATTAAATTACTATAATCATTTACTACTATGTATTGTGTACCTAATCTCTTCTACCGGTGTGCTATTCTATTTCTTAGCTGGTACCAGACTGTTTTAATGATTACTACTGTGTAATACCGTTTGAGATATGGTAGTGCTAGGCCACCTTCCATCACATTTTTTTTTGTTGATTCCCTTGGTATTCTTGACTTTTTGTTCATCTAGATGAATTTTATTATTATTTTTTCTAATTCTATAAAATAATTTTTTCTAGTTTGGTATGGTACTTAGTAAGTACGTTAATTTAGGTAGAATTGTCATTTGATTATATTGGCTGCTCTACCCATGAACAATTAATATTTTTTCAATTGTTTAGATCTGACTTCATTTGTGTGAAAGTATTTTATAACTGTGTTCATATATTTCCTGGGTTTGTCTTGGCAAGTAGACTCCCTATTATTTTATATTGTCTACAGCTATTTTAAGTGGAATTTCTCTTTCTACCTCTTGCTGTTGACCTATTTTGGTAATACATAGAAATGCTAATGACTTATATGGGTTTATTTTATATCCTGCAACTTTGTTAATTATTTCAACTAGTTTTTTAGTTGACTTTCTAGGATTTTTTAAGCATACCATTATATCCTATGTGAAGAGTGATAATTTTATTTCCTCTTTGCCTATTCTAATTCCTTCAATTTCTTTTTTCTTCTCTTATTGGTATATCTTGCATTTCTAATACAACATTGAATAATAGTGGTGATAACAACATCCTTGCTGCTATTCATTCATGGCACACATGTTTATTAAGTACTCATCATAAGCAACTCACTTTGCCAAATGCAAGAGCAATGCAAAGATGAGTAAGACATGATCTCTGACTTTTAGGAGATTGACAATATAATTAAGGTGGTAAAACATATATATAGGTAAATATAATAGAAGTTATAAATGACCAATGCATAGTAATACAAAGTCCTACCAAACTTTGTAGTGTTCCTTATAGTTTGCTCATATGTACCTTCTAGATCACGTTCAACAAGCATTTGTTGGAAACCTACTGTACGCCCTTCTCTATGCAGGATATAAGACACAATACAAAGACAGTTCTACATACATTTCAGTGGATACAACATGTTCACAGATAAGTAGGTATAAAGTATGTACAAAACCCATAGTGATTTAGGTGTGTGGGGGGGCAAGGAATCAGAAAGGGTCTCTGGAAGGAGGTGGCACTTGAGTTCACACTTAAAGGGAGCCAATAGGAGGATAGAATAGGAGGATAGAAGTGATGTGGGTAAGACTCCAATAGAGGAACAACCTGTTCAAAAGTAAGTAGATAGAATGGTAGATTAGGGATCTGACTTTTAAATGTTCTTTATTTTTAATTTAATTTTATTGACTCATTTTCTTTTTATATCACACTCATTACTGAATACTCCACCCTTCTTCATCTAGTTAGCTTTCCCTTGTAACAACCCCAAAACTGTTCAACCAAACCAACAAACACATCCACCATGTCTGATGGTATGTTCAATGTTTCACACTCAGTCCCTCATCTCTCCAATTAAAGAACAGAGGGTATATTTTCTCATGTCTTCTATAGGGCCAATTAGTCATTGCAAATATAATACATTCAAGAACTTTATTATTCTTTCTGTTTATGTTGTAGTCATTATGCATGATATTTTATGTTATATTCACTGTTTTCTGCATCAGTTCATATAAAGCTTCCCATATTTCTCTGAATTTGTTATATCAAATTGTGTTTATATGTCATCATGATCCTTTACTTAGTAAGGTCCCAGTAGATGTCAATTGGTTGATTTGTCACTGGAACCTAGAATCTCTATGAAGAAATGTTTCTTCAGATGTCCTGTCATCCCAAGTTGAAGAAATACTTTCTTTTTATGCTTCTTTTGAGGTGTGTTTGAATGTCAAAGTTTCTCTTCAACTCTAGTCTTTTTCTTAAATCAGGAATGCTTGAAAGTCCTCTTCTTCATTAAATATTCATTTTCCCCTTAAGAATTAATCTCAGTTTTGCTGGGTAGGTTATTCTTGGTTGTAGTCCTGGCTCTTTTGCCTTCCAGAATATCATATTCCAAACTCTCTGCTCCTCTATAGTAGGAGCTGCTAATGTTTGAGTGTTCCTGACTTATGCTCTATATTATTTGAATACCTTCTTTCTGGCTTTTAATATTTTCTCCATGATCTGGGAGCTCTTGAATTTGGTTATAATATTTCTGGGAGTTTTCATTTTTGGATATCTTTGAGGATATGATCAGTGAATTCTTTCAATTTCTATTCCACATCCAGGTTTTAAGATATTGGGGCAATTTTTCTTGATAATTTCTTGAAATATGATGTACATTCTTTTCTTTATCATTGCTTTCAGGTCAATAATTAAGAATCAATAATTGTTAAAAGTGCCTCTGCTTAATCTATTTTCCAGGGGAGTTGTTTTTCTGATGACATATTTTACATTTTCTTCTATTTTTTCATTCTTTTGACATTGTTTTATTGTTTCTTGAGGTCGTATACAGTCATTAACTTTTGCTTAACCAATTCTAATTTTTAAGGAATTATTTTCTTCAAGGAGATTTTGTGCTTCTTTTTCCATTTTGTTAATTCTGCTTTTTAAGGAGTTATTTTCATCAGTGAAGTTTTGTATTTCTTTTACCATTTTGTCCAATTATGCTTTTTAGGGAATTCCTTTCTTCAGTGAGATTTTTGTACCTCTTTTACCAAGCTGTTAACTCTCTTTTTATAATTTTTCTCTCATTACTCTCACTTCTTTTCCCAATTTTCCCTATATAATTAATTTTATTTTTAAAGTCTCTTTTTTCTTAAAAAACCTCTTTCTTTGGCTTTCCAGGAATTCTTGTTGGGCTTGTGTCTTATCTGCCTTTTTCACTGAGGCTTTGCTTGTGGATGTTTTCAATTCATTTTCTTTCAAGTTTGTATCTCCCTGTCACCATAGTAGCTTTTTTTTTATTTTTTTATTTTATTTATTTATTTATTTAACTTTTTACATACATTTTCACAAAATTTTGGGTTCCAAATTTTCTCCCCTTTTCTCCCCTCCCCCACCCCAATACCCCAAGCATCTAATTTTCCCTATCTCCAATCTGCCCTCTGTTCTGTCATCCCACCCTTCTCTTGTCTCCATCTTCTCTTTTCTCCTGTAGGGCCAGATGACTTTCTATTCCTCATTAACTGTATGTCTTCTTTCCTAGTAGAAACAGCAATACTAAACAGTTGTTCCTAAAACTTTGAGTTCAAAATTCTCCACATCCTTCCCTCCCCACCCATTACCTTTGGGAAGGCAGGCAATTCAATATAGGCCATATCTGTGTAATTTTGCAAATGACTTTGATAATAGTCGTGTTGTGTAAGACTAACTGAATTACCCTCCATCCTATCCTGCCCCTCATTGTTTCTATTCTGTCTTTTGATCCTGTCCCTCCCTGAGTGTGGACTTCAAATTGCTCCCTCCTCCCGTTGCCCTCCCTTCCATCATACCCCCCCTTGCTTATCTCCTTCTCCCACAGTTTTCTATACTGTAAGATAGGTTTTCATACCAAAATGAGTGTGCATTTTATTCCTTCCTTTAGTCAAATGTGATGAGGGTAAACTTCTTGTTTTTTTTTTTCCCCAGCTCTCCTCTTTTTCCCTCCACTAAAAAGTCTCCTACTTGCCTCTTAAATGACATATAATTACCCCATTCCATTTCACCCTCTTTCCTCCCACTACATTTCTCTCTCACCATTTACCTTAATTTCTTTTAAGCTATGGTCCCATCCTATTCAATTCACTGTGTGCTCTCTGTCTCTGTATGTGTGTGCATGTGTGTATGTGTGTGTGCGTGCATGCATGTACATGTGTGTGTGTGGTCCCACCAACTACCCAGATACTGAAAAGTTTTAAGAGTTACAAATATTGTCTTTCCATGTAGGAATGTAAACAGTTCACCTTTGGTAAATCCCTTATGACTTCTCTTTGCTGTTTACTTTTTCATGCTTCTTCTCATTCTTGTGTCTGGAAGTCAAATTTTCTTTTCAGCTCTGGTCTTTTCATCAAGAATGATTGAAAGTCCTCTATTTCATTGAAAGACCATATTTTCCCCTGAAGTATTATACTCAGTTTAGCTGCGTAGGTGATTCTTGGTTTGAGTCCTAGTTACTTTGACTTCTGGAATATCCTATTCTACACCTTTTGATCCCTTAATGTAGAAGCTGCTAGATCTTGAGTTATCCTGATTGTATTTCCACAGTACTGGAATTGTTTCTTTCTAGCTGCTTGCAAGATTTTCTCCTTGAGCTGGGAGTTCTGGAATTTGGCCACAATGTTCCTAGGAGTTTCTCTTTTTGGATCTCTTTCAGGTGGTGATCGATGGATTCTTTCAATACTTATTTTGCCCTCTGGTTCTAGAATGTCAGGGCAGTTTTCCTTGATAATTTCCTGAAAGATGATGTCTAGGCTCTTTTTTTGATCATGACTTTCAGGTAGTCCCATAATTTTTAAATTGTCTCTCCTGGATCTATTTTCCATGTCAGTTGTTTTTCCCATGAGATATTTCACATTCTCTTCCATTTTTTCATTCTTTTGGTTTTGTTTTGTGATTTCTTGGTTTCTCAGAAAGTCATTAGACTCCATCTGTTCCATTCTAATTTTGAGAGAACTAATAAATTCAGTGAGCTTTTGAACCTCTTTTTCCATTTGGCTAATTCTGCTTTTGAAAGCATTCTTCTCCTCATTGGCTTTTTGAACCTCTTTTGCCAATTGAGTGAGCCTATTCTTCAAGGTGTTATTTTCTTCAGCATTTTTTTGGGTCTCCTTTCCCAAGGTATTGACCCGTTTTTCATACTTTTCTTGCATCTCTCTCATTTCTCTTCCCAGTTTTTCCTCCACCTGTCTAACTTGCTTTTCAAAATCCTTTTTGAGCTCTTCCAAGGCCTGAGCCCACCTGACATCCCCCTGTGGTGTCTGGGGTACTGAGGCCCCGCCCTCCACGTCTTTCCCTGATGGCAAGAATACGTCCTTGTCATCAGATCCGAATGTCGGGATCATTTTCATTTGTTGGAAAAAACTCTCTAAAGTCTTATTTTTCTTCCCTTTTCTAGGCATTTTCCCAGCCAGTTACTTGACTTCTGAGATTCCTTTCCACCCCTGCCTAGATCCGCCCAGCTAGTGCTTGGGGTGAAAT
The DNA here is from genome assembly GCA_023548195.1 of Bettongia penicillata ogilbyi. Classification (NCBI taxonomy): domain Eukaryota; kingdom Metazoa; phylum Chordata; class Mammalia; order Diprotodontia; family Potoroidae; genus Bettongia; species Bettongia penicillata. Next base: position 21,638,923 of record JAJHZJ010000009.1, on the reverse strand, counting down.
TCAAATGTGCTTTCCGCGCCACCGCCTGCTAATCAATGAGCTTTAGTTCTGGTGCTGTGGTGGGGGCAGGGCCGCCTCCCAGGCTCAGCTCCCTCAGGGGCTTTATGCAGAGACCTTCAGGAACGGAGCGGGTGGGGGGGGATCCGCCTCCCAGGCTCAGTTCCCTCAGGGGCTTTATGCAGAGGCCTTCAGTAGTGGAGCAGGGTGGGGCAGGGCCGTCTCCCAGGCTCAGCTCCCTCAGGTTGTTTATGCAGAGACTTTCAGTAATGAAGATCCTGCCTGCTGCTGGGGGAGTGCCGGGCTGCCGCCGCTGCTGCTGCCTCCGCTGCCGCCCACGCCTCTGCCTCCGCCTCTTCCTGCCCCCGTCTCTGCTGCCACCGCTTCCTCTCAAGGGGGCCGAGTCACAGAGACACCCCGCTCCCCTCAGCCAGCCAGCCGTCTCTCTCACTGACCTGTAGCTTCTGTGGGCGGAGGGACTTTCCCGGCTGCCGGAGCTTCCGTCTCTGAAGCCTGCTCGGGTCAGCTTCTCTGGGGCCGTGGCCAGGGCAGCGCTGGGGGTGGGGTCCACTTTCCGGAGTGTGACGGACCCTGGGGATGGGTCTCCAGGGCTCCCTGGAACGGAAATCTCTTCCACTCCATTTCTGCACACCTTGTATTGACCCAGAAGTTATGGGGGTCTCTTTTTACATTAATTCTATGAGCTTTGGTTTCGGAGCTCGTAAATGTGCATCCTTCTACTCCACCATCTTGGCTCTGCCCCCCTCCCATAGTAGCTTTTAATGACCAGGTTCTTTTTGTTGTTGTCTGCTCATTTTTTTCCAGTCTGTTTCTTGATATTGAACCTTTTTTTAGAGTTAAGCTCTACTCAACTGGGGTGGGAGGAGATCTTTATCCCAAGCTTCAGGTTTTTCCACCTTACTGTTTTCACAGCTAGTTCTGGGGGTCTGTAAATTTTCACTGCTTTCAAGTTGATGTGACCCAAGGAGACATGCATTCATTACTCTCCTGGTCTATGCTTAGGTCCTTACCCAGGTAGGGGCTTTACTCCCTTGCAACCACAAGTGCTAGCCCTCTTCTCCACCTTGGAACCACTATCAGGGCCCCTATACTCTCTCTGCCCAGGAACTGTGATCAGAGTCCTTCTGTGGTCATTGTGAACACAGCACTTCTCTCTACCCTAGAACTATGACCTAGAACTGGGTAATGGGCAGTGAACTTGCCAAACAGTGTTCTGTCCTGCACCTAGTCAATACGAGGGTCCCCTTTAATCTCTTTCTGATCAGGTGTCCAATCCCCATGTTCCCTTACTTAGCTCTTAGCTATAAGACCTCCAAAACTGCTGCTACTGCAGTCTCCAAGACAAACTACTGATGTTTCTGGCCAGCTGCACTTTGCGCCAGCCTCTCCTTCAGTGCCATGGACCTTTCCTTCCTATGTTTCTAGGTTGTCTTGGGCTGGAGAAATATCTCACCTCAATATTTTGTTGTTTATTCTGCTCTAGAATTAGATTTGCTGCATTATTTCAGAGTTGTGGATGGGAACATTGGGAAAGTTTGGCTGGAATACTCCTTCTATTCTACCATTTTGTCTCTGCCCCTCGGCTTGCCATGATTCTGGAAGAAAGCATCAAACCCATTAGATCCTTGTCCAAGTTACAGTTTGAAAGAGCTTATGGAATGAACTACCTAATGGTGACGGTTGTACAGCATTTCAGTTCTCTTACGATTGAGTGCCTAAGCTGCTGATTCAAATCAGAAGATGCAAAGCATCTGATCAACCATATATACTCAATGTCAAAATTCACAGAATTTCCCCAGCCAGTACCTCATAATGTTCCAAACTGAGGCCTGATTTTTTTACCAGATACCTTGTCTGAGGACCAGCCTCACCTAGTTTGTAGAATTTCATAAGCAGGTTAGTCATTCAGCAGTGATTTTTGGGAGGATAATAGAATCTCTCATAGGCCACCTACTAAGTAATAAAGTAATTGTTGTTTGTGTTGGAGGAGGGAATAATCACATCAGTGAAAACATGGATCATTGAGGCATTGAAATACTGAAATATGGATGATAAATTAAAGGCTGAGTGCTCAAATTGGAAAGTACTCTAGTAACATTTGAAACCACTAAAAATATTTTATTAAAACCAATTGTGGAGGTCACTGCTTATAATATTCAAGAACCAATAAATAAGTACAATTGACTTTTTCTTCTTCTTCTGGTAAGTGATGGGTGATAATCTTGTTCCTCACAGATTTGATGCCTTCACTTTCCCCTCCTCCAACCCTAAGATCCTCCAGGAAAGGATATCTTAGAAAATAGAATGCAATTTACACAGGTTGTAGATTTCTAACACACTGATGACAAGAAGAAAGATAGAGCATGCTATTACAATATCTCACACTATCATCATTAACTACTGAATGTTAACCAATTAAAAGTACCGCACTGAGGTTCCCAAAACCACCCCAAGAAGCAAATCCTTTATCTTCTTACCAGTGGGAAAACATATGGTAGCCAAAGGCAACATTGAATAGAAATTTATTTACAAAATCTTGTGTCAAAAAAAAAAACAATAGGAGAAGATGGTAGAAAATTATAAAAATATTATCTCACAAAACAAGGAAAAGCTATGGAAGGAAAATCAGGTTTGAAGAAGGTTTGGTATGAGAAGCAGCTAAGCCATATCATTCCAAGAGCTTTTATTTATTTTGAAATAAATTTTATTTATGACTTTTCTTTTTATCTCACAGATATTTCCATTTGTATTGTCACACCCCTGAAACTGGATTCTTCCATGTATCAAAGAAAAACAGTTAGAAAAGACAAGCAACACAGTGAGCATGTTCTATCCCTTTAGTCCCGAAATGTCTCTTCTGAGAGGGTGGAGATTTGTCTTGTTATTCATTTTCTGGGATCAAAATTAGCTACTATAATTACTAAGGTTTCATATTCCTTTGCTGCATTCTTTTAATTTATATTATTTGTCATTGCATATATTGAGAGCAGGGATTTGTGTTTTTCCTTTTTCTGTATCCTCAGCATTTAGCACAGTGACCCACACATAGTAGGTCCTTAGTTACCCTTTATTGATTGATAGATGGTTTTGCTTAACCATTTATCATTTCATACCAATATTCCCATATTTATCCAAATTCCTCACATTTGTAATTTCTTGCTGCACAATAACATTCCATTATATTTATATTCTATAGTGTGTCCAGCCATTCTTCTATCTACAGGCACACAGCTTGCTTCTAGTACTTTGTTACTACTAGAGAGTGCTGCTATGAATATTTTTGTATCTTTTATTGTATTTTCTTTAATGTAGTGGAAAGTACATAGAGTCAGAGGATGTAGGTTCAAATTACATTTCTGAAACTTACTACCTTGTTTGGCTTTGGGAAAATAATTTAATCTCTTGGGGTCTCAGTTTTCCAGTCTATAAAATGAGGAACTAGATTACTCCTAAGCCTTTTTCCAGCTTTAAATCTATAAGCATACCAACATTTAAAGGTGAAATGGAAGAATTACAGACTATAGTGTGTAGTTGGAAAGGTATCCCATTGAATTCCAACCCATTAGCACAGACACATTGGACACACACTACAAATGGAAAATACACTGGTCTCATAATTGAACAGAAGGAAGAGAACAGGTTAGATTGCTTTGAGGAAATTGTTTAACACTTTCAATGACCCCAGGATGCCTCCTGAAATAAAAACTCATCTTTTCAATATTCTTCTGGTGATGCTATATGGTCATGAATCATGAAACTTCGCAATTTCTGAAGAATCGAAATTACAGTGACCCAAAGGGTAATTGAGAGCTATGTGATGGATGTAAACAGGCTGCAGCACATCACTGACAATGACATGGGCACAAGAAGTGGTATGAAACCATCCAGTTAGTGCTCTAACTTTAATACTTGTGTGACATTGGGCTAATCACTTAATTTCTCTGAGTTTCAGTTGCATCAATAAAATGAGCATTTTGTATTAGATGGCTTCTTGAGTCTCTCCAAGCTCTAAATCTATGATCCTAAGATCCAGAAAATGAAATGATTGAAAAATATGGTTGGTCAATCAAAAGGAGAGCAAGGGGGTAAGATGGATGGCTTATATATTGTACTTCTATATTCACAATGTAAAAAGATGTAGGGGAAGGGTTTTTTAATGGAGTGTTTATGGGTTCATGGACAGAAGTCACACAGGTTGACAAAGCACGGGTGGATCATAGATTTAGAGCTGGAAGGAAGCTCAGAGGTCTAATTCAAATCTCTCATTTTACAGATAAAGAAACTGAGGGCTAAGGAGGCAAAATGATTTGCCCAAGGTTGCACAAGTAATAAGTGACAGAGCAAGGACTGGAGCTCAGGTCCTTTTACACCAAAGACAATACTTTTTCCACTGTACCATGCTGTCTCTCTGTAGTGTTGGAGGTAGGATACTCATCAATGAGAACGTGGATCCTCTGATGTACTCGAGTTGCAGTAAAGATGCCAATACCTGAGCTCCTATTGGAAAAGTATTGAGAGTTTATCTTTCCAGGTTCAATAACTGGATAGTCTGGGGAGAAATCTTGAATGGCATTCAGAAGTGCCTTTTAAAACACAATAAAACCTTGTGGTTTCATAGGACATTTTTATAACCTGGAAATTTAGAAAATGGGACAGGTGAAATAATGAAATCAGAACCAAAGTGTTAGAAGGGAGCTACAAATCTCTGCCACTATACTTATCTCTGTCCAACTTTGAGCTGAAATTATCAAGTGTCTAAGGACATGTTGATTTAATTTGGAGGTTTTCTATCTTCTCCATGGTGTTTTTTTATTGCTGAATTCTCTGAGAAGACGTTGGTGTATAAATTTCCATTATTTTAATGGAAATATTTTGCAAATGTTTATCATTAGCTCTGAAATACGAGGTCTAAGTGTCCCATTAAGTGATGTTTCTTGTCACCTTTGGATAGAGTTGATAAAACGAACTTTTTCAACTTCTTAATTTACATCTTCAAGGAATATTTGTTAGCCATCCTTCCATTTAGCTATAACTTCCTCCTGTTTTCTGGTTTCATTTATAGCAGGAATGTTGAGATTAGTACAATTTAGTTCCTCCAATGTCTGCTTGTTAGTACTGGGCAACAAGGATATCTCATTTAGAGTAACAACCCAGTGAATGTTTTTGTGGAATCTTAAGAACTATGTGATTCGTAGCACCCTCTGCTCCCTTTCAAACCATCCTATCCCCATCTCTGCAAAAGGGAAGGGTGCCGCACAGGACTGATGGTTATTTTATGTTGCTTTTTTTTTGTAGGTTGCTATGATTCAAGGACTCATCAGCAAGTGACAGTCTGCTGGCATGGAATATTATATCAGTTAAACATGCACATACACATATTCCTGAAAGGAGAATGTGTCTTGTTAAGCCTACTTTGCCATGAAGACACATTTCCCAACTCCTAGCAAAGACAGAGAGAGGAAAAAAAGAAAGGAAAGGACTGCTGCTCTTCTATCTATCACTTCCAATGGAAAAATTGAAAAGACCTTATGTTCCCTATTCCACCCTCCAGAAAAGAAAGATCCAGGTCATAAGCAAAGCTTTAGCAGGGTCAAGAAGCTTCTTCTCAGTCATGGCCATCTTGAAAGCAAGAAAAAGTGAGAACTGCAGAAGACCTACCTGAAGGTACTTAGCGAGGTTCATCCTTAGATAACAAACAATACAATGCCAGATCTGTACTTGAAACAATAGTAGAACATGTCAGAGTTTGTATTCCTCTTGAATAGATTTGAATAACTTATATTGTCTCCACATATTCTATGATGGGGTGGTGAAATAGGACCTTTTTGTCTTTCCTCCATCAAGATGAAATATTCCCCTTTGTAACTTCTACTGAATCACGCAGTTTCTCCCCTGGAACTACATAGTCCATAACCAAACTTTCTTACAAATAACAGTTTCTCAAGTCTATCTTCATTTTTTTTAGGATAAAATCACTAGATCTTTCACCTGTTCCTCATATCACCTAGTTTTTTATTTGCCTTACCATTTTGTTTATCATCATCTTTATGTACTCCAGATTGCTAATATTCTTCAAAAAATATGCTACCCATAACTAAACATAACACTCTAGGTGTAGTCTGATCAAAGCAGAATACAGTAAGACTATTACTGCCTTTATTCCAGACACTATACTTACAGAAAAATGTCATGCCATCTTCATAGATCAGCCATCCTTGGCAAAAACAGTTAACAATGGACATATTTTATCTGTTTGAATGATTGGAAGATGTTCTTTCTCTCTTTCTTCTCCAGCAACCAATTCAGAGTTGATCCCCAATGGATCATGGATTGAAGGGGCAACTTTAATTATTATGAATAAGGTAGATCCTGCTTGACTCAAAGTTGTTGTTCCTAATTAGTCATGTGTAATAGATTAAGGAGGTGATTTTCTAGTACAAGGTTGGAATTTCTTGATTTAAAACTAATTTTTTTATTGTAGGAGCTTAGAATAAAAAAGGTGATACTGCTTTGCCCTTTTGGATGAAGAGGGAGGACCTGAACAGCAGTCTTGTGTCCTAGCAAGAAGGCCCATGAGTAAGAACATATAACCTGATTTGAGTAGAAAGATTAACCCAGGGCTTCAGGTAAGTCTACTGCAGTTCTCACTTTTCTTGCCTTCAAGATGGTCATGACTGAGGAGAAGCCTCTTGACCCTGCTAAAGCTTTGCTTATGACCTGGATCTTTCTTTTCTGGAGGGTGGAATAGGGAACATGAGGTCTTTTCAATTTTTCCATTGGAAGTGATAGATAGAAGAGCAGTAGTCCTTTCCTTTTTCTTCCTCTCTCTATCTTTACTAGGAGTTGGGAAATGTGTCTTCATGGCAAAGTAGGCTTAACAAGATACATTCTCCTTTCAGGAATATGTGTATGTGAACTGATATAATATTGCATGCCTTCTCAATAAGTCAGGAAGGGGTAGGATGGAGGGAAAGAATTTCAGACTCAAAATATAAAAAGATGAATGTTAAAAAATAATATTTTAAAAAGGATTTGTATATTTTATTTTTAGGATTAATATTAGGTTTCATATTTTTATTACATAGGAGTCATTTTTGATAGATTTTTCTTTAAATATTAATCAAATAGTAAGTATCATACTAATAATTGTTTCTGGTGGACCAAGTGTTTCTAAATAAACATCTTTCTCTTTTGAAAAAAACTGAATTTTTATTTTGCAGGGTGAAACTTTGTGAAGTGCTCTCCTTTCTAAAGACTAAAAAATTCTGATAGTACTAGCTCCCAATAGATTTGGGCTACACGCAGGCTTGATAAGAATGATAAGGAGGTAGGGACTGTCTTTTCCAAAGCCTCGCTCTCTTCTAATAAGTTAAATAATAATGTCTAGAGAAAAGATAAGGAAAAAAGATATTTCATCTACATTTTAAGGATGTAAAGTTCCGAACTCTTCTAAAACTGTGACTGAATATTAATATTTAAAACAAGAAAACCATCAGGGTCTGACATAGAAAACTCACAGTGAACCAATGGAAGGTGAGGAATAGTTCCAAATATCACCACAAAAGCTAAAATACCAAGAATATAAATTATTGCTCTTTTATCTTTGCAACAAAGACTGTTTCTGTGGTTTGGTGTGGAGTGTTTGTGTCAACCTCCAAAGTTTGCTGGCAGACTCTCAGACAAAGGAACACTAAAGCCATGTTTATATGAAGCCAGACACCAATGTTATTATGTTCAAAGATTTCTGGTACCCATCAAACAAACAAAAATATTACGTGAATCTAATGACCTTTTTTATTGTTGGTAGGCTTATTTGATAGATCAAATATCCTTAATAACCTAGAAACTTTTTAAGAGTTTTACCTCTGATCTAAAAGTCTGTCCTTTTATCTTTTTTCCTGAGCAAAATATCCTCAATAATTCCCTGGAGGGCTAGGATCTCCACTTCAAGACTTAAGGAAGGGCTGCTTGAGTGTGGAAAAAAAGTCTATTTGAGGTTGAAGGAGAAAAATAGATTCATGTGAAATCTGTATAATAAATTATTGCTTCTAGAGTTTTCACCTGAAGTCTTTACAGTCAGATTTTAACTGAGAAAAATAAAAATAATTGCAGTGCAAAAAGGGAAGGCAGGTTTGTATTACTGATGATCTCTGAGATTTCTGACCTCAGCAAGTCTATTGCTTTAATAAATCTCTTGTCAGTTCTCTGGGTAGTAGCTCAAGAAAATGGTGGCAAACTATGGTAAGTGCAAACTGTAGCCATATTTGGAGTCAATGGACCTGGGTTTAAATTCTGTCTTTTTTACTTACTGTGTGACTATGGGTAATAGAGGTTAGCGTGTTTGTCGTTCGTTCCCAAAGAAGACCATACCATCTGAGAAATAATGACATGACTTGCACTTGACTTTGTTTTGAGTGAGGGAGAGCTGTGCAGGTCACCAGCCTCACTTCTCCTCCAGAGCCATCTGAATCCAGTGACCAGATATTCATCAGGATGACTGGAGATGACCCAGGGTGAGGCCACTGGGGCTATGTGACTTGCCCAAGGTCACATAGCTAGTGAGTGTCAAGTGTCTGAGGTGAGATTTGAACTCAGGTCCTCCTGACTCCTGCACTGGTGCTCTATCCACTGCACCATCTAGCTGCCCCAATAGAAGTTAGTATGTTACTGTGGAAAGAGGGCTGACAAGTCAGAGTTCAAACTCACCTTTATCATTCACAACGTGTATGACCTTAGGCAAGTCATAGTTTCGCTGGGTGTTAGATTTTTCATCTGTAAAATAAGTGGGTAGACCTCTAGGTGCCTTTCAGTTCTACATCTATAATGTTATTAGCCTTTCCAGCTTCCCAAGGTTCTACGTAAACCATGGAAGCTGGAGGATCAGCCTGGAGAGAATATGCTTAAATACTTGATACGTGTGCTTATAGACTTAATTTAACTTAGAAAGGATTATATTTATATAACCATCTGCTCAATTCAGGTAGCAGTTCTGAGAGATGAAAATCTTTCAAAACTTAGAAGTAATACATAATGCATAGTAATTTCCATCAGTTCATTTACCATAGAAATAATTTTTGAATAGTTGAGATCCTTTTCTATAATCATCTGTAACTGAAATATAATTCTATGCCATTTATCTAAGCCTTTATCAAGTGCCTGCTGTATACAAAGCATTTCCTAGGTATAAAATGATAAAAATAAATGAATAAATAAGGAAATTTCCAGAAACTTACATTTTACTGGAGTCAGGGGAACCAGCATGTTCACCTATCACTGGAGAACTTTACCAGAATGTTGATGTTTCCATGCAGTTTCATTTGCCCTTCTTTCTTGGGGTACTTAGTGCCTGGGGTACATGGGCACTATTATATTATATTATAATATATTAATAAAACTATATATTATAATATATTGTATACTAACATATAGTCATGAGAGTTTTAGAAAAAGGGCACTATTGGGAACAAGACAGAAGAGGAAAGGAGAAAGCAACAGAAATAAAAATAATATGGTGTTCTGGGTATTTTAGAGACCTCAAGATTTCTCCTTTCTTCCCACCGACATTAGGAGGTTTATCACTCCTACTGATGCTTGAGTTGGAAACTCATTGCAGCCCTTTGGACCTTTACAGAGATCTCACCTTTATATGGAAACAACATTTCTATGTCCATTATCAATGACTTTCATAGTCTGAGGTTTTGAAGTTCCTATAGTGATGCATAATTTTTTAATCCCAATTTTCCCAGCTTCTCTAGACTGATTTTAGAGGACCTTAAGTGTTAATTTAATTTTCTCTTAGAGAGGGTAGGGAGAGACTTGAGCAAGGAGTGACATTTTATTAATACCTTTCCTATTAACTAAAATAAATATAAATTATATATAAACATATAATATATATACATATATGCAACACACACACAATTTCATAGCCCTCAGATATTTTGAAAGTGAAAAAAAGTTGGATTCCATGATTTCATGGTTGTTAAACTGCCTAAAAATGTTCACCACTAAATCCACTGATCAACAATTTTTTTCACAAGAAACAACGTCACATTAAAGATAACCAGAGTAGTTTGGTACTAAGTCTGAGCGCTCCAAAGGGTGGGAAGTTTTTTTGGTCATTGCTTTTTCCTAAAAGAGTAGTGTGGGTGGTACTGTGAGGATTACATATATATATATATATACACACACACACACGTATATACATATATGTATATATACACATATGTGTGTATATGTGCATACATATACACATGTGTATATATGTATGCATGTATATATACATATATACATATATAATATATATATTAAATGGTGGCTCAATCTTCTCTCCTGGATACCACAACTTACTTTCACCTCCTTTTGCACAAGATACAGAAGTAATAATTAGTTGATGTCTTCCTGCTGAGCACCCTTTTCTAGGGATGAAACATCAGGAAGCTAAGTTCAGCTTGAATAATTCAGGTAGGCAGTAACTGCCTGACTGGCTACTAATCTCACCATGGCTTACTTTCCTAGTTTCGGTGCACATAATGTGTGACCTCTGCCACATCCTGGACCGCAATCTAAGCTAACATAGAGACCCATAAATGGTTCACCACATGATGACACTGAACAACATAGTGTGGATGTCACAGCTGTATCATACAGCTTTTCCACTTACTCTTGCCACCAAGTATAGATCAGGTGAACCCATTATCTAGCTCCCTTAAATACTCTGGAAGAAATATTAGTGTAATCAGTGGTGATTCACAGAAATGGTTCCCATACTCTTAATACTGCAGAGAACATTTCCGAGGACTCTTTTGGACAATGCAACATGTCACCTTTCTTCTCATCTGCTATCAGTCCTTGCAATGCCATAGCCATCCTCTAATCCTGACAACAAGGAAGATTGCTGGGCTCCATATGACACTGGCATCTTTATGGCTATACTTACCAGTCAATTCCAACCATTATCCAGACCTAAGAGCTTATTTCCCCAGCCCCAAGTTGGCCCAACTAGTTAATGAGTTTGAAAAATGATGGAGATAGTAGATTCAGGGAGCAGAGAAAACTTGGGGGATATGTTCTAGTCATGGCTCTGCCACTAACTGCCTCCATGACCTTAGACAAGTTACTGAACTTCTCTCTGTCTCCTGTGTAAAATGGAAATAGTTATACCTCCTCTACTTACAACAAGCTTTACTGCGGACCCAAATCATAGATCTGAAAGTGTAGGGAGAGCAGTAAGTATACACAAGTAAGCTTAACCTTAGGGCCAAAGACTTATGACATGAAGAACTTTAATCAGTTGTGGGGGAGGGGGAAGGGAATGGGACTTTCACAGTTTTCTTGGATTATGCTGGAAGACAGCTGGAAGACTTGGGAAAATTTATGCATGATACCAATTCACCTGCTTGTAAGCATGTTGGCTGTCATATTAACAAGTTCCATTAAATAGTAAAGAATCAAAGAAAATTATATGCCCAACAATGAATGAATTATACAACTCTCTGTCCTCGCAGAATCCCACCCTGAATATTTTCCTTTGTCACTTACTGTTCCAGGAAGACTGAATTCCCAGTCACCGTATTGTTCCCTGGTCTCTGTGGCCTTTAATTTACTCTCTGTAGCCTCTGAGGATACTCTTTTACAGCATCCTCTCCTGGCCATTAGGCCAGTACCTTGGAGTAGGTCTAAAGGATTCCCTTTCTAGTCTGGTTGAGGTTTCACCTCTTCCTGACAGAATTTATCCCTTTATCAATAAGCATCAAACCAGTGGTTCCTTTTTACTAAAGTTAAACTTGAAGGAAGGTCTTTGTTAGCACTGAAGAATGACAGAGAGTTTGGCCGTTTTTCCCTAGTTCCCTCTAACTTCTCCATGTTCAAATAAGATAACCAAAACCAGTCTGCCCTTTTTCTCCCTGGTACCAGGGATATAGGTCTTTTACGTAAGATCCCTGTTTGTCCAGGGTCCAAAAGTAAACCAACCAAAAACACCCCCCAAAAAACAAAACAGCAACTATTCTCCAATTTCCTTTCCTTAAGCTCTTGGGTGGGCTTACTGGAATCATCCACAGGCTTTTGACTATTGGAAAACTCTGCTATTTAGCCTCACCAGAGATAGGGACTATCTATTTGGTTCCTAATTAATCAACAGGCATTCATTAAGTGCCTATTATGAACCAGTCGTGATCAGTAGGATTAAAGCCTTGAGCATAAGAACACTAAAACGAAAGTTTCTGCCCTCAAGAAATTTAGACTTTTTAGGGGAGACATGAGTATAACAAAATATACACAACACCTTTTTTTTTCTGTCAGAGAGAACAATATATGTACTTCTGGGGAGGTAGAGAAGGGTCTTGTAGAAGATGGCATTTGAGAGGAGTTTTGAAGGAAACTAGGTATTGTAAACAGTGAAAATGAGGAGCGAGTCTATTCCGTACATGGAGGAAAGCTTCTGCAAAGGCAAGGAGCTGGAAGAGAGAGTGTCCCCGGGAGGAACAATGGATTGTCCTTTGTGCTTAAAGAGAACCAGTGACTTCACTGACTTGCAAATGAATTGGATTTAAGTGAGGCAGGGTTCTTCAAAGGCAGCAGCCTCACTCTCTCCTCTGGAGCCCTCCCATCAACGACAAAAAGGAATAATAACGAGGCATAAAGGAGGCTGAAAAGTATCTTCTAAATCGGCTTGAGGGGATGGGTTCTCGAGAATGTAAGAATGCAGCTCCCCCCAGAAAATTAAGCTTCTTGAAGGCAGAAACTATTTTTTTTTTTCCTTCTTGTACTTGTATTCTCAGTGCTTCACACAGCTCCTGGAACATACTAAGCCCTTAATAAATGCTTGTTGCCTTGACGATTAATTACTATAATCACGTTATTAATTTTGATATAATCCAATGACTGATAATAGTAATTCAGTTACTGACCACTATTTCTCACCCCTCACCCCCACTGCCAAAATTATTTCTTAGGTTTATCTTCCATTTCTTAAATTCCATGGCCACAGAACCTACTTCATCCAGATTCTGTCTCGAGCGCTTCAGTTCCTGACCGCTAATGCGGTGGGCAGGGACGATCACGATCGTAACTCTCATTTCTACAGTGTTTTAAATATGACAGAACGTCGCTTCTTTTTAGGTCCTGTGAGGTCCTTTCTGCTGCTTCTTTTTTTGTGATCATTATGTGGGACTTGGAGAGGAAGAATGAGCAAAGGAAAGCTGAAGAGCCAGGCTGTGGGTGTTTTCACTGTGGAACCAGAAAAGATTAAAATAACCTTTTCTGTTCAAGCCAAAACCAATTAAAGAACCAAGAGGGAGAATGGGTCAGCTAGGTGGTGAAGTGTATGGAAAGCCAAGCCTTGAATCAGGAAGTCTCATCTTTCTGAGTTCAAATCTGGCTTCAGAAACTAGATGTGTGACCTTAATTCCTGTTTACCTCAGTTTCCTCATCTGTAAAATGAGCTGGAGAAGGAAATGGCAAACCGCTCCTGTATCTTTGCCAAGAAAACCCCAAATGGGGTCATGAAGAGTCAAACCCCACTGAACAACCAAAGAAGGACTTTATATTATGGGTATCTGCATACATCTCTGTTATTGGAGAGCAGGAGCTATCCTGTCCATCATTGTATTCTTACCTTCCTCTCAGCTTAACACAGTGTTTTGTACCAATAGGCACCCAGTAAATCTTTGTTAAATGAATGAGTGAATAAATGAATGCCTAGAGGGGCTAGCTGCGAGTGAACAAAGGATATGAGTCAACATGAATCCATCCATCAACTCATTTATTGAGCATTTGCTATATTCAAGATACTGTGCAATATGAAAATAGGTAGATAAAGCATTTTAAGCACTTGTTAGGTGCTAGGCATTATACTAATTATATACTAATATAAAGATATATTAATTCTGCCCCCAGGAAGCTTAGAGTCTACGCAAGGAGAAAGAAAATCAGCCTTGAATGCATTGATTATAATATAGGGCAGAAAGTGATCTTGTCAAAGGAACGCATGGTATGAAGACTTTGTCTGCCTCTCCACTACCTTTACCATATTCTAGCTTCTATTACATGGATTTCTAAGTCTCCCATATCCCTTATTGGATTGTACATGCCTTGAGGACCAAGGTTATCATTTTTCATCCCTAGTGTCTGACTCACAGGTATTATTATGTATATTTTATGCATAATATATAATATATTAATTATATAGTACATTATATAATGAGTATAGTAATAATTAGCCAGCATTCACATAGCTCTTTCAACTTTATAAAGTAATGCGCTTTATAAAAATCATCTGATTTTATCCTGACAACGTCCCTGGGTTGATGCTATTATTATCCGTATTTCACAGATGCAGAAACTGTGGCAGCCAACTGTTGCCTAGGAACCTGCCTAGGGTCACAACAGCTAGTGAATGTTTGAGACCAGATTTGAACTCAGTTCTTGACTCCAGGTCCAGCGCTCCTGTCATTCATCTCATCTCCCTCTAGAAGATCTGGATAAGCACTGGATGGTTGCTGTTGTTGGGTCAGAGTGATTGGACTATGGTGCTTCCTCTTTTCGGAGGGCGGGTCTGTGTTTGCACCCCACCACCTGAGGACGAAGCTCCTACTCCCTCTTTTCTTTTTCATCCCCCTCTTCAGTTCTCTTCTGCCCATCACTACCCATCACTTCACATACCAGGTGACTCCTGGAGCATACAGACTCGCTTGTTCCTTTAAGAGGCAGGGTAATTAATTCTGACTGTCCAGATGCTTGAGATAGAAAAGGCCTGCCATGGAAAGAATGCTTCTGGGTGTTTATTGTTCCCTGGGAACTCTCAGATTAATAGTTTGTGGGATTGTTGTGCTCTTACTACTTGTGTAAAAAAAATCTTTTGTGTTTCTTGACTCGAGAATTGTGGAGAAGAGAGTAACTTTTATCCTTTTTAATTTTGAATTGTATCTTCTTAATACTTAATTAGAAAGTTGACTTTAATTGGATTTTATGGTCCAGTTGGTGCTTATTGCATTTTAAACCTTGAATCTGGATGGTAAATCAAGTTCACCATTGAGAGAGAGCAGTTCCATTTTTGGTGCTCAAGGGAGAATTACATGAGATTTGAATTAGCTCCAATTCAATTCGCCTTTTAATAAGTACCTACTATGTTCAAGACACTGATAGATGTCAGGATGCAAAGACAAAAAGAAACAGTTTCTGCTCTCAGGGAGTTTATATTTGACTCAAAGGATATAACTGTACAAATAGGTATAGGACAATGATGGTGGTGGGGTAGTATCCCAGCCCCTTTCTGATGTTCTGACATAGTTTCATCTTCCCTCTTGGCCTCCTGAGGTGATAGAGGTGGAAGAGGGGCCTGAGGAGGACTCTGAAGCCAAGGAATAGGAACTGAAGGATAATGGCAGCTGGTAGACACAGCACTCCCTGGCTCTAGTCTCATTGACTTTAGAAGCCATGAAGTAGGGTTCCTTTCCAGTGAACAGGGCCTTAAGGAAAGAGGGAGGTAGGAACTAGAGCAATGCGTAGAACAATTCCAGAGCCTGGACCAGATCCCTACTGTTCTTTTGGTTCATGCAGCCTCCACAATAAGGATCACTGAAAGCTTCCATGGCGTGCTCCAGTCTGAGTTAACCATTTGCTCCCCGGTCCACTTCATTGAGAGATGACAACTGTACTAGGGGAATCGACTTCATGCTCTGAGGCTATCATTTGTAGGCAGGAGATGAAAGAACCAAATTTCAACCTGAGAGGCTTTGTTTTGTGTTTTTGTTGTGTTTTGTTTCATCTTGAAAGGGCTAACTAAGAGTGAGTGTGAAGTTATGCCTTGGGATACTTGTTATCCATCTGATTTTTACTATGTTTTAATCTGATTTAGTTAAGCCTTTGTTCAACTTGAACAGGGAGGAGATGGTCAGTGAATACTAAAATAAGTCAGGAGGACCTGAGTTCAAATCTCACCTCAGACACTTGACACTCACTAGCTGTGTGACCTTGGGCAAGTCACATAACCCCAATGGTCTCACCCTGGGTCATCTCCAGTCATCCTGATGAATATCTGGTCTCTGGATTCAGATGGCTCTGGAGGAGAAGTGAGGTTGGTGACCTGCACAGCCCTCCCTCCCTCAAAACAAAGTCAAGTGCAAGTCATGTCACTATTTCTCTGATGGCATGGTCTTCTTCGGGAATGAAGAACGAACACACACACCAACAGTGGATTTGGAAAGGAATGGAAGGAAGGTAGTGGTAAGACCATATGAGTGACACATCATGCTTACCACATATTCCTAGATAAGAACCTGGACAAAGCAGTAGGGATTGAGCACTGAATGGCTGACAATCACTTTATCCTGAGGTCCTGACTGTGAAAAAGTCCCAGGCGATACCACTATTACACAAGGAAAGAAGAAAAGAGCAAACACTAACCACTGGAAAAATTGGAGGTGGCATGTGAATACAGTCCTGAAGGAACACAATGATCCTGAGAGGTGGACATGAGGAGAGGTTATATTCTAGGCATGGGGGAATGGGTGGTACAAATGTACAGAGATGGGAGATGTCAAATTCAGTGTGGGATAGGTAAGAGTTAGACAAGCAGAGAGAAGAGGATATTTTAGGAGGGGACCATTTCATGAGCAAAGGTACAGAGACACGAAGTTGCAAGGTATGATCAATAGATCAGTTTGCCTGGAAGAGTAGTCAAAGACAAGATGTGAGTTAGGCTAAAGAATGTGGAACTTACCTTCTCCATGCTGGTTAAGTTTTCCAGGGCTTGCTATGTCACAGTGCTAATGTTTTGTATTCCTTGTGAGTTTAGAATTGCATGCTTCAGTGATGTTGTGGTGGGTTTTGAAAACATAACTCTTGCAACAACTGAACACATTTAATGAAATCCAATTCTGATGCCTCATCATGAAACAGAGATAAACTTGAATTCTTGAAGGTTGTGCCCCTGAAGCTCAGACGTTAGCAGGTGATGGAAGAACTAGGGCTGGCAAAGGAATGTATTTTAATTTTCAAGGGACCAACATGACTAAGTTTGTAGAGGCAGAAGGATGATGATTTTTTTTTAAGGCATAACAACTCTCTAAAACCATCTACCAAATCACAGAGGGATTGCGATCTCTGTTGGTGGAGGGAAAACCTGTGTTGACAAAATTTGGAACCCTTGAGATTTGAAAATACAGACTGTTATGTCAAAAGCCCTGTTTTTCTTTGTCTCCTAATACTGGCCCTCTTCATTACCATCATGCCAAATCTCAGTCATTTTCTGTCCACAGCATCTCTCTCATCCATCCCCTTCTCTCTATTCACCCCATAATTCAGGTGTTTATCATCTCATAACTAGACCATTACAGCAGCCTCTTTATAGGTTTTCCATGCTATATACCCTCTTCCCTCTCCAGTCTTTCTTCTACTCATCTGCCAAAATGAAATTTCTAGACTGTGATCAAATCACTTCCTGCTCACAAAGTTTCAGGGGTTCCCCTTGTGACTTGACTATAAAATACAAAGCTGCTGTGTGTGGCATCACTGCCCTTCATCATCTTGTTCCAGCCTATCTTCCCAGGTTAGTTACCTATGAATCCCCTTAATGCTACACATTCCAGACAACTGACTGACTTGCCCCTGTCCAGATATGGAATCCTTACCTTTTACTTCCTCCCTCCGTGACTGCACAAGCTGATACCGATGTGCGGAATGTCCCTTTCCCCATTTCTGCCTATCGGAACCCCTTACTCCTTCAAAGCTCCATTCAAAGGCTTTTCTGAATTCTTTCCCTTATTAGTCCTACCAACCCACTCCCACCGAAATTACTTTGGATTTATTTTGTTTACTCTTATCTGTGTACGTGTTATTTTCCTATACAGGCTGCTAGGTGCTGGTGTAGTAGATAGAGCATTGGTCTTGCAGTCAAGACCCAAATTCAAATCCAACCTTAGACACTTATTAGCTGTGCCACCTTGGACAGATCCTTTAGCTGCTTCATGTCTCAGCTTCCTCATCTGTCATGAAAGAAATAATAGCATACACCTCCCAGGGTTGTTGATATTTGTAAAGTGCTTAGCACCATGCCCAGCACACAGTAGGCATTTAAGAAATGCTGACCATTTCTTCTTTGTGCTTCTACACCCAGAATCTAGCATATCATAGGCATTTAGCAAATGCTCATTGAACTTAATTACAATTGCCCCTATTTAAGACCTTCCAAATTGTTCTTCTTATAGCATTGCTGTGTGAGAGATTGTAGAAACATTTTTATTACCATTTTGGTGTTAAAGCTCATAAAAGTAAAGACGCTTGCCTGGGCTCCCACATCTAGTAAGTCAGATAGTGGCTCAGGTATGTGATCAATGGGGTGTCTTAAGGAGATTAATCTGCTGTAGTGTCTGAGACTCCTTTAGTTTGGGCTATTCAATAATACCGCGGCAGATTAAAAATAGCAAGTAACAGCAGGGAAGATGAGAAGTTGAGGAGAAACGACAAGAAGAACTGGAGTTTCTTGTAGACTTGACAAAGGAATTGGCTAGACTTCATTTAAAGCTGTGCAGATGTTAAAAAAAAATACCCCAAACAGAAGTTTGCTTTGGTTCTGTGACAGAAGAGAATCTTCTGTCTTTAATAATGTTTATGATTAACAAGGTAATTAGAAGAAGTAGAGCCTGGAGCACCTAGGGAAAACAGAGGCTTAAAATGAGCTTGGGGTTTGGCAGGAGTTGTCACTGGTTATTTAAAGTTGTAAAAAGTACGTATAAACACATTGAGACTCAAGAGAGAAAAAGAGGAGAAGGCAGATTTTGGCAGGTGAAAGTGGAACAGTGGGGGAGCAGGCAGAAGGAGCTTGGGCTGCTGGGGGAAGGGATGGGATCATTTAAAGCATGGCTCCCATGGGATCGCAAATAAACAAAATACAACAAACTTTCTGTTTCTTGGCATGGCTGGAGGAGTTCTGGTTCATAGAGAGTTACCAGATATATTTTACATAGATAACCCATTTTCACAGAATTAAAATGCAATGAAAGGTGATCCTAGCACAAACTATTCTGAACCTAATTTAATTTTTGATCAGAAACCATTCCTCAATTGCTCTGCAAAGTCTAATCAAGTCAACAAGCATTTGTTACAGGCCTACTATGTGCTGGATGCTGAGCCAAACACTTGAGATACAAAGAAAGACAAAAAAACAAGAATCAGTCTCTGCTTTCAAGGACTTCAAGTCTGATAAGGGAGACAACATGCGAACAATCATGTACAAACAAGATATATACAGGATACATTAGACATTATCAATAGAGAGAAGGCAATAGTTTTAAGCAGAGGTAGCTTTCTATTCTGCCTACGCTTACAGCCAGCCCTGTTGCCAGTGGAGGAAGAGAGTGATGTCTTCAGCTGAAATGAAGGGAGAATCTACTCAATTTTCCTTATTTCTATGAGACTAGGAAAGACAAAAGCTTGGGTGGGAAGGAATCTGTGTACATTCTGTCCCTGGAATTTAGGACTGATTTTCTTGTGGAAATCACAGAGTACTGAGACTGTGTTGGCTGCATGCGTTCCCTGGAGGGCCTAGATGGAGTTTTAATCACAAGACCATGAGAATAGGTTCATGGGAGTCAGAAGTGGAAGTGATATTAGAGATCATCTACTCCAACCCCCTTAGTTATCAGAGGCCACAAACCCAAGAGAGGGTGAGTGACCCAAAGTTAAAAAGTTAGTAGGCAACCAAGCTGGGCTTCTCATTCCACATCTAATAAGCACAAATACAGGTTCAAATGGTAGTGAAGTCTGCCCTGCCCACAGCATTGGTTGGTTGGTTTTGATGGATGGGCTTTGAAACAGAATTGTATATGGTTCTAAATCCAAGGATCCTGTAAACCTGTTTATAGGGAAGCAATTTTTCACTCAAGGAAATACTTCCTAAGAATTTGAGTTGTCTAAAAGTGAAATGAACTAATTCAGTAGGTAGTGAATGAATACCCTCTTACAGGAAGTCTACAAGCACAGGGTGGATGACCACTTGTGGATATAGGGTTGGCTTTAGAGTCAGAAGGAACTTGGATCACGTTCTGCTGCTGACATATACTAGCTGGGTGACCATGGATAAGTCACTGAACCTCTCAGCAGCCCCAGTTAATTCTCTTAAGTTATAAGTATGTATAGAGATAAAAGTATCTCTATATCTATGTGTGTGTGTGTGTCTGTGTACATAGGAGTTGCTGATATGCTTGAATAAAAGGAGTTTCCTTACCCTGAATTCCCTCTACCAATGAAACCACAGTCCCCAACAATAAATAATATAAACATCTTGCCCCTAGGAGTGTTTGATTTGTCATTGCTGACAATCTCTAGATAATCTGGTAACCTTTCAGAACAAAGGACTCTATCAGCCACTGCAAAAAGAAAGGACAATTGTGTAAGAAGTTGGGAGGCCAGTGGTTAGGAGGAAATATTTCATTCTTGGTTTTGCCACAAGATATGCCTCAAAGCAAAAGACACTGTAAAACCTGACAGTGGAAACAGAAGCCCCATCACAATTCATTTCCTTGAATGTGCCATTAAATATGTACCTTTGCTAAGTCACCATGACTGGCTTAATGGAAAGAATTATTTTGACATTAAATACAAATGTTATTACTTTCTCCCCTATTCCCCAGGGCTTAAGCTGTGTCTATTTC
This sequence comes from Bettongia penicillata ogilbyi, assembly GCA_023548195.1. Lineage (NCBI taxonomy): Eukaryota > Metazoa > Chordata > Mammalia > Diprotodontia > Potoroidae > Bettongia > Bettongia penicillata. The sequence goes on along the minus strand of JAJHZJ010000009.1, from coordinate 21,618,251 downwards.
AGAGCATCCTAAAGTCGGATTAAACCCAAGGAAGCTCATACTTAGATCAGAGCTGAGCCAAACTCAACAGAGAGGCCGGGAAATCACCTGTACTAGGGCTGGCATGGGGGCCAGGCCCACTGTATCTGAAGCTTCCTCTAATCCTCAGGTGCCCATCTGTTATTTGTGTATCCCTGAGGGGAACACCTGCTCCTGTTTCAGGCATAAAGCAAAGAGAGAGGATGAACCTGCACTTCAAGCCCTGCAGATCAGTCTAATCCATGGACAGGCTTCATCCCTGTGCTTGATTCTGCGCTCAATGCCAGGTTCATCCCCAGGGCATTGGTAGCATGGGAATGGCACAAAAAGGATGACTCCTGTGGCAGTCATGGGTACCCTCAGCCATAGGCTTGGGTGAATGGAGGCTTCAGCAGAGCAGTGAGAATTGAGGCTCAGCTTTTTGCTTAAAAGGAAAAGAAAGACTTCTAGAAAATTTGGATGACAAAGTTCAGGCTCTCACTGAGGTTAATGTGGAGGTCAGCCAGGAATGTCAGGGGGCTAATTCTTGTTTCAGCAGCTGCAGGAATAAACTGTGCCAGACTCCAGGCCTGTTGATGTACACAATTACTAGGTCAAAGGAAAAAAATGGCTTATTCACAGAGCCCCCTACTCTGTTCTGTTGCCACACTGCTGCCAGAAAAATGTTTGATCTGAACATAATCAGCTTTAGGGAATCTAGATTTCAGGGATGTATCTCAAGTGTTTTCTTAGTGATAAATACACATGCATATGAAAGAAGAGAAAAAAGGGAGGAGGAGAAAAAGGAAGGAATGACAGAGAGAGAGAGACAGACAGACAAATTCAGATGGATTGTACATCTCAGATGGTGGCCAACTCTACCTAATACATGGTGTCGTAAATTGCTGCTTGAATTATTTAAAAGAAAATGCTGAAAGGCTTCCCTAACCAAAATATCTTTACTATCATCCCAGTGCAGTTCTTAGAACTATTACCATATGTAATCATGTGGAGCTTAAAAGAGTTAATAACAATAAGTTAATTTTAAAACTTTTAATTAATTAAATTTAATTAATTTCTTAAATTTCTAAAAATTAAGTTTAATATAATTTAACAGCAATAACTTAAGAGAGTTAATAACAATAATAGTCATGATAAAAGATACTTTTAGGATTACTTAAACTTGAAATAGAGAACTAACTTCCTTGGTTTAAAGTACCATTGCAAAAAGGTTCTGCTAAAATGCAAATCTTTTCTTACCTGTAAGAGCCATTAACAGATTAGTTTTTCAGTCATCTACTAGAGGGATGCTCTCCAGCAGAGATTAATTTTGATTTTTCAGACTAGAATATGGAAAAGGTCCACCGTGGAGGATGCTTTTGAGGAGAGTTGGCCTGGATAGAGCGCCATAGTGGGAATCCCTGGGAATCTGGGAGAAGTGGAGGATGGGCATCATAAAATCACCAGGAGAAAGATCACAGAGAGAAACTAAGACTCTCTATCACCTATAGCATGTTGTATTGGAAGAGTACTAAACTCTGAGCAAAGATCATGGCTCAGTCACTTAACGCTGTGTGTGGTATGACCTTAGATAAGTCAGAATCCAAGATCTGGAAAGGACCCCAGAAGCCTGACCCAGAAACCCCTGACAAGTGATTGTCCAATACTTAGCCCTCAAGACCTGGCACGGAGCAGGTGCTTAATCAATGCTAGTTGATCTATTGATTTCTCAAATTCTGCATGGATACCTCTGGTGAGAGGAAGCTCACTCTCTTCCAAGGAAGCACATTACACTTTGGGACAGGTCTGATAGTTGACTACCTAAGGGCCACTAAGTAGTACAGTGGATGGAGTGCTGGGGCTGGAATCAGGAAGACTCCTCTTCTCAAGTTCAAATCCAGCCTCAGATACTTCCTAGCTGTGTGACTGGGCAAGTCAATTAAACCTATTTGCCTTAGTTTCCTCATCTATAAGATGAGCAGGAATTTGGAAGTGGCAAACTAAAATCTCTGCCAAGAAAACCCCAAATGGGATCACAAAAAGTTGGCATGACTGGTAATTATAACTAACATTTATATATTGCTATAAGGTTTACAAAACACTTTAAAAATATTATCTCGCTCTATCCTTATAACAAGTGAAGGAAAAGGCAAAGAGTGTCTTAGCCAAGGTCACACAACTAGTAAGTGTCTTAGGTCAGATTTGAACTCAGGTCTCCCTGACTCCAGGTCCAGCACTCTGGTCTTTGTTCTACTTTAAAGAAAACTTTTCCAAGAAGTGGAAATGGTTAAGGACAGCACTCCAGAAATAGAGCACTTACTATGCCAAGGCATGGAGATGGGATATCATGTATGGGAATAGCAAGCAGTCTGGTTTGAGTGGAACATGGAGTGCATGAAGGAGCATAATAAGAAATTGATCTGAAAAGAGAGAAGCAGAGGGGGAAGGGCTTTAAATGCCAAACCAAGGAATTTGTGTTTCATCTTCAAGGCAATAGGGAGCTACTAAAGATTTTGGCTTGGGCTGAGAGGAGGGGAGAGATGAGGGAGGGGAGTTGATCTGATCAGATATGTACTTTAGGAATATCAATATGCTATCTGTGTGCAGGATGCGTTGGACTGGGGAGAAATCTATAGAAGCCAGGAAGAGTGATTAGGAGACTATGAAAACAGAGTGCCCTTTCTTCTCTGGTCTAACCATCACTTCTTTCTTCAGCTAATTGCCAAACAGTATGGGCTCAACTTCTCTTACCATTCAGGATCTCCCTTTTCTATATATGCTCCAGTTTGTCTATGTTCTTTCTAAAATATAGCACCCAGATCTGAGCACTTGGTGCTTCTGTCTAAGTCTAAGGTCACATGAGGATCAGATGAGATCCATTGAAGAAACTGGGAATGTTTAGCCTGGAGAAGAAAGTCTGGGATGAGGGGAGGATGGGATAGGAGACATGAAGCTGTCTTCAAGTTCTTGAAGAGCATTCATATGAGAAGAAGACTTCTCCCTCCACCCCCTCCCAGTTTGGCCCTAGAAGGCAGAGCCAAGAACAAACCAGCAGGGATTGAGATGAGGTAAATTTAGAATTAAGTCAGGAAGAAACTCGCCAACAGAGCTGTCCAAACTGGAAAGGGCTCCCTCAATGGAGGACTTCAAATAGAATGTGGACAACTACTCGTCAGTTACATCATAGTTTGGCTTCCAAGTATAAGTGGGATTTGCTGGCCCCAGATGACCCTTCCAGTCCTCATATTCTGACTCTATGATGAGTATTTTGGCTTCCAGGTCACATTGCTAACTTGTATTGATCTTGAAATTCACTAAAACCCTAGCATCCTTTTCAAACAAACCGTTGCCCACCCATGCCTCTCCTAGCTTGTACTCATGAAGTTGATTTCAATCCATGATTAAGACATTGCAACTATCTCTGTTAAATCATCTCTAGGACAGTTGGAGAGCCTGAATTTTTTTTAACATAAACAAAAGTTGGGCTTCTATTTAGCCCAATATTCTAGCCTGTTGTGATCTTTCTGGATCCCGACTGTCATCTAATTCATTACCCTTACAATGGGGCAGCTAGGTGGTGCAGTGGATAGAGCACCAGCGCAGGAGTCAGGAGGACCTGAGTTCAAATCTCACCTCAGACCCTTGACACTCACTAGCTGTGTGACTTTGGGCAAGTCACAACCCCAATTGCTTCATCCTGGGTCATCTCCTGTTATCCTGGTGAATATCTGGTCACTGGATTCAGATGGCTCTGGAGGAGAAGTGAGGCTGGTGACCTGCACAGTCATCCCTCACTCAAAACAAAGTCAAGTGCAAATCATGCCATTATTTCTCTGATGGCGTGGTCTTTTTCGGCAGCAAAGGATGAACACACCCTTACAAGTCATGCTACTAAATGGTGCAATGGATGGAGCTGGAGTCAGAAAGACCTGAGTTTAAATATGGCCTCAGACACTAGCTGTGTGATCCTGGGCAACTGACTTTACCTCTGACTGCCTTAGTTTCCTCAACTCTAAAATGGGGGTGATAATAATAGCACCACCCCTAGGGTTGTTGTGAGAATTAAATGAGATAATATTTGTCAAGTACTTTATCAGCCTTTTTATTTAGTTCTACCAAATTTTATAAGTGCTATTATCTATCACAAACTCTAAGATGGAGTAATCATCTGACTCCCCAAGGTTTTATTCCTTTCTACTTCAGGAACTAGTTGGTTCTTATTGGTCAGAACAGTTTTTGTCCTCAAGCGGCTTACAAATCACCAGCAAAACATTATTAAGTGCCTGCCATTTGTAGAGCAATTCCAGATGCCCAGATGCCACCTTCTTTCCTGATTCCCTGAGTCATTAAGTGTTCTTTCCCAGTTCAAATTAGCCTACGTTTGCTTACGTTTTCATATGTTATCACCCAGTAAAACTTGACTTGCTTGAGGACAGCAATTATTTTTCAACTTGTCTTTGGATCCTTAGCCTCTGAGTCATAGGTTCCTAAGCTCCTGTGTAATGTTATATGTGTGATGCTCTAAGGCAGAATTCCTACTAAGACACACATGAACATTGCAGTCAGGGAAGCAATCATCCTGCACATGGCTTCCATTTGTCCCAGTACAGCTGAAGATAAACACGGCTGACCAAATTCATCCAAATTTGGAAGCAGCTGAAGTCTATCATCAGCATTCGCAGTCCTCCTTTCCTGTGCCCTCTCCCCTCTTCATAGTGACTCCCCCTACCCTGCCCTCCTTCGGTAACACTATCAAAACAAGCAACTCTCCAAGAAGAGTTTTTATACTTATTTACCCTACCCCTCCCTTTCTCTATTTCCTTCCCACTCTCTCCCAGCCCCCCCCCCCCCCAAGTGATGACTAAGTCATAGGAAATAGCTGAATAATTAGAATATGACAATGCATAATGGAATGCTAAGGAGTCTGGTACAGACCACGAGGCCAGAGTGGGGAACCTTTGGCCTCGAGGCTAAAGGTGGCCCTCCAGGTCTCCAAGTGCAGTCCTTGAATGAATCCAAACTTCACTGAAAGGATATGTTTTGTAAAACTTGGACCCAGTCAAAAGGCCACACCCAAGGATGTAGAAGGTCACATGTGGCCTCATGGCCGCAGGCTCTCCTCCCATGAATCGGCTAAAAGAGTTCAGAGAAAGCTGTAGTGAAAGTTCACTAGATGTCCAAGTAATCAGGGAAGACTTCAGGGAGGAGATGGAACTTGTGACAATAGAGATTTCTAAACGTGACAGGGTTTGCAAAGCATTTTCCCCACAACACCCTCTCAAGTAGGGAGTGAAGGTGTTATTAGCTCCATTTTACTGATAAGGAAGATGGGACTTAAAAAGATTCAATGCCTTGTCCAGAGTTAAACAGTTCCCAAGAATCAAAGGCAGGACCCAAGGACTGCTAGTACCATTAAATTTTTGTACTCAGAACCTCTAGAACCCAGGCAGATACACAGGCTCTAGGCCAGGGTTCTTAACCTAAGGTTCATGAACTTAAAAAAAAACAACTTTTCATAATTATTTCAATATAACTGTCTTCCTATGAATTTATTTTAATGCAATTTTTAAAACCTTCTTCTGTGAAGGGGGTTAATAGGCTTCATCAGAATGCCAAAGGGCTCCAGAAGACCAAGAAGGCTAAGAACCCCTGTTAGATCATTCTGCCCAAATGGACACATATAGGTTCTCTCAAATTCTCCCATGACTCTGATTAAGCTTAGACTTGATTTTTAAAAATCCATTTCTTGAGACTTTTGGAATACTATGAGTGCCATCTGCTGGCTAATTTGTGGAATTACTTGAGTACTTAGAAAAAGTGGTTTCCACCTTCACCCCGACATGAGTTGCTGTTTCCTGAACTTGGGGGTGTGGGAGGTGAGGGAAAGCGGGGGGGTGGGTGGAAAGAGACAGGGGGTTCCGAAGATGAGAGCTATCTGTGAGTGGGATTTTATTGCATTTGTATATCCTTTCTCATTATTAGTTAAAATGAAATTTAGGGAATGGACCTGTAATTTTACTGGCTTGAGGAACCATGCCTGATAAGGACGTTAATGCAGGTGGTCACCGTTTTAGCAACCTGGAGCACTGAGAGGTTAAAGGATCTCCATCCATTCAATGACTGAGCTGGCTGTTTTAGTTTCTAAAACAGTGGGAATTTGTTTCCTTGTCAGGAGCAAGTTATCTTAACTGTTGGGTGACTGAGGCAGCCAAATGATGTGATGATGGATATTTATTAGCTGTATGACCCTAGGCAAGTCACTTAACCTTGGTCTGCCTCAGTTTCTTCAGTTGTGACATGGAGATAATAATGGTACCTACCACCAAGAATCAAATGAGATAATCTCTGTGAAGTGATTAGCACATTACCTTGTACATTGTGGTCATTTCCTTCCTTCCTTCCTTCCTTCCTTCCTTCCTTCCTTCCTTCCTTCCTTCCTTCCTTCCTTCCTTCCTTCCTTCCTTCCTTCCTTCCTTCCTTCCTTCCTTCCTTCCTTCCTTCCTTCCTTCCTTCCTTCCTTCCTTCCTTCCATCCAGATCCAGCTCTGGACCCTTCTAAAACTGCAGCATAGGACTTTCCCTATACCAGGGAAGGTGAATAGTAAATGTGTGTGGAATTAGATTCTCTCTTGGAGAGAAGCTTAACCTTACCCACTCCTAGCCTTGAACTGATTTCCAGGGTCCACATTTGCCTTTTCAAACCCTGGAGGATCCAGGGTCTCATTTCTGTGGCTGCCCTCACAGGCAGATCACAACTCTTCCATGCCTTCTTATCTCGTGCCATTCTGGACTCTGTTCTCACAAAACTCCTTTAATAATGTTAATAGCTAATTAGTATTAGCTCTAAAAAAATGAACATTATACAACACTTTGAGATTATAAAGCACTTTATCTAAGTTATCATGTTTGAGCCATACAACTACCCTGGGAGGTAGATGCTGTCACTATTCTCATTTTACAGTTGAGGAAACAGAAGCCATCAGAAGCTGAGTCATGCAAGGCCACACATCTACTAAGTACGAGGCTGGGTTTGAACTTAGGTCTTCCCATCTCCAGGCCCACTGCTCTAGCCACTATGCTATCTAGCTGCCAGTAGACATTCTTCCAAACTTTCGAAAGCAGACTGGGTTCTTGGTTTGTAAATTTATTTTATTATTTTTGAGGGGTTTGTAAATTAAAAAAAAAATTTGAAAAAAATTGTTAGCTGCCTGTTAATATAATTAGCTTAATTTGTAATATCATTGGTTTTTTTATGCATTTAAAAATTTTACTCTTAGAAGGGGTCCTCGGTCTTCATCAGACTGTGCAGCGGGGTCCATGACACAAAGAATTCCTGCTCTGAAGCCTTCTTTTGCTATCTTTTAGTTGTGTGTTAATGCCAGCGCAGCACTTGGGATAGCAATTTTTTATCCCTCCGTCTTGCTGCATGATGAGTCCACTTTCTTTCCTAACTGTATTTGTCACCGATATCTCGAGGGTCATTCTTGGGAGCATGCCACCATCTGCACACACTCGGCGTGTCTCTTTCCTTGTGGTTTGGGCCACCCGCAAATTTCCTTCTTTGGCCTTTGTGGTGTTCTGTGATTCATGGTTATACAGCATCGCTAGGAAAATATTGTTGTGAAAAGAAGAGGATGAGTTTTAATGTCAGGAAGTAGCTTGAGGTTTTTGATAATGCCATACAATTTTAACAGTCATTTTCCTTCTCCTGTTCAATACTGCTCCACCTGTAGTTTCTGCCCTAATTATATTCATTCAGTCAACAATTATTTAAATGCCTACTATATATTAGTCAAAAAAGGAAATAATCCCTTCCCTCAAATAGTTGAAATCTATTTGGGGGTAGTGGTGGTGTGTGTGTGACATAGTAGGTGCACAGAAAGTAAAAACAAGATATATGCAAAGAAATTTGTGGAGGGAGGGCACTAACACCTGAGGGTAATCCGAATAAGTTTCTTGCAGGAGTCAGTACCAAACCTTAGCTTTGAAAAAAGCCCAGTGAAGGAAGCCAAGAATTCCATGAAGCAGAAATGAGGAAAAAGTGCTTTCTGGGTATGGGGGATGGTCTCTGGGAAGACAGAGTACCAGGAAATGAGATGTCATATACAGGAAACATAAAATCAGTTTGGCTGAAATTCAGTGTGAACGCGAGTGTACATAATGATAGATACCGATTCATTCAGCTTCCAGTCGTTGAAGTCATGTATTATGCATTCTTCATTTACCTCCCCAAGACAGTAAGCATTTTGATATAGGTTTTATGTATACCATCATATTTCCATATTAGTCATATTGTAAAAAAAGGAAACAGACCAAAAAAACCCCACAAAAACTTGAAAAAAGTGAAAATAGTATCTTTCTATCTGCATTCAGACTCCATCAGTTCTGTCTCTGGATGTGGATAGCATTTTTCATTGTAAGTCCTTTGGAACTGTCTTAGATCATGGTGCTGATGAGGAGCTGTCATTCAGAGTTGATCATCACATTATGAGACTGGTACTATGTCCAATATTCTCCTGGTTCTGCCCACTTCACTCAGCATCGGTTCATGTAAGTCTTCCCCGGTTTTTCTCAAATCAGCCTGCTCATTGTTTCTGATAGCACAATAGCATTCCATGACATTCATATACCACAACTTGTACAGTCATTCCCCAATTGATGGGCATCCCCTCATTTTGCAAAATAATATTTATAAAAAGTGTCTGGCATATGGGTAAACACTTATTCCCTTCCTTCCCTAATAAGTAACAAAGTTAATATTCAAAATTAACCCCTCTGACTCCTAGTCTAGCACTCTTTCTACTACATTATGAGATGTAGTTTTTGAGATAGGAGGGCAAAAGGTACTGATAATAGGAGGAGGGAGAATCAAGAAAATGTTCATGTAGAAGGTGGCACCTGAACTGATTCCTGAAGGGACCTAGAGATTTCAAGAGCCCAAGGTAAAGGGGAAGAGCGTTCCTTACCTGGGGCCTGTGCAAAGATGGACCTTGGAATGTTGTACAAGAGAAATAGTAATTAGGCCAGTTTGACAGGAATGTAAAGTTCATTAAGGGGAGGAATGTGAAGTTAGCCTAGAACAGAGGTTGGAGTCAGATTATGGGGGTGGAGGTGGGGGCTTTAAATGCCAGACTGAGGAGTTTGCATTTTATACTAGGGGCAACTGAGGGCCACTGAAACTCTTCAAACCGGGGAGTGACAAAGTCCTGGGCTTTAGGAAAATTAATTTGGCAGTTGTGTGGATGATGAATTGGAGAGGCAGAGTTAGGGCTATGGTACAAGCGTGGTTCTTATGTGAGAAGAGAAAACAAAAACATAAGTGTCTATATATGTGTGTATACATACATACAGAGAGAATAGGAGATGAGAGAAAGACAGACAGACAGAGGTAGGGGGGAAAGAAAGACATACAGAGAGAGAGAGAGAGAGAGAGAGAGAGAGAGAGAGAGAGAGAGAGAGAGAGAGAAAGGGTGGGGCAGAGCAAGAGGGAGAAGGAGGGAGGAAGGAAGAGAGAAAGGGAGAGGGAGAGGGAGAGAAGAAGGAAAAGAAAGTTTGGTCTGTCTACAAACATTATATACACATACCATATGCATATATACACAAGGGTATATATACACATTTACCTATTTATTAATGGTATGTACATTTATGTGTATATTTAATAATGAGCATATAGATTCAAAGCACATATCAGTATGCAAAGAACATGGGAGTTCTGAATTGCGGTAAGACGAAAGTAAACCTCCAAGAGGCGTTGTAGGGGGAAGTTGTGTGTCAAAGCTCTTATGCCAATCAGTAGTAGGATTTGGCCTATGAATGGTCACTGCACCTCCTGTGCAAATTAGGGAGGTGTGAAAGAAAAAGATAATAGGAATTAGCTTTTACAGATATAAGCAGTTTCAGCATTTCCATAAATATGCATGTATTCACATACATGTGTGAGTGCATACGTGAGTGTATTTCTACCTAGCTAGACTTCCCTCTGTTGAGTACTTCCAGTTTATCCTGTCCATGATTTGTTTGTACATAATTGTCTCTATTATTAGACTGTGAGTTCCTTGGAGAGGAGGGACTTGATTTTACTTTTCTTTGGATCCCCATTGCTTAACATAGTGCCTGGCACAAAGTTGATGCTTATAAACGTTTATTGACTGACCAGTGACAAACTAAGGTAGGAAGGGGCATGCAGTGTATATATCTATACAGTCATGTTCATGTGTGTATGTGCATGTTTATATATCTACCCACAAGGTAGCAGGCATGATAAGGGAAAGAAAACTGACTGGAGTCAGAGGCAAGTAAGCAAAGCTAGCATTTACGCAGCCCCTTAAGGTTTACAAAGCACTTCACCTCTTACATTATCTTTTTTTTCCTCTTTATAGCAACACTGTGAGGTTGGTTGGTTGTACTGTGTGCTCAAAGAAGACCAAAGTGGCATTGCTATGTTGTGGTCCAGTACAGTATGTCCAGCTGTGGCTGACCAGAACAATATGAGCTCAGAATGCTCTACCACAGGGCGGGCACAAATAATCCACATGAAGATTTGGAGTGGATTCTCTAAATATGCACATCTCACATTTCTTTCCAGCTACTGAAATTCCACTTTGCTTGTACAGCACAACGCCTTCTTTGATGCAGACAACCAAGTTGGATGGTTCTGTGCCAGGGTCTCCCATGCCTCATAATTGAGTCTAAAGTTCTTCAGAGAGACCTTGAGGGTGCCCTTGTATAGCTTTTTCTGAACTCTCTATGACTGCTTGTCTTGTGTGACTTCCTTATAAAACAGTCTTTTAGGCAAATGTACATTTGGCATTTGAACAACATGGTCAGCCCACCAGAGTTGGACTCTTGGTAGTAGAGTTTGAATGTTTGGCAGTTCAGCTTGAGAAAGGACCACAGTGTTTGGCACTTTATCTTGCCAGGTGATCTTTAGAATATTCCTAAGACAATCCAAATGGAAGCAATTCAGTTTTCTGGCATAGAGCTGGTTGACTGTCCAGCTTTCACAGGCATACAACAGTGAGGTCAGCACTTCAGTTTGGTAGGCAGCCTAATACCTCCTTTCTCCCACACTTTCCTTTGGAGCCTCCTAGTGCTGAACTGTGTCTGACAATGCATGGGTCAACCTCATCACCTAAGTGTACATCCCCGGAAAGTATACTGCCAAGGTAAATTAACTTATCCATAGCATTCAAAATCTCTCTATTTATTGTAATTGATGGTTTCACATATGGATGTGTGGTGGTATCTGATAGAGAATCTTTGTTTTCTAATGAATTGATCCATATTCTGTTGCATTTCAGCCTCAGAGCCTGCATTGATTGCATGATCATCTGCAAACAAAAGGTCACACACCAACTCTCCCTGCACTTTAGTCTTGGGTCATAGCCTTTTCAAGTTAAATAATTTACCATCAGTGTAGCAGCTGACCTTGATGCCATTTTCTTTCTCAATGAAGGCATCCAACAACATAGCTGAAAACATCATGCCAAGAAGCATGCGAGCAAGAGAAATGCTGCAGAAAAATTAAATGATTTACCCATGGTCACACTTCCAGTATATGTTTGAGATAGGTTAAATTCAGGTCTTATTGTCTAAATCTAACTCTTTATCCACTATACCTGTGATTGCTAACCTTTGGTGACATTTCTTCCTGCATTTTGCCTTCTTGGTTTAGAAAGCTAAAAGGCTGAGAGGAATATCTACTTATTTTGCACGAAGAGGCAATTTATATTCCATAATTTAACTTCTACAACTGTGCCTGGTGGCAAATAATCTTTGCTGCCAGGGAGGCTGAGGCCAGTGGATTGCTTGAATTTGAAACCCCTCAGGAGTGGCATATGTCAAAACTCCTGTGCTAATCAGTAGAGGGATCTGGCTCATGAGCGGGCACTGCACCCCCCAGCCTGGGCAAATTAGCAAGATCTACTATCAAAAATAATAGTAATGTCTATACTTAATAATTTAAGCATTTCCATAAAGAATCAAGATCTCTTTAAAAAGAATATCATGATCTTTTAAAAATTCCATTCTAAATTATTTAAAGAGGCAACATTTTTTCTTTATTTTGAATCAGAAGCAGAAAAAAAAAGAAATTGGGTGTTTTTTCCCTCATTAATATTTTAAAAAACACCTGCGTTCTCTTTCAACTAGACAAACTCACCATTGTCCAGAACATCTTGTAGGCTTGGTTCAAATTCCTAAATGTCTTCATCTCCAACCTCAGAAACTTGGAACTTCTGAAAACTAAGGAAGCCACATTGTGGGAAGCACAGCATGCAAAAGGGGATGCAAAAGTACATGAGAAAGCCCCAAGCAATGCTCCAGTGTCTGCTCAGAAACCACACCTGAAAAAGTGATGACAACTGAGAGTGGGACCGAAACTTTCTCAGTTAAATCCTGCAGGGGTCACAGGGAGCCATGGTCACACTAGTCTGGCATGAACGTGCCCTCAGAATGCTTTTCTTTCAGCTCAGAATTGGATCATTTGTCTATTTAATTGATATTCTGAAGGAAAACCTATTAGTGTGGCCTTTATAATTGTTTCCAAGTCAAACCTGAACCCAGTTACAAAAGAAAAGTACAGAAAATCTACCTTGTCAGATCGACACAAAGCAATGTTTCCTCAGGCTGTTTTTGCTCACTGTTTACTCTGGTGGGAAAATCAAACTCTGCTCCTAGGAGTAGATTCCCCAGGTTTTTCTACCTAAGCAAAGGAACATGAATAAATACAAAGCACATGCAAAGTAACAATTGGGGGGGAAGTATGAGACTGTGTCTCTAGGAAGCTGTGTGGTTCAAATCCTTCATTTTACAGATAAGGAAACTGAGTCCAAGAGAGGGTCATTGACTTGCCCAGGGTCACACATATGATCCTAATAGGGCCTAAGGCTGGAAGGAACCCCAGAAGTGATCTAGTTCAACCCCTTCACTTTACAGATAAAGAAACTGAGGCCCGCGGGGCTCAAGGTCATGCAGGAAGGAAGTATCAGAGATGACATTTGAACTCAGGTCCTCTGATTCCAGGCAGTGCTCTTTGCCCTTGACTTTACTGTACCCCGCCCCCCCTTCCCTACTCTCTACTCTCCACCCCACACAAAGAGATGCTATGGAAGAGGTAGAGCTCCTTCCTAATTTCCCCAGGCTAAGCCTGATTCACTGAAAAGATCACGTTTCATTTCTACACTAAGCTTGCCCATGACAAAGCCGTCACTCAATCACTCAACAATCATTTATTAATATTAGGCGCTGGGCACTATGCCAGATGCCAGGAATACAAAGACAGAAGTTAAACATTTCTGCTGTTAAGGATCTTACATCATGTGCATATTTGGCACATATGAAATATTTACAAGACAATTTGAAGGGGAGGCATTAACAGCTTGGGGAGAAGACTTTATGTAGAGCAAGAGCTCTTAACTTGTGCTCCACCGACCCCTCAAAAGGTCCATGGATAAATTTCAGAAGATCCTTAAACACAGATGGGAAAAAAAATCCATCTTTATTTTTAATAACCTCTCACTAAATTCTTTCAATAATGAATTCCTTTTTTTTTTTCTGAGAAGGGGATCTATAGGTTTCAATAGATTGCCACAAGGGTCTATCACACACACACACACACACACACACACACACACACACACACACACAGAGTTTAAAAATCCTTGATGTAAAAGATGGTGCTTGAGTTAAGTATTGAAGGAAATTAGGAATTTCAAGAGCTGGAGGTAAAGGGCCATTCCAGGTAGGGGATGCCCAGGACAAAGACATAGAGGGAGATGGAATGCTATACATGATGGCCAATTGGGCTGCATGTCCAGTGCATGTCTGAAGGGGAGTAATGTGTCATAAAACTGGTTTTTACGGCATATTATTTATTATTTTAGACTGGGAGCCAGGTTATGAAGGACTTTAGGTGCCAAGCAGAGCCAGAACTAGTAGGGCACTCCCCCACCCCAACTTTGCTCCATGAGAGGAAACTTAGAGGGCACAAAAACTTAACACAGGTTCTGTTTGGCAGAGTGGAAGAAAGTGAGGAGATCAGCAGACCCTCTGAGGAGTGGCGATGAAGAGTTTGGGCTTCCTGGTAACTGAAGGGGCAGCATACTCCCTTCTCTTACACTGCTCCATAAGGTGCAGGGGATAGAGCATCAGTGCAGGAGTCAGGAGGACCTGGGTTCAAATCTCACCTCAGACACTTGACACTCACTAGCTGTGTGACCTTGGGCAAGTCACATAACCCCAATGGCCTCACCCTGGGTCATCTCCAGTCATCCTGATGAATATCTGGTCACTGGATTCAGATGGCTCTGGAGGAGAAGGGAGACTGGTGACCTGCACAGCCCTCCCTCACTCAAAACAAAGTCAAGTGCAAGTCATGTCATCATTTCTCTGATGGCTTGGTCTTCTTCGGGAACGAAGGACAAACACACACACAACCATAAAGAAATAGCCCACCTACCTTGTCTAGTCCCCTTTCCAAGATTCCCTCTTCCTGCAATCCTTTCTGGGCAGACTGACTTTGCCTTTTTCTTCCCTATACCATTAAATTCTCTGGCAATATAAAAAGGGGCCTCACATGTGTTGTTGGTTCTAAGGACAAACGATCTGGAACAGCTGACTATCTGTGCACAAAGTTAGATACATCAGTTTATTATAGTAATAGATTCTATTTGTACTTTGAGTCACTTTCTATATATAACTTCCTTCAATTTTGCTACCATCTTATAAGGTACAGAATTCAATTCAGTACTATCCTTATTTAATACGTGAAGAATTGGAAGCCCACAGGGGAAATTACATGAACACTTGAACCAAGGCCTTCTAATTCCAAATCCTATGCTCTTTCATTGTACTCTGTGGCCTTCAAAAATGGAAGGAAAAGATAACAGCTATGCTTACAGGCTTCCATTTTTTTTAAACTGAGTTTTAAGAGGATATCATTTCTTAAAACATAGCTATCATCCTGTCAGTCCCTTTCTCTGAAAAAGCAACCCTCCTGCTGCACCTGTCCTTTGAGGGTAGAGGAATGGTGTCCTCCATTCAGTGATAAACATTTCTCACACCTAGTCATATTCCCTCCCCATCCCGGTGACTCTGAACTCCTATAGATCATCATCCAAAACCCTCTCCATATCCCCTACCACCTGATTCCTCACCCCCATACCCCCAACTCTCCCACACACAGCTCTTCCACTGTGCCCTTTAGAACGCCTGTTCCATAGACAGCAAACTTTCCTCTGTTTTAAATCTACTCCTGTCCCAATCCTTCCATCTACTATCTTACTGAAACCTGGCTTTCCTCTGATGACACAGGCCCCCTGGTCACCCTTTCCAGTATTGACTGCACCTTTACTCGTTCTTGAGGTGGGGGAGTTGGAATACTTCTTACTCCTCAGGTTTTCCCCCTTTCTCCTTCACTTCGTAGCCTCTCTTTCTTTAAGGTTTATGCTATTACTATCTACCACCTGATTGAATTGCTGTAGCTATTGTCTACAGATCCCAGTCCTTTCCTTAATGAGTCTGATATCTGGCTTACAATTTTTCCTTCCTTGCCCTTCCATTAGGGAACTTCACTACGCATATTTATTTTCCCTCTAATTCTGGTCTAACCACTTAGTTCACTTCCCATGAACTATTCTACCACCCTACCTCAGCCATATGCAAAGATGGTCGTATTCTCAATCTTGCCTCATCCACAAATATACCACCTCTATGTTTAAGAATTCATAATTCCCTTATTGGACCATAATCTACTGGCTTTTTGCTTCTCCACATGTGACCACCAATCCCTTGACCCCTCATTTCTTTCCTAGGTCTTCTCCCCTTCACTCTTCTCCTCATCTTGACTCCTTGATGAAACAGTTCAAGTCTACACTTGTCTTCTCTTGAATTTTTATGCCTCCATCATATCACCAATATTATGCCCAACCCAACCTCAGTCTTGTGTCACTTCCATCATTCATTGCCTTCATGTCTATATACATGTTTCTGAACAAAGGCTGTTCTGTCTGAATTCACACAAATTTGTTTCCAACCTTCTTCTGCCTTATTCTCCAATAGGTACTCCTTGATCTAGTGACAATGGCTTCCTGGCTATTTCAAGAACAAGATTCTCAATCTCTCAGCTCCAAGCATTTTCTCTGGCTGTTCCCTATGCTTGGAACACTCTCCTTTCTCTTCTTCAACTACTGACCTCTCTGATTTTCTTTAAGTTCCAACTCAAATTCTACCCTCTATAGGAAGTCTTCCCTAAACTCTCTTAATTTCAGTGCTTTTCCTCTTTTAATTATTTCCCATTTGTCTTGTATATAGCTGGTTTCATACGTATTTCTTTACATATTATCTCTCCCATCAGGTTGTAAGATCCTTGAGGACATGCACTGTTTTTTGCTTCTTTTTATATCCCCAGTGCTTACCATGGTGCCTGGCACATAGCAGGCACTTAATAAATGCTTGATGAATGAATTAGCAATGATTTTCTATTGCCTATAGAATTCTCTATATCTTCTGTCTGGTATTCAAGACATGTTATCAACTTCTAGGCAAAATAACCGCTGAAATGGAAACAGACCAAATGGTTCCCATATATTTACTCCAGCAAAAACCCAAAATTTGTGCTAGGATGAATAATGATCAAGAAATCCAGCAATAAGCTATAGTAAATAGCTTCTTCCTCACCCAAATTGTACAAAAAGTCAATGAAAAGGCCAAAGGCAAGAGGAAAGGGACCACTAACGTAGTAAGTGCTAGTGGAGGCAAATAAACCAATGTCCTTTCAGTGCAACTAGAGGTACTTGCAACCTACAAAGCTATGTCCAGGCGAGCAAGTACAGAAGGCCTCTTCCTTTCCCCCTTTGCCATAAGACTCAAGGTGGTCAGAAAGTCACAGGGTAGGAAATGTCCAGGGTTCGCCCATGATCAATGTAGTGTGTAGTAGATCAACGTACTGCTCAAACTGAGGCAGCCCAGGCCCATGTTTAAACCTAGGCTGTAAGACTCCTATGCTCTATCCTAAGACTCTATGGAGGGTCTTTGAACTTCAAAGATCCAGGGAAACTTAAAACTAGGAGGTGAAAGTCAGCATGGGAACTCACCATGACCAAACAGGGTCAACCCCACCCCCCCTACCCCAAAGCTCAGCAGATGTGGATTCTGATCTTGACATAAGGCTCCAGTTCAGGAAAGAAAGCTGGAGACATGACTAAGTCAAAGAAGACATCAACTGGCATCAAACTTTGAGCAGTAATTCGGGGAAAAATGCATTTTCTACAGTGAAAATTTTATTTCCTAGAAGAAATATAAGTGGGAGATTATAAAAATAGAATAAAATCTCTGGAGGAAAAATTGGAAGGAGAATAAATAGTTTGAGAGAGAAAGTGTTTAATCCTACCCATGAAATGGAGAGCCTTGAAAGCTACAAGAGAGGAGACAGAAATCAGTGACTCCATGAGGCAGCAAGAAATATTTGAACAAAATCAAAACATTAAAAAAATAGAAGATATCTGATATCAAAAACAAAAGCTGGGAGCAAAATATGCGGTTTATGATTGTAGAAGAACAATAAATTGTATTATTATAGTAGAATATTAATGTGTTATAGGGCAGCTAGGTGGCACAATAGTTGGAGCACTGGGCCTGGAGTCAGGAAGACCTGAGTTTAAATCTGGCCTCAGACACTTATTTGTGATCCTAGGCATTTACTTGACCCTATTTGCCTCAATTCCCTCACCCATAAAATGAACCAGAGATAGAAATAGTAAATCACTCCATTATCTTTGTCAAAAAAAAACCAACCCAAATGGGGTCATCAGAATTGGGCATGACTGAAACAAGTAAACTACAATATGTTATAATTAATTACAAATATGAGTTCAGAGAAACATGGAAAGACTTATATGAAGTGATGTTGTATGAGGAAAGTAGTCATACGAATAATATGTACAATGAATATAACAATGTGAATATAGTCAACATGGAGAGACAATAAAACTCTGGCCAATCATAATGGTCATTGTTAATACCATACTATGAAGGTTAAAAGGTACATATCTTCCTTTTATTAATAACTGATAAACTAATTCTTTTAGGAAATGTACATAGGAAGAAAGCTTACTGATAAATGTCAACTGCATCAACACAAAATAAATTTTTTTAAAGTGAAAAAAAGAAAGTGAATGCTCTCCTATTTGGCATTAGCTGGTGTGATCATAGGACACAAAGAAACAATTATCAAATATTTTATATTATGCATTACTTAAATAAGCTGTATAACATATGCAAAGAGTACTGGGTCAGAGGCCAGAAAATGTGGATTCAGATCTCAGCTCTTTCACTTATTATGTGACCTTGAGCAAGTCACTTAATCTCCTTGTTGTTTCTTGTGGGAGACCCTCCATCTCCCATCTCAGGGTGCTTTCAAAGGCTACCCCCCCATGTCTGGAATGTTCTCTCTCCTCACTATTAGCTTCTAGATTCCCTGGTCTAATTCAAGACCTAACTAAAATTGCATCTTCTGCAAGAAACCTTTCCCAAGATCCCTAAATACTAATGCCTTTTTTCTTGATTATCTCCAATGTATCCTACATATTTTCTGATTATCAGGCTTTTAACAAAAATTTGCACAGTTGCTAGCATGTTGTGTATGAGACTGTCTGTGTTCATCCTTCATTTTTGAAGAAGACCATGACATGATGACATGACTTGCACTTGACATTGTTTTGAGTGAGGGAAGGTTGTGCAGGTCACCAGCCTCACTTCTCCTCCAGAGCCATCTGAATCCAGTGACCAGATATTCATCAGGATGACTGGAGATGGTCCAGGATGCAATGAAAGATCTTGGCTTATTCAGGTACTCATTTAGAGTGAGGTAAGGTAACGCCCATTCAGTGAATAGGCCTCTTTGACAAGTAATCAGGGAATGGCCCCTTTAATGAGCAAAAGAAAAAAACAAGTAAATCAAACTGGGAGGGAAAGAGCCACAGTTACTGCTGCTAATCACTCTGAAGCCAGAAGGGTCCCTGGAAAGAACTAGTAAGTGGAGTTTGGGCAGGGACCTATTGTTGTGCAATGTATGGGCACTGGGTTTAAGGTTTTGGGAAAGAAAGAAAGAAAGAAAAAGGAAGAAAGAAAGAAAAAAGAAAGAAAGAGAGAAAGAAAGAAAAAGAGAGAAAGACAGAGAGATAGAGAAAGAAAGAGAGAGAGAGAAAGACAGAGAGAGAAAGAGAGAAAGAAAGAGAGAGAAAGACAGATGAAAGGAAGGAAGGAAGGAAGGAAGGAAGGAAGGAAGGAAGGAAGGAAGGAAGAAATCTGGCCTATAAACCCTGAGACTATAAGTTTCTTGAGAGAAGGGACTGTCTTTTTGCCCTTCTTTGTAGCCCCAGCTCTTAGTACAGGGCCTGGCACATAGTAGGTGCTTAATAAATGCTTGTTGACTCCATTTGACCATCATTCTGAGCCTCAGTTTCCTTATATGTAAACTAGAATTGATATTGATGAGAATGCACGCACCATCTATTATTTCACAAGGCTGTTGTGAGGAAAGTACTTTGTAAGTCTCTATGAATGTGAGTTATTATTAGTTATACATAATAGAAACTCTGTGGAGGCCGTGCCTATTTTCTGAGAAACAAAGGAATGAGTATTGAAAAGGCACATAATATTAAAGTAAAACTAACCAAAGATAATGGGACTGAATTAATTCATTTCTGGCAAAGCTATTATTGTACAAATAGAATCCAACCCTTTAGCAGTTCCTGAGGGTTTGCCTTTCCCAGCCAAGATAAAGAAATAGAAAGAAATGTCCTCATTTTCTACCATATGTGAGCCTGATTATCAAGTTGTTATGGAAAGCCTCAGTAAAAGAGACCCCATAGATTAGACCTGTTTTTCGTTGCTCTAACCTATAAATTGCCACTTGGTGAGAGAGACAGCATGGTCTGGTGGAAAGAACCCAAGATCTGGAGCCAGGAGATCTGGCACATAGCCTTGTCGCTAATTAGCTGTATGAGCATCAGCAGTGGCTGACCTCTCTGTGCCTTCTTTTCCTCATTTGTAGAACGGCCATAATAATTCCTGCCCTACCTACCTCCAGGGACATTGAAATGATAATATGAGAGTACCTGAAGAAAAATTGAAGGCACTATCTCAGTGTAAAGTATTTTTATCTTCTACATTTTAGAACAGTCAGAACTACATCAGACAACTTAAAATATCCTAAATGCTCAAAACTGATGAAAGGGAAATGAAAGGCTGGGTTCATCCTACTTTGGAACATAAGGTAGATTCCTTCAAATCTATTTAAGCATATAAGTGACTGTTTGAGAGCAGAATCATTCTTTCAGGGGCAGCTGGTGGCACAGTGGATAATGTGCTGGTCTTGGGGTCAGGGAGACAGGAGTTCAAGTCTGACCTCAGACACTTGCTAGCTGTGTGACCCTGGGCAAGTCACTTAACCTCTGTTTGCCTCAGTTTCCTCAAGCAGGGTTATTATGAGGATCAAATGAGATAGATATTTGTAAAGCACTTAGCACAAGGCCTGGTACATGATAGGTGCTAGATAAACGCTTATTCTCCTTATTCCCCTCTCTTCATAAAGTCCTTAATAACTTGGGCTTCCAACCTACAATAATAAAACCAGCACTGTAGGGGCAAGAGAGAAGGATGGCTCAAAGATGTATAGTGCTTTGAGGTTTACAAAACATTTTTCTTAGAGCAGTCCAGTTAGGGAAGTAGTGCCGTTATTATTGTACCAATTTGACAGATGTGGAAACTAAGTCTCGGAGAGGTTACATGACTTATCCATAACCCTACAGCTCTAACAAGAAGTCCGAAAGGGGATTTGAACCTAGGCCTCCTAACTATGAGCTTCGCACTCCCATTCTGTGTGATAAATGCTACAGTAATAAGAGTAATCCATGTTTATATGTAGAGGCAGTGTGGTAAAGGGGAAGGATTTGGATTACTACTTGCAACCTGTGTGACCTTTAGAAAATTGCTTAGCCTTTGGTGCCCACATCTATAAAAGGAATGAGTTGAACTGAGGCCCCTTCTAGCTCCAGTGGTATATGATGCCATAAAGTACTTTGCTTTTTTATGTAGGGATTTCCCCTTAACGACTCTGTCAGGTAAGAAGTACAAATCTTATTTTTTGTGTTTCATGAAAAAATGGGTTTGAAGAGATTAAATGAATTGCTTACAATCATATGACCAGGAATTGGTAGAATTGGGCCTTGAACCCAAAGCCTTTTGACTCCATGTCCCATGATTTTTCCACTGCAAGCATGGTGGTATATAAGATACAGGATATAGGACAAGTAAGTTATGATTAGAGGGATGAGGTCAGGAACACGTCTAGGGCCAGATGGGCACCAAGGTGAACTGCCAACATGAGGCAACATGAGAAGGGGAAAGCAGAATTATAAGGGAGTGTAGAGATTTAGAGACAATTTTCACTTACTTCACCTTTTTCCCTCCCTAGCCCACCATGGCCTTGTATGGAATGCTACCCCATCACCGTTAAGAAAAACATATGGTGTGGAAACTATGTTGCTGAATAAGATTTTTTTTAGTAAAGATAAGATTTAAAAAAAATACATGTAATATTTTCCATGGTCTCAGTGTAACTTTATACTGCTTTGAAGTTTTTTTAACTGAGATTGCTTCTCTTGATCTAAAAAGTTCTATCTGCTTCTGGTCTGCAGAGCGATGAGGTTTATTTGCTTAAAAGACCCTCTGAGTTTTTATATGTACTTTATTATTTTCCTTAGATCATGGGACCATGGAACTAGAAGGACTTTTGAAAATTCTATAATCCTTTAATGTATAGATGTGGAAACTGAGGTAACACAATTATATAGTGCTAAGTTCATGATTAGAGCAAAGGTTCTTAGCTTGGTATGTGTGAATTTATTTTAAAAATATTTTGATAATTATATTTCAGAATAATTAATTTCCTCTATAACCCTATGTATTTTATTTTATGCAATTAAAAACTTCCCTAGTCTTCACCAGCCTGACAGTAAGGTCCATGATACAGAAAAATAAGGGTAAGAACCTGGGGCAGAGGCTGTCTTGGAATTCTGCTCTAGATATGACCTCAGTTTGTTTAAGAAAGTTTCTCAAACGTTTAAAAAAAAAATAGGATCTCTTAAATGAAAACTCTCTGTAATCTTATCCATTTAGTTAATTTTCTTAATAAACCTTTCTCATTATAGGGCAAAGGGATCTTCAGCTTAACTCTTGACCAAATGATCCCTGTAGAGACACTGAGTTTTCAAATTAGAAGTGACCTTATAGAATCCAGCCTCCTCATGGTTGTTTGCTTGTTCATTCATTTCAATTGCATCTCACTCTTTGTGACTCTATTTGGGGTTTTTTAAGTCAAGATCCTAGAGTGGTTTGTCATTTCTTTATTTCATTTTGTGGATGAGGAAACTGAGGCAAACATAGGTAAGTGACTTGCCCAGGGTCACACTGCTAGTACGTGTCTGTGGCAAGATTTGAACTCAGGAAGATGAAATCTTTCTGACCTCAGTCTGGGCACTCCATCCACTTGTCGTACCTTACTCTTCATGATGAAGATAAGGAAAATGAGACTGTGAAAGACGGATTGAGTGATGTACCCACGATCACGTGGATGGTAATGGAGCAGGAATCCAGTCCTCATTGTCTCTTAGGCTCCATGAATCTCTATCTGATTTTAGAAATTTCTCTAAGGTGACACCGTACTTAAAATGTTAATATATTTATCTGTAAAAGTGTCCAAGGATCTCTGAACTACATTTTTCAGAAGCTTGTGAATTAGCTCAGCAATCTCCTGTATACCCAATTTGGAAGGTAAGACAAGTAAAGCAGGTCATCGTCTCCCAGGCCTGGTATGCTATCCCATCCTTATCTCTTCCTCCTGGCTTCCCTGGCTTCCTTCATGTATTGCTTATCTGGAGAGTAAAAGCATTAGCTACTAGAGCTTGTGTATGTAGATTTTTAATCTCAGGAGGGAAGTTGGAAGAATGTGAATAATATCTTTGGGGTGATAGATCATGTCACCTGATAAGTACAGGTTTACTCAGCCAGGATTCAGAAAGTTGTCAAGGTGTTGTGGGAGAAGCAGAGTGTCCTCTACTCTGTCAATCCTGGAAGCAATGGTGCTAGGAGAGGAATATGATCATTGCTCTTGAAGGATGGTCAACTGTTCCCAATCCCTCAACTCCAGGGAGAAGGTAGAAAAGAGAAAGTCACATGGTTCTGGACAGAGTTTCAATAATACTTTGAAGTTTTTTTTTTTTTTTTTTTAATTACACCTTTCAAACGGCAGGACTTTGGCGACACCACTGGCAAGTCTTTAAGAACCTTTCTGCCCTGAGCTTGAAGTATCATGCTGAGAAATTAGCACCCGGCAATAGAGATGAGGAAAAAAAGAAATGATCCAGTGGAGCTGCTTGTTGCTGACCACCTCACTGATAGAACAGCAAGTGAGTAAGCGGCTAGGATAGAGCAACAGACTTGGAATTAGGAAGACCAGAGTTCAAATCTGACTCAGATCCTTGTTAGCTGTGTCACCCTGGGCAAGTCACTTAACCCTGTCTGCCTCAGTTTCCTCATCTGTAATATGATTTGGGGAAAGAAATGGCAAATTACTCCAGTATTATTGCCAAGAAAACCCCACAAAAAGTGGGACACAACTAAAAAGAATGAACAGCAACAAAAAACCTACCTGTGTCCCCTGGCTAAAACTAGCCAGCTCTGGATGGCCAGTTCAGAGTATACTTCACTTCCCATTTGATTGTACCCTCTGACCATGGTGCCATCTGCTCAGTCCTCCCAGTATAACTCTCTCCCCTCCCTATATCCCCTCCCCATTTTCTACCCCTTGCTCTTGGCTCAGAATGCACCTTACTCCCATTGTTCCTAGATAGGGTGTGTCAGTTGACTGCCCTTTAGATCAACTCACCTCCTCTGTGACTCCCCACTTGGGTGCTCCCTTCTCTGGCTGTCACTCCCATAGAAGTGCTATTTCCCTTGAGACCAGAGACTGTTTCCCTTTTATATCTGTACCCCCCAGTGTCTGGGTGCATAGTTAATGTTTAAAAATGATTTTTCATTCATTAGTTAATGACTGATTTAGCTCTTAGCTATAGATCTTGCATTGTGTTTTAAGTAAATATTCTGTATTATTTTTTTTCTGTCTGTTATCTTTGGTGGAATTGAAAAGTCCAGAACTGCACATTAGCATTCTTAGTATTGTACTCTGGTTTGGTCAGAGATTGACTGGAAATAGGGTCTCACAATGTGGATTGAATTGGTCAATTAACCCTTGGTAAGTAACCAAGGAATTGGGAGTAGCAAGTGTGGGAGGCAGGGCATGCCAGGGGATCTAGGTGATACTCAGGTAAAAATGAACAAATAGAAATAATAAAGCTGGGAAAACTTTTGAGAGACAGGATGGAACAGTAGTGAGTCATAGAGTCAGTATACCTGAGTTTGACTTCTGTTGCTAATACTTTTCTGTATCTAGCAAATCACAACTTTGCCGACCCACTTTCCTCATCCCTTTAATGGGGATGGCATCCATGTGTCCTGGCTTACAGGAAAGGCAAGATTTGAGCCCTGGTCCTCCTGACTTTTCCAAACCCAATACTTGCCACCAGGCCAAGCTGTCTTTGGGTTGAAAGGAAGATGCTTTGTAAATATTAAAGTGCTATATATAGCAAATGCGAGCTATCATTCAGTAACTTTAATTATTCATCAGTGCATTCTTTGCTTTACTTCTGCCTCTAGGGTGATTAGAAGCCAAGAAAAACCTTGACCAGGCATGCATTTTCTTCCTAAAGTTAGAGCTGAGTCTTTGTTCACCTATAACTTCATGTGAAAATCTCCAATATTTATATATAGGATCGTAATATTTAGAGATAAAAGTCCAGTCTCAAGTCCAATCTTCTCATTTTTCAGTAATGAACTTAAGGGATCTGGAGTAACTTTCCAAAGGTCACACTAGTACTAAGTTAGAGAAGAAGTAATTATTGTTTAACATAGATATGGTCACGGGTAAATGATGAAATGACTGAAAAAATAAAAAAAAGAAGTCCATGACACCTGATTTTGTTCACTTCTAAATTTCACGTTTTTAAAAAGCTAAAATATCCATAAATGAAACATACAATAATTTTTGTTATTATTGATACAGTTAATTGTTGGCATCCCTTAATAAGTAATGTTTATACATCTTCTGTATATGTGTCAAACCACCCAGCACCAGCAGGTGGGATGAGTGAGCCACTTTCTGAAGTCAGTTTCCTAGGAATTAGAACCTGCTATCCAGCAATTAATTCAGGCAAATCTTCTACCTGGATCCTTTTTTTTTTTTTTTTTATAGGATCCAGGTAAAGCAGCTTGAGAATATGTTGTCATGGTAGGGGAAAAGTAGTCATGTACCTTTTTGAAAATTCATGAAAGCCTTCAGCTCATTAAACCTAGTAACTAATCAAATGGTTCAGAATACAAACAGATGTCTAACCTGGCTCCCATTCTGGGTCTGGAGGCAGCATTTGGCGCCTGCTCTCTCACTCCTCAGGCAATCTTGTATTCATCAGGGTGTTCCAGACTACTTGCCTGCTCTGCTGGTTCCTCTAGCACTGTTGGTAATGAGTAAAATTTCAGATGTGTGAGAGAATTATGTTTAGAAGAGAAAGGGGAGAGTATGCACAATTCATTCATAATAGATGTTCAACATACAGTTAATGGTTGAGTGTTGCACTTGTATAGAGATTATATGATGTGCTTAATTAGTATATAATTGACATTTGTATGGGACTTTACAGTCTACAAACCTCATGAAGTAAGTAGTTCAAGTATTTTTAATAGATATTATTCATATCTTTTGTTTTTATGTCTTCTAAATTTGTTTTGAGGTGCTAGGTTACCAAGTGGATAGAATCCCGGGTCTAGAGTCAGGAAGACCCATCTTCCTAAGTTCAAATGTGACCTCAGACACTTATCAGCTGTGTGACTCTAGGCAAGTCACTCAACCATGTTTGTCTCAGTTTCTTTGTCTGTAAAAATGAGCTGGAGAAATGACAAACCACTCCAATATCTCTGTCATGAAGACCCCAAATGAAGACGAAGAGTCAGGCATGACTGAAAAACCATTCTACAACAGAATTTGTATTTCCCTATTCCTCACCACCACCCACCTTCCCACCCCCCTGCCAAAGAGAACCATTCTTTATAAGAAGATTGATTTTTAAAGAGAAAAGAAGAGATGTTGGAGTCAGGGTGCAGAATGAGAAATATTTTTTGAACATAGCCAATGCAAGGATTTGTTTTAATTATGCATTTTTGTTATAAGAGTTTGGTTTCTCTTTTCTTTTGTTTTCAATGGTGGGAGGAGATGAGAGAGAAAATCAATTTTACTAATTAAAAAATAATTTAACAAAGAAAAGGAAGAAGAAAAAGAATTCAGGAACAACACCAAATAATACTTTTCTTAAAAAAAAAATCAGGTATTATAATACAATATTCTACACCTGTGAATTTTCCATGTCTGGAAAGGAATTTGGGGTGGGGGGGGTCTTTTATCTTTTCCTTGTGGCCAAACTGATTCTTTACAATTTTCCACATTCATTTTATATTGCTTTGTGGGGGTTGTTCTTTCCATTTCACTGTTGTAGCAATTGTACATATTGTTTTCCTGGCTCTGCTTACTTCACTTCAAATAAATTCATGTAAGTCTTTCCTTATTTGTCTGTATGCATCATGTTTGTTGTTTCTTACAGCATAGCTATATTACATTACATTATTATATCACAGTTTGTTTAGCCATTCTCCAACAGATCTATTTTATTTCCATAACTTTGCTACCATACCAAAAAATGCTGCTATAAATATTTTGATTTATGTGGAACTTTTCTTTTTGTCTATGACATCTTTAGGGTTTTGGAATCCCGTTATAAACATTTTAGTCAGAATGTGTAAAATTTCAGACTGCTTTCTAGAATAGCTATGCTAATCCACAGCTCCACCAACAATGTTATCAGTGTGTCTAATTTTATTTTTCCTTTCCCCGCTTTGCCCCCTTTTCTTTCCATTCTTTTATTAAGATCATTAAAAATATAACAGAATCACATCCAGACTTTGCCAAATTGGACTTCTTCTGTGAACCCTGATGATGATAGAATTTAGAGGGAACATATGCTTCATCTCCCCATATTTGAATGTAAACAGTTTATCATTGTTCAGTACTTTATCATTGTGCATTCTTTTTTATGTTTTTAAATCTTTCTCTTCATTCCTATGTTTGAACTTCAAAATTTCTCAGCAGCTTTGGTTTTTTCATCAGGAATTCTTGAAAATCCTCTATTTCATCAAAGGTTCATTTTTCCCTCTGGAATATTATGCTTAGTTTTAGTGAGTAAATTATTATTGGCTATTATTGGCTACATACTTTGCCTTCTGGAATACTATGTTCCAAATTGTTGGCTGCTGAATTATGTGTGATTCTGACTGGATCGTTGGCACTTGAGTTCTTTCTTTCTGACTGTTTGCAATATATTTTCTCTCTGATCTGAAAGCTCTGGATTTTGGCTATCATATTTCTGGCAGTTTTCATTTTGGGGTTTCTTTCAGGAAATCACTAGTAGATTCTATTTCTACTTTGACCTCTGGTTCTAAGATATATGGACAATTTTCTTTTAAGATTTCTTGAAATAGAATGTCTAAACTCTTTTTTTTTTTGGTCATAGCATTTACATAGTCCCATGGTTTTTAATTTTTTTCCCTCCTTGATCTCTTTTCTAGATCAGTTATTTTTGCCATGAGATACCTTTTTCTATTTTTTTAGCCTGTTGAATTTGTTTTAATATTTCTCATTGCCTTGTGCAATTATTGGCTTCTATTTGGTTCATTCTAATACTTCTGGGAGTTTGTACCTTGAGTAAAGTTTTGTACCTCATGCCAAGCTATTAATTCCCTTTCCAATGTTTTCTTCCATAGCTCTCATTTCTTTTCCATTTTTCCCTCAAATATTCTCATTACAGCTGTAAAGACTATTTTAACCTCTTTTAAAAAACTCTTACTTCATCTTTTCCAGGAATTCTAGTTGAGTCTGTGCCTAAATTGTATTTTCCTCTGAGGCATTGCTTATAAATCTTCTGAAGTCATTCTCTTCTTTTGCCTCAGATTCTTAGGCATTCCTGTCAACCTAATTGTTCGTTTATGATGGAGTTCTTTCTTGCCTGTTCTTTCTGCTTCTGGACTTTGGACTTGATATTAGGGCTGAACTCTGCCTTGCTTCTGGAGGGCAGATGTGGACTGGTTTTCTTGCTGCTTTCTTGGGGATATTGAGTATTGTGTTATTTCAGTATCTTGGGACTAGGCTGAGGAGCTACAAGGTTTCAATATTCACCAACTATTCTGGACTCAGGCAAAGTCTGATGATTGTCCCTTTAATCTGAGCTCTGCATGTTCTTGATCTGGAACATGGACCTGAAGTAGAATTGTACCCCTGCCTATCAGCCAGCTGGAAAACTGTGGATTCAGATTAGAAGAGTTATAGGTGTCCCTTTGGTTTGGAATTCCTACTCCAGTTATTCCTCTGCAGCCTGGGCTGGATGTTGGAAATGAGATTGTGCTCTGTTCCTAGACGTTGAGCCACACTGCTTTTGACCTTTCTTCTCCATCCACTACCTGGGGTTTCTCTACTTGTATACCCATATACAGATCTCCTTCTCAGTCTGGCCTGTATCTGGGACCTAGAACTATGTAATGAGTGACAATACCAAATCGGATCCACTCCTATCACAGCATCCCAGTATGGGAATGGCAGTGGCCTAGAGTAGGTCTGGAACCTTTTCTTGTGGGGATACATAGCCTCTCTCAGGGCACTGGAACACTCCTCCCACAATGTGCTCCTGGCCTTACCCTGTCCTCAGCATCCACAGATTTCCCTCTTTATCTCCCTGTGCCCAACTGGGCTGGAAAAATGACTCACTGTTACTTTTTCTATATTTTCCCATTAGAATTAGGTCTCGTGCATTTTCTAGATTTATTTAGAGGAGTTTTGTAGAAAGTAGCTCACCACGCTTCTTCCTAAAACTCTGCAATCTTGGCTCTGCCTCTAGGCCTATCTTTTTAACAACAATTTTCAGCCAGTGATGATGCTGTATGGCTACAAGTCATATAATATCACAGTTTCTTAAGAATTAAAGTTGAATAGCATCTAAAGGAAAAAAGAGAGACAAATGGTAGGCAAGAGGAGACTGTAAAATACACATTATCAGCAAAGGACTATGAAAGAGAAACATCATCAGGAAAAGATAAGAAAGGAAAAGAAAATAAGTTGGCAAAGGATACCTAACAGATAGTCTAGATGCTCCTTTGATTTCTGTGTAAGGTCAAGAATTCCAGAAAAAGACCCCTTCCACCCTAGTATGTTGGGTTGACCTTCTGTAGAGTATTTAATCAATCATCAAGTATTTATTAAGCACATAACCAGATGTTATGCTATACGAAGACAAAAAAAAGTCATCACCCTTGAGAAGTTTACTTTCTGTCAGGGGAAACAACAAATACACACATGTACATACATATACACATACACATACATATATATATATGTATACATACCAAATAAATATTGAGTTATTGAGTAGTCAGGGAGGGAGGGCATCAGGAATTAATGGCATGGACAAGAATTGCATGGGATGAGATGTGAATGGGCTGTGAGCAGCACTGTTGAAGGAATCGCCCATATTAATGGTATGCAGATATTATCACATCTTAATAATCATAATAATGACAGCTAACATTTATATAATGCTTAGTATGTACCAAGATCTGTGCTAAGCACTTGGTCAGTATTATTTCATTTGCTCCTCACAGCAGCCCTCAAAGAGAAGTCCTATTATCATCCTCATTTTACAGATGACAAAACTGAGGCAGATGGAGGTTAAGTGACTTGTCCAGGGTCATACAACTAGTAAATATCTGGGGCTGGATTTGAACTCAGATCTTCCTGACTCCAGGCCCAGCACTCCATCCACTGCTCTACCTGGATGCCCCTATATGATGCAGTTCATTCACCTGTTACACATAATACTGGTGTTGCATTGGATTATGAGAATATTCTTTGTCAGTTGTTTGTGGCCCATATTCACTGTGGTAAATACCTTACTGTTGGGTTTTCTTGTTATGGAGCCATTTGAGGGATGTCTGACTCTCCATGAGCCCTTTGGGGGCTTTCTTGGCACAGACATTGGAGTGGTTTGCCGTTTCCTTCTCTAGCTCATTTTGTAGGTTAGGAGACTAAGGCAAAGAGTATTAAGTGACCTGCCCAGGGTGACATAGCTAATAAGGTTGGATTTGAACTCAGGTCCTCCTGACTCTAGAGCAGGTGCTCTATCCACTGTGCCACCTGACTACCTCTCTAATGCTGTTGAATATCCAAGAGCCACATATCTTGAATGCTTCTAGTTCAGTATTGTTGCTCAGAGCCATTCGTTTCTGCCTAGCTTCACTGCCTTCTTTCCATGTCTCTTTTTCTAGAGCAGCCTCCCTTACACAATGACCTAAAACAACTCCCCTCCTGGAAGTACCTCTCTTCTGAGGCAAAACCCTAGCATATCTTAGTGCAGAATTATCAGACTGAGTTTCTAGCCTGCCTTTTGACACTGAAAGCATTTCTTTCCCTGGATGTGTTCACTTAACCCCTCTGGCTTTCTTTGGGTAAATGATTCAGCAAACAGACTTTGTAAAGAAGCCAGCCTTTTACCACATGACACATTTTTTAAAAAAAGTTGACTTGCAAGTGTTTATGCTATTAGGAGGTACCAGGTAAGGGCAGGACTGTGGAGTAATCACGAAATCAATAAATGTTTGCTAGCGGTTAATTGATAGGTTACTGCAATAAACTGATTAAAAAGAGCCAGAGCCTTGTCCTTGCCTGGTATGTCCTAAGAGCATAAATACACACACAGTTTCTGTTTAGTTGGTTGCTCCAATGCCATGATGCTGCCAGGGGGCATAGTTAGAACCTGATCCAGCTTTACACAGGCAAAGCAGGCAGCTTCTTTTTCAAGTTGTGAGCTGACAAACATGTGTTAGCCACATAATACTGACCATATATGTAAAGAGTTTGTTTAGTATTGTAATCAAACAATACTAAATGAATCCAACATATATCAATGCTAGTTCTTGTGCATATCCTAAGTGGCCACACATAGTAAGTGGTTTTCTTAAATCATTGCCCCACTTTATTTTTAATATGTTTTATTGATGCTTTTTGTCTATGATATAGTCTATATCACATTTCTGGGGGCAGGGAAGAGTCTCTCCCCTTATAGATTGAACCTTTCCTTAAGAGAAAGAAAAATAATCAAGCTAAAACACCCTATACAGTGACCATATTTAACAATATAAATAACATTCTGCCATCGCAATCCTTCACCTCTCTGCCATGAGGAAGGAGGTGCATGTATATTTTATTATCATAACAGCTCATATTTATAGTGCATTTGCAAAATGTTGCATGAAACAACTTTGAGAGGTGTATAAAATTTATGACCTCTCATTTATAGATGAGAAAAAGTTGAGATTTGCCTAAGGTTATATGACTAGATGGTGCCAAGGCTTAGCTTGAACTTGAATTCATGTCTTCTGACTTTATACTCAGTGGGATTTCCACCTATTATGCTACTGCTCAACAAATGACTGTAATCAGTATTACTTTTACATAGGCAAACTGTTATTTGCTTTTTCTCTTTTTAAGAAATGCAGAGGGCTGGCCTCCAAGTCAGGAAAAACTGGATCAAGTCCCATCTCTGACACATTGACTGTGATCCTGGACAAGTCACTTAACCTCTCAGTGTCAGAGGAGCCCTCTGGTGCAAGAAGCTGACAAAACTGAATATGGCCAAAGCCAAATTGAAATATGATTAGAAAACGTTTAATAAAAACAAATAAAAGTGCAATACAACATAGGTAATGTTAATTTGTGGTTTTCTAAGTCAACATGTGGCCCATAGGATCCAATTTTCATTTGATTTTGACACCACTGCTCCAGGCAATGCTCTGAGTCAAGATGTTGCTGGCCTGCAGTAGAAAGAAGACACTTCCTTATCTGAGAGATCCCTATATCGGTGAAATCATAGGTACATTCCCTGTGGCTGTCTCTTTTTGACCTCTCATTGATATTGTCACCAATCTAATTATTCACTAAAAGAGACCGGGCTCTGGGAAGTCCCATATCTATGCATAGGACATGGCATTACAGGTATGCACTCTACTCCTTGCCTCTAGGTGTCTATACAGTCAGGAAGACCTGAATTCAAACCTGGCTTTAGACACTTACTAGTTATGTGAGCTTGGACAAATCATTTTACCACTGTCTGCCTCAGTTTCTTCAGCTGTAAAATGGGGATAATAGCACCTACCTCCTAGAGTTGTTATGGAGATCAAGTGAGATACTTGTAAAGCCCTTAGCATGGTGCCTGGCACATAGTAGACACTTAATAACTATTCCTTCTTAAAGTAGGTACTCAACACATGCATAGCCCATGGATCATTGCATATATACTAGACTCACATGAATCTGAGTTCATCCCTTGAAAACTTCCCAATAATTATTACTTTCTGTATTCTCTATGACTCAGGTTTGTCCACACCCAGAAAATTCTCTCTGGTAACATTAGAGTGTGGCTCAGTTTAATTATCCCCCAAGGGTATTGAATTTATCTCCTGTAAACCAGACTTCTAAAGTGTAGAACATAGAAAGCATTTTATTAGCATTTCTCTAAAAAATGCTCACTTAAATCCATTTAACAAGGAGATAGAAACCTGGGGATATTTGTATTAACTGATGCAGAATGAACTGAGCAGGAGCAAGAAAGCAATTTCTGCAATGAGAGCGTTATAAAGATAATCACCTAGAAAGACTCAAGAACTCTAATCAAGAACCAATGATTCCATAGCACCAGTGAGGAGGAATCTACTTGACAAAGAAGTGATAGACTCAAATTACAGAATGACCTAGACACACACACACACACACACACACAGAGACAGACACACACAGACAGACAGACACACACATGCATATGCACACGCACATGCACATGCACAGGGTCATGACCAATGTGAGAATTTGTTTAGCTTGACCATGCATATTTTTTTTCACCAATTTTTTGCTTTTATTTGTTCAGTGGAGTGGGAGCTGGGGTTAAACTACAGGATATAGGAAGGAGCCAAAAATAAATGTTCATTTTTTTAAAAGTTAAATTAAAAAAAAACCCCTCTACTAAATTATAGTCTAGGACTTTTTTTTCCTAAGCTATCTGGTCATGTTTACTTGTTCCTTCTATAAATTTTCTCCTCTCCATATTGGATTACATTATGGAAGAGGTTGTATCTCTGACTATCAATACGCAGACCGAAATACGATTTGGAGAGACTATTCCAGAATACTACAAATACAGCTCAGGCAAGTTTGATTAGATAATGCTAACCTGAGGAGGTAGGTAGTGGATCTGTGAAAATGATGACACTGTAGCACTCAGTGAGTCCTGCCAAGTTCCACTGTAGAGGCAGTGAAGCTGAACTCAATACCTGTTTGTCTTGGGTATAGTTATACCTCTACCTATGGTTGTGATGTTTCACCTTGGACCAAGTCAAAGAAGGTTTTGCAATATATAATTTATCAGGTGGCACCGATCACTAGAACACATTCATCCTGACCAAAGAGAGCATTGTACTGACCATCTTTGAATATGGAATTTGAGGCAGCATGACCCACTGAGTAGCAGTGTACATAGTGGTAGAGGAAGACAACAGGAATTGTATACCAGGTATAAGCTGTGAAGGACCTGCCTACAGTTAGGTCTTGCTGCACTGGCAGGTAACTCTCAAGTCAGTCCTTTTCTCATTAATGTGATGGTTCATGAGAGAGTTCAGTCAGGTGCCTTCTTTTTCTTTTTTGGTAATTCTTTAGCATTTTAAACTTAAATTTAGAAAAGGAAAAAAAAGAACATTGCCATGTACACAGCAGACCATAAGAAAGGATTCAATATTAAACAATACATTTTATTTCAAGAAAATATTTATAATAAAAACTACACATTATTTTCAAAGCTGCCAAGATTTTCTTTGCCTCCTTGTCGGTTTTCTTTTGCTCTCTGCTGGGTACTTTTTACTTTTTATCCACCTCCTCCCCATTAAGTGTGGAAATATATACATATGCATAGATATCTATAAACATATGCATATATACATGGCAATGCTCATACACATGTATGTAAGCCCATACTATGCTTATTTCCTCCTATCATTTCTCTGAAAGAGGATGACATCTTCCTTCATAAATCCAAGTTTTTCCATGTTTGTCTAGTCAACCAGCTCATCATTTCCTACACCACAGCAATATTCCAACCCAATCATATCTTATCTGAGAGATTGTTTATGAAAGGTGCCCCCCAATTTTCTGCATTTCTTCTGTTCTTGGGTACATAGGTCTTATTTATACAAGAAAATTTTAATTTAAAATAATCAAAATTATTCTTTTTATACTTCAACAATGCTCTCATCTTATAAGAGAGTCTAATGTCTTATTGTACTGAATCTATTTCCTTTACATCATTTCCCCCGGTTTCTTTGAAGTTCCCAAACTTTTGTTTTTCCAGATGAACTTTGTAATTTTTTCCTAACTCAGCAAAATAACTTTTTAGTAATTTAATTGAGATGACATTGAATAAATAGATTAGTTAGGTAAAATTGTCATTTAAAAATTATATTGACTTGACTTTGCTGTGAACAATAAATATTACTTCAATTATTTAGTTCTGAGTTTATTTGTATAAAAAGAGTTTTATGTTTATGTTCATATAGTGCCTGTGTCTATTTTGGCAGGTCTACACTCAGGTATTTTATACTGTCTAGGCATTTTAAATGGTCTAAAACAATATTGAATAATATTGCTGACACAATGTAGCTTCTCTATTTTCACTTTTGATTAAATCTATTTTAACTTTAATTTCGTCAGAGATCATGATTGCTATCCCTGCTTTTTTTTGCAGACTAAATTCTACCCCTATATTTTATTTTATCTTTGTGCGTATCCCTCATTTTTATAATTGATGAATTCAAATTTTTAATCTGCTATCCATTTCTGTTTTAGGGTCAAATTTGTTCCATCCACATTCTAAGCCACAATTACTTGTTGTGTATTTTCCTCCTTCCTATTTTTCTCACTATCCTTCTTGCCCTATTTACCCTATCCCTCCTTGCTCCTCTGCTTTACTTCTACTTGCTACCTTGCCCTCCTATTCCTTAACCTACACATCCCTCCCTTATATCCTTCCCCCACCTTATCCCTTTGCCCTTTTTTTCTTTTGAATTTAGATTTTTATATATATGTACATACACACATACATACACACACATACATGTTGCTCCCTCTTTAATCCATTCCTGATGAGAGTAAGGTTCCATCGTTATCTACCCTCCCTGCTACTGGCTCTTTCTGTATCAATTTTTCCTTTTATGATTCATTTATATGAGATAATTTCCCCTTTTTATCTCTCCCTACATAGTTTTTTAGAATTACCCCATCATACTCAGCTCAGCCATGCCTTTCTTTCAAACTACCCAAACAATCATGACCGTCATAAGAGTACTGCTAATATATGGAGTAAACAATTTGACCTCATTGAGTCCCCTTATAACTGGTCTTTAATATTTATCTTATATTTCTCCTGAGGGCAGCTAGGTGGTGCAATGGATAGAGCACCAGTGCAGGAGTCAGGAGGACCTGAATTCAAATTCATCTCAGACACTTGACACTCATTAGTTGTGTGATCTTGGGGCAAGTCACTTAACCCCAATTGCCTCATGGATCATCTCCAGTCATCCTGATGAATATCTGGTTACTGGATTCAGATGACTCTAGAGGAGAAGTGAGGCTGGTGACCTGCACAGTCTTCCCTCACTTAGTACAAAGTCAAGTACAAGTCATGTCATTATTTCTCTGATGTCATGGTCTTCTTCAGCAACGAAGGACAAACACACACACACACACACACACACACATTTCCCCTTCAGTTCTGGGGGTTTTAATCACAAAAATCTTAAAGGTTTTGAGTTTGTGTCCATTTTTTTTCCCATTCAACATTATACTTAACTTTACTGGGCAAAATACCCTTGCTTGCCCAGCTCTTTTGCTCTATGGAATATAGTAAGTTCTTCAATTTAGTAGCTGCTAGATCTTGTGTAATCTTTATTGTAGGTCTATGATATTTAATTTTTTTCTTGTTACTTCCAATATTTTCTCAACTTGGGAGCTTTGAAACTTGGCTATGATTTTCCTGTAAGTTTTCCTTCTGGGATCTCTTTCAGGTAGTGATGAATAGATTTTTTTCTATTTCTACTTTACCTTCTTGTTCCAGAACTTCAGGGCAATATTCCTTGATAATTTCTTGTAATACTGCATCAAGATTAGTTTTTTAACTGTCACTTTCAAATAGTCCTATTGTTCTTATATTATTTCTCCCAAATCTGTTCTCCAGATCAGTTGTTTTTCTGATGAGATGTTTTACTTTCTCTTCTCTTTTTTAACCTTTTGATTTCATTTTATGATTTCTTTTGTCTTAGAATGCCATTAGCTTCCCTTTGCCCAATTCTAGTTTTCAAGGAATTATTTTCTTCCTTAAGTTTTTCATTCTCTGTTTTCAGCTGGTTGACTTTTTTCTTCATAATTTTCTTGGATTACTCTTATTTTTTTCCCTAATTTTTCCTCAATCTTTCTTATTTGATTTTTAAAGACCTTTTTAAATTCTTCCAAGAACTCTCTTTGTGCTTGGAACCATTTGATATTTCTCATTGAAAAATGAGTGACTTTTTAAGCTCCATTATTTTCCCCTGAATATGAATCCAAATCTTCTCTATTTATGGTTGAGTTCTTTCTCCTTTGCTTACTCATTTTTATTTATTTTTTGTTTTATTTTGGTTTTTTTTTAGCAGTTATTAGTAATGTAACAAAGTTGTAGTTCTTAGGTATGGGGAATAATGTCCCAAGCCTCAGGTCCTTCTTACTTTTACTTTCTGAGTAAAGAGGCCCAACCTTGGGCTCTCTTCTCCATTCCTACAACATGACCAGGGCCTCCAGTCACAATATCTTGAGAATAAATTTTCCTTATGGTGGCTACTCACTACAGTTGTCTTTTCTGCCCCAGAACTGAAACCAGGGATTCTGATCTACAAGTGCTCACAGCCAGTAGGGTCCCTGCCTCTTGATCCTGCACTCACTAGGTGTATGCTAGCTCCTTCTCTCTGCAGCCCCAGCCCAGGATACGTTGGGTCAGCACAGCTGTGGTTGGTTTCCCTCAACAGTGAAACGTCCTTCATTGTTTTCCTACTAAGCTGTCAGAATCCTACACTGTCAACCAGATGAACATTTCTAAGGCTGAGGCTGCCTCTCAACCCAGCTGCCACTGGGGTTTATTTGCGTGTTGATTCCGCAGAGTGGCCTTGAGGTGTTTGCACTTCACTAGGCTGAATTTCTGTCCCTGGAGGTCAGGTCTTTCCTGGGGACTTCTCAGATTATCTAAGGAGGAAAATTGCTTTACCTCATGTTTATTTCTGCTGCGCTGAGGCAATGGTCTATCTTTTTTGTGTGGAAGAAATTTGGAGAGTCCAAAGATTTTGGACCTACTCTGCCATCTTCCCTGGATCCTCTCCAATCAAGTAGTTTCTATGACTCATTTATTATGGTCTAGAGTTTCCTTTACATTTTTCTTTTTCTTTTTTTTTTTGGTCCTGCTTGATGATGCTCTGTGGAAAGTGAGTAAGGGAAATCTGCGTTCCTTTAGATATCTGATTGAGTTCTATAATTATGTCTGGTGCTGCACCAATGCCAGGACACAAGGTCCACCAAAAAGGAGATCTGAGATGTGCAAATGCAGGTGAAGTGCCAAGAAACTATAATGCTGTTCATGATAGTGTTCATGGTCTTAGGAAATGGATGAGACATGTATTGCTGGGTGCACCAAAAGTGTTACATTCAGAGTCAGAATAATAGCCCTGCCACAGATTTATCTTGCCTTCTGTCTGCCATCCTGGGCCACTGACTGATTCCAGTTAAGCATTCCCCAGCAAATAATGCGAGTTCATAGATGTATTTTGCCCATAGAAAGTCCTTTCCCTCAATGAAAGAGTTTTAATTGTCTTCTCTACTCATAAGCCAAT
Source organism: Bettongia penicillata ogilbyi (assembly GCA_023548195.1). Classification (NCBI taxonomy): domain Eukaryota; kingdom Metazoa; phylum Chordata; class Mammalia; order Diprotodontia; family Potoroidae; genus Bettongia; species Bettongia penicillata. The sequence goes on along the minus strand of JAJHZJ010000009.1, from coordinate 21,580,032 downwards.
TGTCTTAGAAACCCAGATCCTGAGATAATTCCTCAAGAGCAGTACCCTATCTACTACAGGGTTCCTATACTATTTGTCCGAAAGAATGGTGGAAAAATCCACAATCCTAGGCTATGAATACAATCCCAATTTAGTATTGGTGTCCTTTGCCTTTAATCCCCAACTTGCTGAACTAGTTACAATATTCATTCTCACATCATGATGCCAGTGGCAGGCTCCCTTTCCTAAGAATAGGATACTAAGCTTAGTTGTAAAGGATCAGAAGGGTGGCCTGAGGTCAAAGCAGCAAGACATATATATATATATATTATTATCACCCAGATCTCTGTTGTAATTTGAATCTGGTTTCCAGAGAAGCATACTATATGACCACAGATCCATATGCAAACACCAGGGGGAACACAGACATGACTTATGAGCTCCTCACTGCCTTTTCATTAATAGTCAAGATCACAGGAAATAAACACTGATCAAAGTAGTAAAAGAGCCCAGTGCCTGAGCTGCTACAAGTTCCCTGAAGGTTTCTCTGGCATTTACTTCTAAACTTTATTACTGTCTATGAACTACCCCCCAAATGGGCCAACTTGGCAGTCATGTACTACTCACGATCGTAGCATGGATCTTGTTTATAGGTTTTTCTTCTTTGACCCGGGTGTAGATTACAGTCTTAATTCATATTATTTTCTCATCTCTGTCCTCTTGATTCCAGTCAAACTGGTCTGCTGGCTATTCTTCATGAGCACGACTCCATTTTCCTCTTCTGTACTTGTGCCCAGGTGGGTCTCTCCCGTGCCAGTTCTACCTCTTAGAACCCTTCACTCCCTTCAAAGCATTGCTCAGCCTCCACCTCCTTCATGCAAACTTTTCTGATTGTCTCAATTATTAGTGCTTTCTCTCTTGAAATTATTTCGTATATACTTTTATTTCTTTCTTTCTATCTTGTATCCTTGTAGCAGGAACTCTTTCAATTTTGATTTTGTTCATCTATTGACCAGCACAAGGTAGAGGCTTAATAAATATTTATTGAATTAAATTGACTTGAAGATGGCTGTTGTGGATCTTGTTTTAGTACCAAGTCATTCTGCCCTCAGAATGTTCCACGCCTGCCATATTCTAGCAATTTGTGTATGGCATCTTTCAACACATATGTTGACTCAGGGTAGGCACAGTTCTGAGTTTGCTGTTGCTGACTGGAGGGCAAGGCAGGGCATTAATCCTCTGAGTCACAGTCAGGATTGTAAAGATATCTGCCCAAAATGATAGGGAGAGGTACGTGGGTGAGAAGGACTAAGGAAGAAGCAGAAGAGGAGTGCTTACCAACCCCAAGCCACACCTTTTCATCAGAATTCAGTTGGTGCTGTACAGGAAGAGAATCTATGGGTGTGATCTTATAAACACTGTTACAGAAAGGGATTTCAGAGTGCAATTAATTTCCCTAACCAGTCAGCAAATTGAAGAATTATTTAAGCAAAGGATACTTTGGCTGAACTTGAAAGATAGGGCATGAATGAATGATATTAATGATTACCAGCAAACCATGAATTTTTGGGAAAATTTCTAACTCAGTGCAAACATGGAAATTGATTAAATAAAACTCCTTTAAAATGAATATATAATTTTGATGAGATCAGATCAATGCCTTTCTTGGGCTTTGTTGGATGTATCATGACATAAAATCCCACAATCTTCAAAGTGGCAAATGAAGGGTCAAATTGCAGAGAGCTGAATTTGGATGCCCCTCTGTCCACCTGAGGGGATAAAAAATGAAGGGAGGCATAAAAGTAACACATGCAGTTCCCATGTCCTTTCCACTATTTTCATTCTAGTTCTTTTGTTAGAAATTCTGTAGCCTGCTGCTAGCTCACCCTGAAAGTTGGAGGCAAAATTGCCTCTTCTGTATTTCAAACTGTGTAATGAATATGATGGTCAATGGGAGTGCTGCCCCTTCAAGGGTTAGATCAGTTTTAATCAAGGAAGCATGGTCCTATTAGCAGTAGAAAGCTCCCTCCTGGCAGAGGCAATGTGGATCATTAGAAAGAGAGTTCAATTTGGAATGAGAGGACCTACATTTAAATCTAGGCTCTTTTTTTATGACCATGGAACAGATTTCCTAAAATCTAAAATGAAAGTGTAGAACTAGACCTTGAAGGTTGTTCCCAGCTTCAAATCTATGAGCCTGTGATCTTCTGTCTAATCACTGCTGTGTTCTTTTCCAAGAGCTTGTGAATGGTCTTAGTGGAAGCTGAATGGAGTAAGGGTATATTACTATATCCCCACTGAAATAACTAGAAAGTAATGGGTTGTGAATTGTTAGTGGACAATTATATCATCAAAGATAGCTAATCAATCCATCAACCAAAGTGGTAAAGCTCCTGATAAAGAGGTGTTAAGAAAGGAATATCAGCTCGTTTAGTCAGGTAGAATATATCATGGAAACAGCACTGGATTTAAAGTCAGAAGACCCACGTTGGAATCTTGGCTCTGCTAATTCTAGTTGTCTGGCCTTGGGCCAGTGATTTTGCCTACTGTGGGCTCTGATTCTTCTTCTGTAAAATGAAGGAATTAAATCAGGGGTTTCTGAAAACTGAAGCAGCAATGTTTTGCTATGTTTGTTCAAAGAATATTGGAAGTCATTTACTTTCGAAGTCCTTGTTAACCAAGACTAACAGTCATTAGCTGGTAGAGACATTATGGGGAGATGGCATAATATGGACAACAGATTGACCTGCTCAGGAAACTTTGGTGCTTACATCCAGGTAGTAAGGGGAAGACTAGGCCACTTGTGTGCCAGACTCAAAAAATGCCAGTCTATATGGGGCGAAGTAGAGTTCTGGTAATATATGATCATAGATTTAGAACTAGAAGGGACCATAAAGGCCAGTGAATCCAATTGTCTCATTTTACAAAGGTTAAGTAATTTACCTAAGGTCACAAGTTAGTGAATATCTGAGGCAGGACTTCAACCCAGGTGTTCCTGACTTGAAATACAGATGGAATCCTGGAAGGTGGATGTTTTCTTAACATGAAAGGGTATTGCCCAACATAAAGGATTTCCAATGACTGATTTTTTAGTCTTGCAGGAATAACATTGCCTTCTTTTCCTACCCCACTTCAATTCCAGATAATCTCCTAAAGTCCTCTATAAGCGTTTAGCAGTCATCTGCAATGGAGGACACTCCATTAACTAGACTTAAATATGTACTTTACTATTCCTTGGGCCCTGGTTCTCCCCTTTATAGTAAAGTGAGTATCTTTGTGATAGCTGCTGGAGTTATCATTTCCCAGATTGACTCCCCCAGTGTCCTCCATTTCATGCCTTCTTTGTGACAAAACACAACTGCAGGACCTAAGAGAAAAAATGTGATAAAGCTAGGGCTTAAAACCTGGTGCCATTATCCTGAGGGAGTGCCATTCCCACACCTGATCATTGTTCAGAGGTAACTCCAATGAGTCTAAAAACTGAATTAATGTTAATTATAGGGAAGTTCTTTGTTCACATCTACTTTTGTTTTCTGTAGGTCTCCAGGGAATAGAACATTCAGGCAAAAATGTAAGATTTGGAAATTAAAGTCTCTAAAAAATGTCTGCTCCAAGTGCTCATGGGAAATACAAACCTCACAGCCTTCTCTCATCCTAGTTCCCAACAAGGAGGAAAACAACTGTCTGAAGCAACAATAGGGCAGGCTCAGTTCACAGAATACAGCCATACCAGCTGGGACATTCATAGGATCATAGATTTGAAGGCTGATGGACCTCTGGAATTCTTTTAGTTCAGCTTCCTCACTTTACTAACAAAGAACCTAAAGCCTTGAGAAGTTAAATGAATTACCTAAGGTCATACAGGTAGAAGATGCAAAGTTGGAGATCAAACTCAGGTCTTTTGACTAAAAATAGATCACTCCACTGTACCATGCTACCTAGTTCAACCTCAAGGATTTACCTATGGGGAAACTGAGGCCCAGAGAAATAATGAAGTGTTTTGACATGAGAGTAGTAACAAGGCACAGTAGAGAGAGAACTGATTTTTGAGTCAGAACACTTGCCTTTCAAACTTGTCTTCTTCACTTACTAACCAGCGTGACCTTGGGCAAGTACTGGTAGCAGAGAAAAAGGAGAAAGAATTAAGCCAGTGAAATAATGCAAATTTGAGGTTGTTAACATAGAAAGTGAATCTATTTATTGTAAGCACCCCCTATTCCATAGAACACTAAAAAGGTTTGCATGTGGAGGAAATTCTGATGTTGTTCCTCAGAAGAAAGAAATGCATCATGGCACATGGGGACTCTCTACTTAGGATGTTCAAATACTCAAGTAGAATTGGCCCTCTAGGTGGGTATTCCAGTGATTCAAGTTGTGATTCTTCTATGCGTGATCATTTTCGTTCAAATTTAAGTTTGCTCCAGGAGTTGGCCCAATAAACTGGGGGTTATGTTTTTTTGTTGACATCCTGAAAATACCAATGAAGCACATGAGCCATCCATCAGGTATCTCTCACCATATCACAAGCCCATCTTCCTCAATCATCCATTCCTTTGACAATATTCTTTATACGTCTTCTTCATCGTAAATGCTTATTTGCGACAGGTTACAGCCTGTTCATGCCCACCCAATGCCTTTCCATTGTCTTCTGCATGATTCCTAGTTTCAACTACTTGTAGACTGCTGTGTTGCACAGCCATACAAAAAGAAAGGGAGAATGTCAATATTTAAAAGATGGTCTTTATTTCAGGGAGAAGTCTGAGGTCACTAAAAGAACTTTATAATTCTGCAAAGGAAATCTACCTACTGTACTCTACCTGTTCGTCTCTGGGCACAACTACAAATCCATTTCTAGTATTTGTCCAAGAGACTAAACAGACAGATAAGTGCACAGACAGAAAGGCATTATTTACTACATCTTTCAATCTTTTTATAGATATTGAAAATATAAAACACACACATTGATGGACAAGCTTTCAATAGCATAATTACAATTATTCATCATCCACTTTGCTTTTCCTGTGTGGATAGTTTGGAATGATTATAGATATCGTTTAGAAAGCTCTTCAGTGTTCAAGGGTTTAATGCTATCAACACAATGTCATTCCTAAGCAGGAAAATCCAGAGAACTTCACTCTCTGTTGGGAGTCCAATTTATAATTAAAACACTTTTTTACTATATGATATATATATATATATATATATAATGTATAGGAATGATACTTCTGTGTATTCTAGAAGCCTTTGACCTCTCACATTGCTTACTCCTGCAACAAATTTTCTTACGTATTTTTTCACTATCCTTGTCTACTTTCACTTTTGCCCTGAAGTTATCAAGTATAAATTTATATGTTAACTTAATCTGGTGGGCCTTATCAAGTTCTTCATAGAACTTCCCTATCTCATTATCCTTTATAATGAATGTTGGGGCATAAGCTTCAATCATTTTCTTGATAGGTTTTTTTGTAAGTACTTGTCATAGCATAGTGAGAGACAGTATGGTACAGTGGGTAGAGAGTTGACCTTAAAATCATGACAACCTGAATTGAATGAATGAATGAATTTATTAAGTGCTTAATTATATGCAAAGTACTGTGCGAAACTGGGAATACAAATGGAAAAAATAAGAGCTCTTGCTCTCAAGGAGCTCACATTTTAATAGGAGACACAACACTTATGGAAGATTTCAGCTGCAAGTCAGATTGAAAAGGTCCTATGGTCCTTTGGATGCAGCAGCAAAACAGATGTCGATGCTTCTTTAATTTCATTTCCACTGATACAATGATATCGGTTTCTGATGTTGAACCATTTGATAGTGGTAAGAACTCTCTTTTCTATATCTTCAGTAAATGTAACTGTCCTGCCTCTGATACATACCGGCTGCATGATCCTGTATAAATCACTCAACCTCTAGGTGCTCCAGTGTCTTCAGAAACACCACTTTTTCCAGTTGATGGTCTAATCTAATAAAAGAGAAACTAAAGACAGGAAGAATAGATAGCTGGCTATATAGATGAAGCCAAAGAGAAGTGAAATATAGTAGGTGCTAGATTCAGTATTAAGTGGAATGATTGGTGGCAACTATACTACCCTTGGTTTCTTTGCTCATTCTCTGATTTTCCCATGAAATAAGCACACTAGTCATATAATCTATTATGAATGACTTAGACAACTGGGGGGATGGTAGTATAATATCTAACCACAAGATGGTGCACCAGCTAACCACGAATAGTTTAAATAACTTCTCCCCCCTACACTCTAGTAAATTACCTCATGCTCTATCTATCTCTTTCAAGTTTATGTGTAGCCTCCATCAGCCCGGAGGTTTAATGGAATCTAATAGGTAAGATCAGGAATATGCTCAGAAATTACCCTGCAAATACTAATCTTTCATCACTTAGCTTGAGACCCCATTCCATGTAAGTTCCCCTCATCATTCATGACCACCCAAAGTCATAGATGCATAATTTACTTTTAATGGCCATGTGGTTTGGTAACAACAGAGAAAACATGAATAGACATTTAAAAATACAATGCATAACAGGTTACAATAATATTACAGCTGGGGTTGATTTTTCTCTTTTTTTCTCCATTTCTCATCCCAGATGGTCTGAAAGGAATAGAAGAAAAGGAATCAAGATAAAATTTTAACAGGAACTTCCCCCAGCACAGTTCTCTGAGGAAGCAAGACAAGAGAAAGGCTATGGACTAGACTCTGCTTGTTCTCATCAACTACAGCTACTAACTCAGCCTTCATTTTGTCTCATTTGTATTTCTGGGCACCAATACTCTCTGTTTCGTTGGTCTTTTCTCAGCCTGCTCCCATTCAAGTTAGCAATTCATAACCATCCTTGGTGGTCTTACCTCATTTTTCCCTTTTGCAAGAATTTTTTTCTACCACATGGACAGACAAGCATGGAGTCCTGGACCAGTTTCTCCTTCCTTCTTCATCTCATTGCCAATGCAAAAGTCCAAGTCAGACAGAACACCTGGACGGACTACAAGCAGCAACAGGACGTAGGAGATAATGTCGAAAACCTTTTCCCTTATAACCAATGATTTCTGGTGGCCTCAGATATGGCAAAATAGCACTTAGTGTATCTGACAAGGATGTGTAGCCCATGTCTCAACGAATGTCTCTCTCACTGGGAAATACCCAGGCCTCCTATATGCATTGCCTATGCCTCCATAGCTATGCCTCCACAGATTTAATCACAGATAGACTTTGGTTCTGGGGTCAAGATTTCATTTTGGTAGTGGTGGATTTCTTACTCCTTACTAAAATGGTGCAATTTCTTCCTTGTCTCAACCTCTTTATTGCCTTGGAGACCACACAAGTCTCCCTTTATCCATAGACTGAGTGCATTGTTTCAGATCACAGGCCTTAGTTTATTTTTTTCCTTCCAACTACCCTACAAATTAAAGGATGTCTCCCTACTACAGGCCACTTTAATCCAATGGACAGACCAACTAGACTACCAGTTCCTTAAAACAATATCTCAGAGGCTATAGTATCATTACTTCTTTTTTTTTTTTACCATAGTCTCAGAGTTGATCAGTATATGAAGGGTCTGGAGACCAGGTTGCTGCATCTTTCCAGGGAATGAGGACTGAAGACTAGGCAATCCAATAAAATGTAAAGTTCCTGAGAGTATGGATTCTTTTATTTCCTTTTTATCCCTAACACTTATCGTTTTGCCTTGCATATTAGAGTTGCTCAATAAATTGAACTGAACTGAATCCAGAGAACCTTGGTGGAGAGATGACAAGGTCAGACTGTCCTTGAAACATGACCGGTCAGAGCGTCTCTTTCAGAAAATAGAGAATAGTGTTACTGATTCCTTCCCAACACAAGCGATTACTCCTGTGGCCTTCCAACTTGAATTCCCTCTTTGGATGCAGATAGATTGTTGTTTCTTTGGTCCCTGCTGTGGAAAACTCGTAAGATTTATGAGATCCTTAGTATCATCAATGCTAGTACTAATAGGTCAGGAAGGATTTATGATCCAGGAGATAATGGCCTGTCCAGTATACTCCCTTCTTAACTGGATAGGATCAAACCAGAGGAGCCTAAACCTCATGATGTTTGACATGCATTTCACCCACCATACCCTCACAAGCTTCATCCTTATGCCCATGGAAGGGAGCCATGGGTTGTGGGAAGATGGCAGTGAACCTGCCTCATCAGCTGCATCAGAGTAGAAACTTGTGCAGCTGTGAATGTTCACAGCTAAAGAGAGGACAGGGTTTAAAAATCCCCAAGCTGAAAGATTCTTTGCTTTGCTGAACCCTCTCTTGACTGTTGGTCATTGAGCCGGGAGATGGAGACCTGGACTTTGGTGCTGACTCTTTTCCATGTCTTCTTGCCAGAAACTTGAGCTGGCTCAGGCTTTAATTTCTGCTTGACTATTTGTCACCTCCCTAAGGATCTTAGACTGCTTACAGACTTTGATTAAGGAGTAGCTATAAATTTTTCTAGCTCCAGCTTTTCTCTCTGGGATGATCTTTTCCCTACCCCAACCTGGTATCCGGGGCACATTGTTAGATAATCCTACCACTCTCACCAGTACAGAATGCCAGTTTGTTCTTCCCAGTGGGAGGAAGAAGAATGAAAGTGGCAGAAAGAGGAGGCTGGGTCCACCAAAACCAGCCTTTCTCTGTTTCTCACTTTTGCCCAGGGCTTCCCTGCTGTGTTCACAGGCCACTAGGGTTTAGACCAGAAAGGATCTGTAGAGAAAAACTAGTTCAATCCTTTGATTTTATAGAGAGGAGCCTACGTCTGGAGCTGGAAGAGACCTCAAAGGTCATCTAGTCCAACCTCATCTGTTTACAGATAAGGAAACTAAGGCCCAGGGAAGTTGTGACTTGTCCAAGGTCACACAATTATTAAGCATTAGAGGTAGAATCTGAACCCAGGACCTGAGATACTAGAGCCAGTGTTCTAGATAAGGAAACTGAGCCCCAGAGATATGTAGGCAAGATCAGAACCCTGGTGGTCTGACTCTAGAGCCATGGTCTTTCCATTGCATCACCTGTTTAGTTTACCTTCAAGTACACGGACAAACAAAAGCTGTAGACAGGTGCGTTTTTCCCCTGGGTGATTACACAGGTACCCAGCTAATCAGAAACATTACCTTTAAGTTATAATTTCAGAGGCACATTATATTATATATATATATATATATATATATATATATATATATATATATATATATATATATATATATATATATATGGCCCTTCCATTTATCCCTCCCGAAACTTCTCAAGACCAAGCTTTCTGGTACCTTAAAGTGAGCACCAGGCCCTCATGAAGACCTCAACTAGTGAGGTGACACTTGCCCGAGCAATTCCTATGATTTTATTTGTGACTCTTTGACATTCAGATCAATTACAGTCCACCTGTGTGACCCTTGGCAAGCCACTTGATTTTTCCATGCCTCCGTTTCCTCATTTGCAAAATGAGGTAGTTAGATTGGATGATGCTTGTGAAGTCACTTGCAGCTCTAAATCTATGATGCCATGACGATGTTAAATGCATGAACTCAAAGAGACACCAAGCTTTGGGATAACATAAAGAGGATTGGATTTGGAGACAAGGACCTTGTTTTGAATCTCAGCTCAGACCTTGGGTGAATCACTTCCTTGTCTGAGTGTCACTTTCCTCAATCTATAAATAAGAGGGTTGAACCTGATGACTGCTAAAGTCCCTTCCAGCTCTCAATCGGGTGACCATAGTCAAAGAACTCTAGGGACAAGTAAGAACGTAAAAGGAAACTAGAATATAACCACCGGCAGCGTTGTTCTCTATATTTTCTCAGCTGATGATACATGATTGTTTGGGTACAAGCTGGGGGTGTAACTGGAAATTTTAAACCCCTGAAGTTTCAGAAAGAGTTCCTTGCCCTTTGCTAATTAGAAAATAAACAGATTACCAATCCCCCATGTGGTGTGTACATCTCTGCAGAAAAGAAGGACTTTTGTTCTTTCCCCTTGCAACCCAGAGCCACATGAACATTTAACCCACAATAAACTCTTTGGTGCTGATAACAGGGGTCTAAAGAAGAGCCATGGCAGGGCTCAGTCCCAGGTTACTGACTTCCAGAGGGAGAGCACTTTCTCCCTGCAGGGTGCTGATGTTGGGAGGTATATTTCCTCCAAGTTATACCAGGAAGTTTCCAAATATGCACTGAGACCAGAGAACTATGAGATTTAGTAGACTGCTGTGGGAAAGCAAGATGGCTCTTGCCAGATGTTGGCACCCTGGGGAAAGAAATGATGATCCCCTTGCTCCTTTATCCCCATGCCAATAGAACAGACTGTCTTTGTGCCACCAGGCATAGGCTCCTCTGTAACTTGGGATGCCAGAATGAGTAATGGGATTGATGATTGCGGTGGTCTCATTTCTCTGAGGTCTCTAAAATCTCTCTGGTCTGATTCTCTCTCAGCCCCCAGTTCTCTTTCTAAACATGACCCCATCTAAGGGGTTCTTATCTCCAGAGGGGCTTTGCCCAACTTTAAACTACCGTCTCAGTCCTTGCTCAGAACCCCCACCAGCCCTGCTTCTCTTCCAGGCTGCATGCAGAACCTTTGGAGCATCACTGGGTCTCTGTCCTTTACCCAACCAAGATTTGTCATGGGTTTCAGAATTCCAAAAAGAGCTCCAGTGAAAAGGCTTCAGGGAACATGAGTGTTGTAGGAAAACCCAGTATTTTATGGAGCTCTGGATGCCACATCTTGTCCACTTCCATGGCATCTGTTGACTTAAGACCCCTTCCTTCCGCTCCCCCGCACGCAGGCCCTCATCACCTCAGGCCTGGATCACTGCGGTGGTCTTCTCCTTGGCCACCCTGCCTCAGATGTTTTCTTCACTCCCATCCAACCTGCACACAGCTGCCAAAGTGATTGCCCTGAGGACTAGGGGTGCCCAACTCACCCCTTCCTAGTCAGTAAATTCTAGGAGCTCTCTCACACCTTTAGGATCAAATATAAACTCCTCTGTTTGACAGTTAAAACCTTCCACCTCCTGCCTTCAATCTATCTCTCTGAGTTTATTGTATATGACCTCACTTTACCTTTCAGCCATTTACCATTCACCATTCAGCTAAAGTGAACTTTTCAGTTCTCCTCACACATGTCCTTCCATCTTCTGTCTCCAGTCCCCCTTCCCCTATCTGGAATGCACCCCCTTGGCCTTCTCATCTTCTTAGAATTCCTAGTTTCCTTTAAGGCCCAGGTTATGTATCATTTCCTAAATGAAATGAAAGATATTTTGCATATCCTTACTTATGTACATGAGGACCAAATGAATTAACATGCCAAGTGCTTTGCAAACTGCAAAGTATTGTATAAATGCTACACAGTTGTAGTAGCACTAGAAGGAGTCGTTACAGTAGAAGCAGTAGTAACAGTCGTAACAATAGCAGTCATTGTAATAGTAGTAGTAGTAGCATAGTAATAGTCCTAGCAGTACTAGCAATAGTGGTCTTGGTTGTAGTAAGAGCAGTCATAGTCGTAATGTTTTGTTTTTGGTGTTTCTTCTACCAGAATTTAAGTTAATTTAAGAGGGCAGGAGGCTAGAACAGTTTAGATGCCTTTGAACACAGCTAAATTAGAGAAATCTGGTTAATATATAATGAGATAATAAAGATGTTTGAAGTCAAATGTTACAAAAATCTACCATGATAAAATCTCACTATGCAAGGGATGGCAAAGCTCATAAAGGCCAACTCCCTTATTTTACTGATGAAAAGACTGAGCGGAGGAAAGTCATGTTGTTTGCCCAAAGCTGAGCCAGATTAAGGCACCTCCCTCTCCATCCAATGGTTGATTCTTCTTAATAGAACTCTTTTGGTAGAGAAGAGGGAGGTGACGAAAAGTAGGTAGGAACTATTTTACTCTCACTCAGGGAAAGTCATGTGCCAGGTCCAAGATGTATGAAGATAATGTGATCTTATATTACAAATGGTTTTCACTTGTGGGATTTTATTGTTTGTCTCATGTTTGGGCAAGAAATGGTTATTTCTTAATTTATGCATATTAAACTGAATAAAAAATGGGCTGAGAATACTTCCACCCCCTCCTCCGCCCCACTCTTTGGCACCAAAGTCTCCCTCTGTGTTCCAGGGCATGTAGTAACTAGGATTCTGATAAAAAGAGTTGTGTTACAATGCGAAGGGAGGAAGAAGGAAAAAACAATAACGCCTGGAGCCTGGAGTGAATGCCAAAACAGGAAAACTAAAAACTCTTTCTCAATTACAAATATATTAAAGTTGCCTCTTTCCCACACACACAAAATGAGCAAAGCCTTCATTAATCACCAAATGGAAAATTAAACACTGCAATTATTTGTCTATTGCCCCAAGATATATTACACATCACTGAATCAAACACTGGCTAAATGATGCCACAGACAGAGACTGAATTATAAACAGAGACATTAAAGGGGGAGGGTGGGAGATAAGTCAATGGAAACCCCCCTTTTCTAGGTCACATCCCTTGCCATTTTCCCTGAGAACTTTTGAACCTTAAAATGCAGTCTGAGTTCATTGAGAAGAAAATGGTTCCCCTGAGATAATGGCTGGGCTTAGAAAGATTTAATTCGACATAATTCAGCAAGCACTTATTAAGCACCTTCTGGATTCAGAGAATGATAATTGCTTGGACTGGAGAAAATTCTTTGTTTAAATAAAATATATCTGCCTTTGTGGAGTTTACAGTTCAGTATGGGAGTAAGATATAGGTTTAGGTAAACTATAAGTAAATAGCCATGTATGATAAATATATCAGAAGGGAACAAACCAAAACGTGATATAGATTCCAGCAGCACAGTCATGACTGAAGGGGATGAGTTGCTGAACAGGTGAGATCAGAGAAGGCTTCACAGAAAAGGTGGCATTTATGTTGAATATTAAAGGAACTGTAGATCTCAACGGATGAATAGATGGTGGGAGGATATTCTTGGCTTAGGAATCAATGTGAGAAAAGGTAAGACAATTCGGGGCATGTTCAAACAACAGAGAATCTTACTTACAGTTTGACTAGAACATTAGGATACTTAGAGAGGACCAAAAAGGGGACGGTTGCATCAGATCGTAGGGAGCCTTAGATGACCTAGAATAAGGTTAAAATTCCCAAGGATGATAATTAGGAATGAGATGGAGAGGAAGACCATGCTAAAGTCATAGTGAGCCGTGAACACTGAATCTGTAGAACACAACAATAAAGGTTGGGTAGAGGGTGGTCCAAATGCATAGCCTGGATTTAAAAAAAATAAATATCAAGGGACTGGGGTAGAAGGCAGACTCCAAATATTTGGAGTTTACCCAGCCCCACTCCTGCATCCTGTAGAATGGAAGCTTCTAACTCAGAGAATTCCAAAGAATATAGTTTCTGTTAAGTGAGGAGGCAGAAACAGTTTGGGTTGAAAACTTTGAGGATGTGGGGGAATTTGTAGTTAAAAGGGTTCCCAAGGGCAAGGTAGAATGAATTAAGAGGTGATCAGACCAAACTGGAGGCAGCCTGGGATGGACCAGTGCTGATTGCAGTAGGGAGAAGGAGTCTACAGGAGGACATGTTAAGTATCATCTAAGCCAGTGATGGAGGACCGGTAGGATGTGAGGTAGATTAGGAAAGCAACTGAAGAACTTTAAAAATAGAATACTGGCAAATCTGACACCATAGTTGGGAGAGGGGGGATGAAATTTGAAATGCTGATGCTTGCAAGTGCTTGTGTGAAATCTTATCCCCAATTGGCCTTCTGGCCCTTGATGGAACAGGGAGGGTCATATGAATAGAAAAGAGGAAGGGAGAAAGAAGGTCCTGAAGAAGACTCTACAAGTACAGATGGACTTCTGCCCCTTGATGGAGACCAACATTCCATCTCTTAACCTGAAATGCAGGATCCACTTGGTAAGCTTTGTGAAAGTGGTATTTATTTAACAGCTCCCTGAGACTTCACATATGTTCTATGCTTTGCCTTGGACCAGTGGTTCTCTATGCAAATCCATAAAGAAGCAAACTTACTTCCTATATACTGAATAAATAATGTCTCATGTATATATGTATGACTAATTTACAAATGCCTTATGCTGTGGTGATGAATGAAACAGCATTTTATTTAAAAACATTCCTAGATTTGTGGTTGCTTTTTGTCATTATGTATTCCTTCAGTCAATAGCTACTAAGGGTGTGGGGCAGCTAGGTGGTGCAGTGGATAGAGCAGGAGTCAGGAGGACCTGAGTTCAAATCTCACCTCAGACACTTCACCCTCACTAGCTGTGTGACCTTGGGCAAGTCACTTAACCCCAGTTGCCTCATCCTGGGTCATCTCCAGTCATCCTGATGAATATCTGGCCACTGAATCCAGATGACTCTGGAGGAGAAATGAGGCTGGTGACCTGCACAGCCCTCCCTCACTCAAAACAAAGTCAAGTGCAAGTTATATCATTATTCCTCTGATGGCATGGTCTTCTTCAGTAACGTAGGATAAACACACTCTAAGGGTATAATGATGGCACTTAAACGATTTTTTGAATTGTCTTAACTTTACATTTTGGGATTCATTTTGTTTACATTAAAAGAGGTTTTTGTTTGCAAAATAGATTGGGCCCTACATCTTACCTCTTGAGCAATTCTAAGTGGGAAGAGAACTCAGAACCATCTGGATCATGGATGTGAATCTGGATGACAACGTAGAGGTCATCGATTTCTACATCCTCGTTTTACAGATGAGAAAACAAAAGCTTAAAGAGATTCAATGACTTGATCAAGGTTACTGAGCTGGTATCTGGTATGGGGTTTGAACCTAGATTCTTCCTGACTCCAAGCCTGATGGTATCTCCATAGTAACAAGCTCCTCTCAAGTCTAGTTGCCTCATTTTACAGATACAAATCTGAAACCCAGAGGAATGATGTGACTTCTCCAAGGTTACCCAGCTGGTTGAAGGCCAAGCTAAGCCCAGGATCCAAGTTTCCCAACTCTATCTGGAGCTTATTCTATGCTGCCATATGATCTGCCCCTACCCTACGTACTTTTGTTTCATAATTAGCTTTAAATCCTTCACACCTGCACAAACTCACCTTCATGGATGAGCTCAACTTCCCTTGGTGAAGGTTCTAAGGGCTAGTGGGATAGTTCAGGGTAGAAACAGTGAGTTCTTCACATGGCACATCATGCAGACTCGCTTCTCAGGCATTCCCGCCTGGATGACTTTCAGAGGTGTCTGAACATGATAATAAACTAGTAAGCTTGCAGCCTGGGACAACCACACTACCTCACCATGGGTAGAGTCATGGGACTGCAGTTGTGATTCTTTAGCTCCTCTGCAGAGACACATGACATGGCCCCAAGACGCTATTTTAAGCAGGAAACAAGCGCAACACTGTGGCTCTTCTTTTGATTAGAGCCTCCCTGGGCATCTCCTGGCACTGTGCTCTTCCCTAGGGGACTGTGAGCAGTCATGGAGCTGAGACACCAAACAGTCTGCAACCAGAGGAAAGTATAATTTAGAGAAAGGTGGTGAAGGTTTGCTTAGCAACCAGCTCCCCTCGCCTTGATAGAAGGATGATAAACTGGGGTCAACCCTCCTACCAAAACGCCCTATGAATCTGATACATGTTGCTGCTGGCAAATATTGGTCTAAACCCTTCCTTTTTTGTGTTTGTTTTTACTAATGTCTTTTGTTTTTTATCTCACAATCACTTATCACACACACACTCACACACACACACACACGCTTTCCCTTGTACCATAACATTGTAGATAGAAAGCTGGCCTTAAAGCCAGGACACACGGGGTTCAAGTTCCGCCTATGTAATGCTGGATAGTTTCGTTAACCCGTTAATGTTCTAGGCAACTCTCTAAGACCCTAAACTCTAGAGATGATATGGACCTGTATGAGTAGAGGGAGATTCCTCACCTGGGAGTTCCCTTTACCCATGAAATCACAAGAAGAGTCCCTCTCCCTCTCATAAAGCGAAACAATTAATCAGGACAAACAGACATGGGCTGAGGCTGATGGCATCGACAACATTCAGCGCTCTAGTTCATCACCTTAGACATCATGCCTTCTTCCCCATTGCTACCCCCCTCTCCCTGCCAGGAGAGTTCCTTTAGGACCAGACCTCCAAAGACCATCCTTCCCTCACTAGAGGGTGGAGGGCTATTGGTCTTTCCAGCTTTAGAACTTTGCTTTTGAGCTGAGTTGATCCAACTGGTGAGTGGGGGAGTGAGTGAGCGGTAGCTAGCCCACTGTATCTAGGCTACCCATACCACATTTCCCATCAATTCACTTAGATAACTTTTCATCTGCCTCTGTTTGCCTCCCTTCTGATGCTCCTCTTGCATATACTCTAGGAATATTAATCAAATCGATATTACCATTGCTGCTAGAAAGAGCATGACAGCTGACTGCCTTACTATTCCTGATTCCCCACATTGAAACTCCCCTCCCTGATCAGTACTTCTTTGTAGGTATTTTCTCTCTCTATTGGACACTAAGCTCTTTGAGGACAGGGACGAGCTACCTTTTGTCTGTGTAGTCCCAGCACATAAAAAAGCATCAAAGATATGATAAAGAAATATAATAAACAAAAAATAAATATAACAATAAATAATCAAACATATCATGAATAAATATAATAAAAATAAATGCCGTTGATTCATTCATTTTACCTCCATACCAAGAGGAGGGAAATGTGTCTCATCACTGGTCCTCTGGAATGAAGATTAGACATCACATCTAACTTAGATATCTATACCAAGTAGAATGTTTTTCAGTACAAGAATCTAGTGTGTACAGCCTTAGTCCAAGAAGACCTAAGATTTAACATGGAAGCCCTTTAGAGGCAACTGGCACAGTGGAGAGAGCACTTGGCCTGGAGCCAGGAAGACCTGAGTTCAAATGTGGTCTCAGATATTTATTGAGTTGTGTGACCCTGGGCAAGTCACTGAACCTCTGTTGGCTTCTGTTTCCTCAACTATAAAATGGGCATAATAACAGCACCTATCTCCCAGGGCTGTTGTGAGAATGAAATGAGGTAATACATGTAAGGCCCTTAGCACCATTTCCAGCACAGAGTAGGTATGGTACAGATGTTTGTTTCATTGCTTCCTACCCTTTGAAAGGTGGGCTTACTCAGTGTTTTCTGGGTAATTCCAATTCATTATGGCAGAAGGTGTGGCATTGGGTTCTTCAAGGTTCCCAGAGTCTAAAGATGATTCTTATCATCTGATCAATTACATCTAATCTGAAATTGTTAGCACTTTAAACTATATAAGTACAAAGGAGTAGGTAGTAAATGCACTTATTTTTCTCTATATTGCTGTATTTCTTCAAGAATCCACAATTTTATTGGTATGGGGCTTCCCTCCCCTGGTTCAGAGAGCAATAGCGCTAAGCCTGATGGATAGTGTCTGAGTTGCTCTGGTTAAATAATTTCTCACACTGAGGCCCAACATAGTGATAAGCCTCTTTAAAATTGAGCATACCTGATTACCAGACACATAGCCCATTACTAGCTTCCTACTCAACACCTTTCCAATGTGGTAGGACTTGCCAATGCTTATATTCCATTGGCATAGACTTTGAGAACTCAGGACCATCACACCATAATGAAGCATCAGAATAGGACTCCATTAGAGAAGCAATATGTGTATAGTTTAAAAGTTCCTAAGAATTTGTACATTAAACATTATTGCTTGATGTTTGTAAGATACTATTAATCTACCATGTGAATATTATTTGTAAGATGTTGCTCAGAAACAGTATAATATTGAGAGTTTATGAGCAACATGCAAAGATATAACTAGTATGGGGCAAATGGAGTGTGGCACATGTCAATGATTGGGGTAGGGGGCATAGCTTCCTCAGGAGGGTCTAATTCCATGTGAACTCCCTATGGTGATTGTATCTTACTGCTTAACCCATTAGAGGCCTAGGATCCGACCACCTCAAGATGCCATTTCTAGGAGCCTGCCTCCATGATGGCATTCTCCCAGGCCTCCCTTCTACGCAACTCCCCTAGGATCTGGGACTGGGAGTGGTGGATCTACTCCTCTTGAGTGAGGCTTCATGAGTGCAGGCTGCCCTCTATGCTGCCATTTGTTCACCCTTCTGCATGCATACGAAGAGCCACATCTAATATGCTGGTAGTCTTCTTGCCATGGAGGGTTTGTGTTGGATGTGCTCAATCTTTAAGCACCCACACCTGTGGTCACTGTTACTCTCCCTCCTTCCACTTTCCCCTCAATTTTCCTCTACCTCTTCTTGAGGCTCTCATAGGAAGAAGATGGAGCTGTGTCCAATGACTTAGTGGTCCTAACAACCAAAGATCTTCTTCCTTCTTAGGACCTTATTCCCTACCCTCTCTGAAGCTCTGCTGCTTGGCAGAGCCCACTTCCTGCCAGGGATTAGATTGTCTTTCTTCTTTCCTATCCCCAGGAGGCCTCCTGATCACACCAGATAGCTTCAGCTTTATTCAAGGGGGAAAAAAATAATTTTTCCCCCTTTGATTTTTTTGGCTAATTTTTTGTTTTCTGTGCCTCAGCCATGGGTACATATCTCTGGGGAATCTGGCTGGGAGGGGTACAAGTCAGGCAAAACATTAAAATTTCACATTTTCAAAGGCTGTGCCTCTAGTCACTAGCTTTTACACCTCATTGCCAACTCTTTATGGTAAAGTGGGTTTTAGGGGAGCAGAGTATGGTTAGAAAAATGTTTTTTTATCCAAGCAAATAAGAGGGAAATTGTTGTTCTGTATTTTAAGGTAAGGGTGAAGGTTTGATTAAAAAGAATTTTTTAAAATAAGCTTAGTCAGGTTTTAGATTTTTAATGAATTTTTAAAAATGTTTTCTGTGATTGAATAGTCAATAAATGCCCCTCTTTTAAAAATAATAATAAAATTTCCTTTATACATACCTTATTGAAATGTACCAGGCAGATCAATAGAATATCTTGACCAAAACTTTTCCTCCATACATTTTGTGTATGTAGTGATGTCTTTGATCAGGTCTTACAAATAAAATATATTTCTAAAAATATGATAAAAATCCATCTATACTCCCCCATTCTCCTGTGTCTCTCCATAACCTCTGGTTCAACTAGTGTTTCTCAGGCCCCAGCAAACCACAGGGAGGTTCTGAAATTAGAAGGATCCAGGGTACTCAGAGGAGCTAATGTAGACCCAGTAAAGAACAGGAAACAGATAAGTACACAGTGGAAGGAAGGCTGGCTTTGGAGTCAGAAAGGCTGGAGTTCAAATTCTAGCTTTGATGTTTACCAGTTATGTGACCAGAGATAATTTAACCTCTCTTAGTTTTGTTTTTTTTCTTCTCTAAAATGGAGATAATAATATTTCTGTACCTCAAAAGTTTGTCATGAGAAAAGTATTCAATATACCTTACAAGGCTATATGATAATAAATATACTTTTATTGCAGCAAGGCATAATGAATAGATGGTTGTCCTTCAAGCAGAAAGTCTTAGATTCAAGGCCTGCCTCTAACACATGCTGGCTATGTAACCCTGCACAAATCAATCAACCTTTAAGTTAGGCAGGTCTCTGAGAGTACAAACTGCAGAGATTTTGCTGACCTGCATTGGTAGCAGGAGTTTCCTCACCCAGATTTCCACTGTATCAATGTACTGTTATATATGCCCAGGGCCATAGCAAGGAACTTTTTAGAGTTTATGAACCATGATGGAGTAGGAGGTAGGGCAATTGGCATGACTAGGATGAGGATCCTTGGGAAAGGAAACTCACACTGAGAGATATTGCCAGTGCCTTTTAAATACGCATACTGTGGAATAAAGCCCAGTCACTCTACCCTGGTTATAATTCTGCATGTGCCTTCTTCCAAACAGACAGGAATCAATCAAGATCTCCTACTGGGTAACACAGGATAAATAGATACCTTATTATGTGTTCTTTTGGGATCATAGCTTTAAACCCAGAAGATAACTTGTCCAAATCCCTCATTTTACAGAGGAGGAAACTGAGACCCAGGGAAATGAAGTTACTTGCCCAGTATCACACAGGGCATTAAAGTATTAGATGTGAAAAGTCCAAAATACACTTTGGAGATGATCCAGAACTTCATCAGGTCTACAGAAAGACATCTACTTCTTATGACTTATGTTTTAGAATTACTCATAGAGGGACATACACCCTGAAATCCCTTCTAGAATGATGAGGAATCAGAAAAGCCTTCCTATAGAAGGGGGGATTTTTGTTGAGATTTGAAAAAAGCCTGAGAACCCAGGAAGCAGAGATGAAGAGCGAGAGGATACTGTCATATGGGAACAGTCAGGAAAAATTCAATGTCTTGTTCAAGGAACGTCAAGGAAGTTCATGTCATTGGATAGCTGATGAGTGTTAATGAGTGACGTGAGGATATCTGATTTCCACACTGGTCATTTATTTCTCATTCCTACCACCCATCTGTCCTGCATTGTCCTGACTTGGCTGTACTTCTTTTACCTTTAATTTTGTCTTCCATGCCTCATTCCTTCATCCCATCCATTGGGAGACTCTAGTTTGCAGACTCAAGTTGACTGCTTGGAGTCAAAAGGCAGGAGTCTTCATCAGAGCCCTGCCCACTGCTTCTTTTTGGATCTTGGATGAGGCACTTGACCTGGCTAGGCCTCTGTTTCCTCCCCTGCACAATGAGGGGTTAGGACTAGGTGACCCTTCGGGGCCTTTCCAGCTCAAATTCCTGTGATCCTCTGAAATGAAAGAGCCTACTGGGTCAGCTCTTTTTCAGCCTTGGCATAAAGGCCCCAGAGCCTACCCCTTCTCAGAGAACACAAGAGCCATGCTTTCCCAAGCACGTACATCATCATACTATCCGAGGGGCTTTTTGTGGCATCCTGATTACCATAGTCCAAAAGGCAGCAGCATAATTACCCTCTTTATTGTTTTTCAGGGGAAAAAATGTGGCCCCCATGCTGGTGCTGAGTAAGTCACCGTCCCATTAGGGCCCTGTCGCACGCGCTCCATTTAAGTTGTGGAGACCATTATGAAGGCTGGCAGGCCCCCTATTCAAAAGGCCAACATGCTTCTGCACCTCTTTGTAGCTAGTGTGTAATCCAGACAGGAACAGATGCCTGGGCTCCAAGTCTAGTTCTTTTGATTCCACTTGGAAGGCCCCTTTCCAAAGACAACAACATTTCTTCCATTCACATTCCAAGGGCTGACCTACTTTCCTTCATTACATTCAAAGCCAGAGACCTAGAATAAACACTGAACTACTGCAAAGCAGGTGTTATGCTGATCAAAATCCCAGTCTGGGTGGGGTATGGTGGGCTCTGTTTATTTAAAATTTTAAGTCATAACAAATGAACACAAACGACAGGATGAGAAGCCTTGATACCTTTTGAAGCCAGGAGGCCTGGGTTTAAGTGCCAACTCCGACCCTTCCTAAACTGTGGGATTGTCAGCAGGTCATTAAATATCCCTGAGCCTTAGTTTCTTCAGTGGCAAAATAGGAATAATACCACCCCCACTGGGGTTGTTGGGAAACAAGAACTAAAGGAAATCTTCATATCAATGTGAATTATTATTATGAATAAATAAATCTTTGTTGAATTGAATTGAATGAGTAGATTGTGTTCTAAAAGTTCATTTGCAAAGCATTTGTTTGGAACTCAGAATTCATTTTCCAGTAGAGAGAGTGATATACATAATGGTTAGATCCCCAGTCGAGCCTAAACAAGTACATGCAGAGTATCCCAAAAGTCTTTGTGCAGTTTTAAACAATTAAAGCTTAAATATATAACTTGTATAACCCATAATATAGCTGAAATATATCAAGTCTTAATTAAAGGACCTTAAAGTCTGAATCCTGGAAATAGGGGGCCACGTAATACAGGAGAGAAGAGCCCTCCCTCCCTTTTTTCTAGTTTTGGGGACTGTGTTAGGCAAAATTTTAGACAAGGTGAAATTTGTTCCTGATATCTCTCCACCTCTCTTTCCTCCTCCCCTTTCCCTAGAATTTCAGGTGTTCAGTTCCTTCATGATACTCTGAGTCCCTAGTGGTAGCTCCCCAAATTCCCTATTTCCCCAAAGTATCTTAAAAGCCCAAATCACATACTTCCTCTCCCTCAGAGATGAAACTCTGATGGCGTAACTAGTGATGATTTCACCTAAGGAATCAGGAGCAGGCAATCTAAGAGGATCAATCATTGATCCCTAGAAGGGACATTAGTGAGAACAGCAGCAGCAGCAGAGGCCCACAGATGGCAGGGGATTGAGGGGCTGATACAAAAACCCTGAATCCTGGGACAGTACACCCATCCCCACCTCCACCCCCACTGGAAACAAAATCCTACCTTGACAAAGAGTTACAAATTCAAGTATTTGACTGGGAAGATGAGCAGATAGCAGAATAAAACAAAAAAACCCTCAGACTATAGAATGTTACTTTGGTGACAAAAATTAAAACACACAACCAGAAGAAAACAAAGTTAAAGCTCCTCCATCCAAAGCCTCCAAGAAAAATATGAATTGGTCACAGGCCATGGAAGAACTCAAAAAGGATTTTGAAAATCAAATAAGACAAGTAAAGGAAAAATTGGGAAGAGAAATGAGAGTGATGCAAAAAAAATCATGAAGAACCAGTCAAGAACTTGCTAAAGGAGACCCAAAAAATGCTGAAGAAAATAACACCTTTAAAAATAGACTAATCCAAATGACAAAAGAGGTTCAAAAGCCAGTGAGGAGAAGAATGCCTTAAAAAGCAGAAGTGGACAAATGGAAAAGGAGGTTCAAAGGCTCACTGAAGAAAATAATTCCTTCAAAATTAGAAAGGAGTAAATGGAAGCTAATGACTTTATGAGAAATCAATAAATGACAAAACAGAACCAAAAGAATGAAAAAATAGAAAAAAATGTGAAATATCTCACTGGAAAAACCAGTTGACCTAGAAAATAGATCCAGGAGAGATAATTTAAAAATTATTGGACTACCTGAAAGCCATGGTCAAAAAAAGAGCCTAGACACCATCTTTCAAGGCATTATCAAGGAAAACTTACCTGATATTCTAGAACCAGAGGGTAAAATAGAAATTGAAGAGACATTATTAATCATCTTGTCAGTCCTCTATTTGCCAAGCAAGAAGCTGTGGTTTTCAAACATTGAATGACTTGGCCAAGATTACCTTTCTTGCAGTCAGTCAGTCAATCAAGAAATCTTTATGAAAAGCTTACTATATGCCAGGCACTCTGCTAAGCACTAGGGAGGAAACACAAAAAAGGACAGAAGACAGTCCCTGCTTGCAATGTAATGGGGGAAGAGACATACAAACATCTATGTACATATAATCTATGTACAGGGCAAATTGAAGATAGTCAATGGAGGGAAGGCACTAGAATTAAGAGGGATAGGGAAAGGCTTCCTATAGAAAGTGGGATTGTTTTTGGGACTTGAAAAAAGCCTGGAAAGCAGAGATGAAGAGGGGGAGGGAGAGCCTGGGGAAATGCCTGGAGTGGAGAGATGGAGAGTCTTGTCCAAGGAACAGCAAGGAGGTCAGTGTCACTGGATGGCAGAATATGTGAATGGTGGCATACTGGAAAGATAGGGCAGCTGGGTTATGAGTGGTTTTAATCATCAAAAAGAGGGTTTTCTATTTTATCCTCAAGGTGATTGGGCAGCCACTGAAGTTTATTGAGGGCAGGGGTGACATATGATGGGGTGCTTGTGCTCAGACCCCAGTCCTAGGACCATATTTCTTCCCAGCCCAAAAACTTCTATCTCTGGCAATAACTCATAAGTGGGCCCAATGAGGCAAACTATCTCTCCCTATTACAAGAACACACTGACCTCTGTAGAATTTCCCTTATGTGAACAGGAATATCTTATACCAGCAGAATTATCATGTACTAATTTCCAGTTACCGTATACAATTAAGAGGTCAAGTTATAGACTTCAGCTCCTCAGGATTTCCAGTAGTAAATGATGCTTGTGCCCAAGGTATAGAAACTGAATCTTCACCACCTAATTAGTATAGCTGGCACACCATTTACTGTACCTTTCCTGTATAAGCTTTAGATCACTGGCAGGTTCCCTAAAGAGCTCGGCCTGCAGTATAGCATTATGATCAACTTTTTGCCACTTGACTGGAAGATGGCTTAAGTTTGCCCTGAACCTCAGTATTTGGGGTTCCTGCATTCCTAAACCACATCAGTCAGACCTGCACTTTGACAGGTGAGTAAAAGATGAAGTAGATGTGCTGCTAGCCTCTTTGCCTTTCCCAAGATAGATTCATTCATAAAGGAGGAGGCTTTGTTGGCTCAGAGGATCTTCAAGTTGGATGAATTTCGGGTAGCTGAGGGAGGACAGTTTGATGTACTCGCTACCAAGTGAGCAGTCCAGCCCTGCCTAAGAGAAGGCCACCAAGATCAGCTCTCCTAAACTGTTCTTGCTTTTTAGAACTATCTTTATCCTACTTCGGAACCATGAAGACTTTCAAAAGAAAGCCCCCAAATTTCTCACAACAAAGCAGCTCCCATGGCAGCAGCTGGAGACCCTGGGGAGGGACCTGGAACTCAGATAAGAGCAGCTATTTGTCTGGGGTGAAGGAACTGTGAATGTGGGAGGAGGAGGTGGGTTTAATTTGTCAGCCAGGTGTTTGTAAATTAGCAACTGACTATATTTTGGTTTGGCTACAGGAGGATAAGCAGTGGGTATATGCTTTGGAAAGGTATCTGGGGAGAGTAACAAAGGCAGCTGTTGTATAGCAGGTGATTCTCCCTCCCCCTTGGGGACTTAATTTAGGATTACAAAGCTGAAGACCCCAAAACATAAGAATGAGACTGAAAGAAGGTGTTGATCACAGTCTCCAAATCCTGACTGTACAGGAAAAGCCTTAGCTCAGCTTTCCTGGGCATTTGGCAATGATGCAATCCCTTGCCTGCCAAGCTTAAAGAAACAATAAGGCCAAAAACTCGCTCTCCACCCCCCAAAGTAATCCACTAGAAGGAAGAGAAAAATATATTTATATGCATATGCATGCATGCATGGGTATACATATATATCACACATGTATAGTGGTCAAGCTGGCAGTGAAGCTTTAGACTATTGCATCAGTGACCCAGAATTTCTGAAGCGTCCAGTTTGACATGTGATTTGACCCTTTTCCCCTGCTCAAAACTCAACCACATATAAAAACAAAAATAACTTTCCCTCTTATTTTCCAGATAAAAATCTCTATGCAGTCACAGCTGAATATGTAGGAAGTAAGCACATTAAAGGTGTTCTCCCCACATCTACAAGGTCATGGATTGAGAGCTCAGAAGGACCTCAGAGACCATCTAATCCAAGCGGCTGCTTTCGTAGCTGAGGGAATGAGGCTCACTCAAGATGAAGCCACTTGCCCAAGGTCACCCATATAATAAATAATGGAGCCAAGATATGAATGCAGGCTCTCTGACTTTTCTCTCTACTGTACCATGTTTCCATGAGCAGCTGGGACTAACTCAGAGCATGTAACAAGGGGGAAGAAATCTAGGTATTAGCTCATTTTTTCTCTAAACATGAAATTCTTCCTACTCTTGAAAAAGATAACTGAGATATGGTCTTTTACACACACACACACACACACACACACACACACACACACACACACACACACACATTGGCTTGAATTCACTCTCTGGAAAGTCTGGTAAAGGAGGAAAAATACACATCCTCAGGATATGGAAAAAGGCTTTCTTCTTTATTTGCAATGCTTGAGTTTTATCTTTTTTTCTGCATCCAAAAGTTTGTTTGCTTTTACTTTGAAGTGCCGAGGAGCAGCTGAAATAATTTTTAAGGGCAGCTGTATATTAAACCACTACTTCCCAGTCTACCTCAAGCCTTAAAATTTTGCTGACAGTGTTCAGTGGATTTCAAGCTCTGACCACTTTTCTTACATTAGCCATTTTTTGGCCTCCTTGGGGCCTGTCTTTAAAAATTATCTGAGTCAAATGTTTGTTTGGAAACGTATTACAAGGGATCCTGATAACACTGGAGATATAAGACTTTCTACTGCATCCCCACTGATTAAAGGGACTCCCCTTTACTTCTCCAGTGAACTTCAGTTTAAGTAGTAGAATCAATAGGAAAGTCCTTGAGACCAGAGACTTTTACTAGTTTTTTCTCTTTGTATTTCCAGACCCTAGGACAGCGTTTATATATATAAAAAAGATGCTACCTGCAGATTAGCCATCATACTAATCTTCCTTGTTTGACTCCCTCCCCTGCTAGAACTTTGGACTGGAACCACTCTAGACTCTGCTAAGTACACTTTCACCTCCTCTTGCCCCAAATCAGGCCTCCAACTCACTTTCCAGTCATTTCTAAAGCATTACATGAAGGTGTATCCTTCCTCTTTCTCCTTTTTAGCTCCCTTTTATGTGTTGTCTTCCTCCACTAGAATGTTAAGTTCCATGAAGATAAGAACTGCTTTGTTTTCTTCCATTTGCATCCCAGCACATAGCACAGTGCCTGGCAAATACTGTGTGCTTATTACATGCTTGGGCATTCATCATTCAATCATTATGAAAAAAAATTGACTTTGTAACTCAAAATGGACTTATTTCCCGTGTGGTATCTCCCATCCATATGTTAAAGTCATTCAAGATTCCTTGTAGGATAGAACAGATATATCGTTATTCAATAATTCAATGATTGTAAACATCAGGTAAGACAGAAAACAGGGAGTCAGTATACTTGCCAAAAGTGTAGCTGCTTTGATAGAGATCCAGTAAAGAGTCCAATTTGGAGAGAACTTTCCTGTGAATGAGGAGGTCTTCCAGTTACTCTTTGCAGATTTCATTGTGCTGCTTATATCAAGCCCTGGAACATTGCAGAACCTCCTGGAAGAGATCCATAACCACTCAGATTAGTTTGGCTCAATCACCCACAAAGGAAAAATCAAGTTGATCAAGAGTGCCTATTGGCCATGTTATGACATATTGTTGGATGGAAAAGACATGGAGCTCTTTCATCGGTATATATTTATGGTAGAGGTGGTTCAAATGAATAGTAAATTGTACCCAAAATTTAAAAAGAGAAGGAAGGCTGGATTGCTTCTGGAAAATTGTAAAATGTCTTTGAAAACCCGAAACAAAGGCCCATCTTTTTAATATTAACGTTCTACCATTATTGATACATATCTACCAGCTGTGGAATGTAACAGTCTGAAGAAATGAAAATGAACATTACAGAGAGAAGAAGACTACTTCACAGTAGAGAAAAGTATAGTGGGTGAGAGCAGGCATAGAACCAATGAGTAACTCTGAGAAAAAGGAATCAAAGAGCTCATCAGGAAAGCGGATGATAGGAAGAGAAGTTAGACTGATCACCTTGTCAAGTCAACAAGCATGAGCTTATGAAACCCTTCTCTGCTTCCTGCTTTTGACTTCAGGTAGAGTTCTCAGCTGAGGGATGACTTCTTCTCCAAAGGAAGAAAAAGAGTGTATTCTGCTTCCCAGCTTAAAGCCTATGACTTGGAGTTTAGCTTCTTGAGAACGGCAAAAGCTTAGCATATATAGACCTGAAAAAAATTCTTTAGCAATTTTTCTTCTATCTGGAAGATCTGCCTGGTTTTTTTTTTTTTAAGAGCCTTGTCTGAAATAGCATTTCCTCTCCAAATAGAGATGCCTCATTCGAGGTACCAACCTCTTTGTAACAAAGAACAGTCCCAACTGGCTAGTGTCCACAGACTTCTAGTTCTGGGGTCTTTAACCCAAAGTCCATGAACTTGCTTTAAATTTTTTTTATGACTAGATTTCAAATTAATTGGTCTCCTTTGCAATCCTATGTGTTTTATTTTACTCATGTAAGCATGTTATATTGAGAAGGATTCTAGAATTTTTGCCAGACTGCCAAAGGGATCCAGGATAAAAAAAATGGTTAAGAACCACTACTTTGTTTCCTGTTCCCTACTGGCAAGGTTTCAATCAGAAACCTTACTTTTATTTACAGTTAGAAATTCCTTGTGGCTCCTTGCTTAATGTCCACTTGCTAAATTGTATCCAATTGGGACTGGTATAGAGGTTACTTTCCCCACCAAACTGCTAAGATCTCTCTGGATGAAGAGCCCTCAAGTTTTTCAACCTTCAAATCCATGCAAATAAATGGGAAAGGGAAAACAGGGGAACAAATGCTTTGCTCAAGAGACCAGTTGTTATCTTTGTCCTGCTTAGATATGTCCTGCCTTTATTGCAGATATGTAATGGGCAACAAGATGCTTGGGATCATAAGATAATGGATCCCAAAGGGACTTCAGAGGCCATCTAGTTCAATCCCTTGGTTTTACAGATGTAGATAATAATGTCCTGTTCTTAATAACTGTGTATTGACTTACTGACCCCATGTGATTAAATGACTTGCCCCAAGTCACATAGGTAGTATAAGTCAAAGGTGAGTTTTGAACCCAGATCCTATCACCATAGAGCTTCCATTCAATGGTACCAGGCTATTTCTCCATAGTACTCTATAGTTACATATGACTTTATATATATTATTGCATATTGAGAGGCAGTGGGGTATAGTAGAAAGAACTCCCCACCCCTCTTCCCACTAGGAGTCTGAAAGCTTGGGACCTGACGCAGATATTGCTGGCCTTACAATTAAGGACAAATCATTTACTTTCCCTGTGCTCTAGTTTCTCC
Source organism: Bettongia penicillata ogilbyi (assembly GCA_023548195.1). Taxonomy (NCBI): domain Eukaryota; kingdom Metazoa; phylum Chordata; class Mammalia; order Diprotodontia; family Potoroidae; genus Bettongia; species Bettongia penicillata. Next base: position 21,551,399 of record JAJHZJ010000009.1, on the reverse strand, counting down.
ACCTGGGCTTTCAAATATTTTCACTATCTACTTCACAGGCTTATCATGAAAAAAAAAACCTTTCCAAACCATGAAGGACTATGTAAATATGTTATGGTATCAATGATGCTCATAATAACCTTGTGGGGATAAATAAGGCATCGTAGCAATGGGATCCTTAGGACAGCAACTGCCTCATAGTGGGGAGGTCAGACAGGAGACCTGGGGACAGTAACTACCAAAGGGAAATAGATCAAGGTGGGGGAGTGCACCCCAATACTCTGGGTGTCAAGTGTTTGTTCATCTTGTGTCTAGCTGTAGTTGTAATCCTTTCTTAGCAGAAAAAAGTATTGTCAAGGATCTATTGTCTATATTCAGCTTGATTTATTTTCTTGATCTAGACAATTTCTGCCAATGATGATTAGTAACCTGTGTAGTTACTAAATAATCTCAGAACATTACTTGGGAACAATGAGAGATTATGTGATTTGTTAAAGAACACACAGCAGGTATGTGTCAAGTACAGTCTTCCAG